>JAWNLK010000172.1:0-402500 GCA_035042385.1 Drosophila engyochracea
TCTAAATACAGGCACAAACAGATACTCACACAGAAACACACACACACATTTTCATATAGATATATTTCTTTTTGGTTTTAAATATCAATTTATTTATTATTTCTTATATATTTATTTTTATTTTACTTAATTTGTTTCTTTTCTTATTTTTACTTACATTTTATTTGTTTATTAATTAATTAATTAATTTGTTTTTCTTACTACTATTAATTAATTTTATAATGTCCCAGGCAAATGTACTTGTACCATCTTCTTTTATTTTTCAACTTCTTTCACGAATTTTGTTTTCAATGCTTGTCCCCATGCATATTTCGAAAACGTATCAATAACTGTCGACAGAAATTTATATCCTTTATTCGATGATGAGTACTGTCGCATTTCCACTAAGTCTGCTTGCCAATGATGATCGAATCCCTTCATAATAGCTCTTCGGTGTTTTTACGAGGTGGTGCATGTAGTTCCTCTATTAAATTCCTCATACTCATGATTCTCTTTTTAATTATTGATCTTCATTTTTAGCTTTACCTTAATTATTTTTTTTATTTATTTTTTTTTTTTATAAACGAGAACCTTTTCAAACAGTTCATATTTAGTACCAATGCTTTAACCATTTTCCACATAGACTTCCAAGTGGAATTACTTTTCTCTTTATTTCACTCATTTGAGGAATGTCCGAACTTGCTAACGGTCCTATAGATCATAACTCTTATTATGATTAGTGTTACCAGCTGCCTGTGAGCCAACTAAACGTTTAAGTCTATCAACGATCTCAATTGAATCATCCCAATATACATAATTTGGCTTAGTTGAACTGAGTGTCATAAAACTTCCACCCTTATGAATGGATTTCTTTTTAGAGGTGTAGACATTGCATTTGGATCATCTACAGCAGGTAGCAATTACGTGAATCCTAGCTATATAAGGCTAGGATTATAAGAAATAAAGTCAGTTCGAAATTACAACTCAGAACAAACAGTTGTTGAATGAGTTTTCCTTGCTAACCTCTTGAGAGGGCAACTGTTCATCAATAGTGCACTATATGCACCACTATATATTTCCCGCTTTATTTCCTCTCCTCAATCACATTCAGGATCATTCGGCTCACATTTTCCAATTGTCGTTTTGGAAATGATAACATAAAAAATCTAAGAGCATTAACTGTCATGCCTTTTCGAAGTGGGAATGTCGCTAAATTTGGGTATGTATGTTTCTTTCATTCTTCAATCCCAAAAATCCCATCTACCCAATTATTCGCAGACTTCGAAGAAGACGAAGAAGTTTGAAATACCTATGTCTGCATTGAGACAAGAAGCCTAATACCAACTAGAAATCGCACAAGAATCACAGTATACCAATAAGAACGAAAGCGATAACAAGTAGTTCGAATCAAAATTAATAAGGTATTTAATAGGTTGATGAAAACGGCAGAGCAACTTGGTGGCTCTGCCTGCATTTCAAATGCTGCATCTAGCATGTCAATATATTTAAGCTTAAACCGTTTGTGAATCGTAAGATAAACGTATATCAAAGAAAATGCCCTGAAGTAGGCAACACAAATGCGTCATTGCACATACCAGAGCTGAAGCTGAATTACAACATCCAAAATCTCATTTAATGTATTTCAGTATTAAGACTTCTTACACACACTGGCAGTGCTGCCATACATTTTGTATTTTTTTAAGCGAAGCATGAAATTGCGTTGTTAATTTCTGGTGGCAACGTTGCGACCAGAGACCAATAAGATTGTGTGGGTCAACTTGTAAATAAAATAACTAGTCATAAGCAAACATGTAATGGTCGCCGTTGGAGAGATTGCGGAACTGATAAATTTTAAATTATACCGTCTTTTCTTTTGTTCGATGAAAGAAGCAGAAATTCAAAATTCGAAAAAGAAAAGCTTTTTATTTTTTTTCTGCTATAAAAGAGCTGGTGGAGGCAGGCTGCAGTCTTTTTCGCCTCGTGGTTTTATCAAACAATTCCGCTCCATCCACGTCTGTTAGCTCGATGGCTGAACGTTAGAGGTTAAATCCGCGCCTCCAATTATTCAGATATATTTCACATTTTGGGCAGTAAAGCCTGGCCGCGACCACTACCAGGAGAAAAAGCGAGACAACTCCACCTTGGAGGCCATCGTGGCAGCGATCATGCAAGTTTTGCCTTGTACAAATTTATAAGGTATGTGCCGCAGTCCCCTTCTTAGCACTTTGGCTTAAAGTCCCAGTCAACCCCACACCAGCGAAGCGTGTGTTGGCGCAGTCGCTTCAGGTGTGGGGTGGAAGACCGCCAAGTCAAAAACCAGTGGAATTAAATTTGGCGCCCTCCCCTCACCGTGCCATCCCTGGGCCTTCCCAATTGGGACACAATTATCATCGGGAGTACGGGCGCCCAGCTGCGTTTACGCAAAGCTTTGAACCGAAGCTTTGGAGTTGGATTTCTGCACCACAGTTGATATCAGTGCATCACAACCCGCCGCACAAACTGGCGCTCCCAATTTGTTTTGTGCCAAATTCATTCGAAATTTTTGTTTGTGCTCATAACCCAAAAGTAATTTGAACCTGCAATTACTTAGAAGTGCTTGCCCACCAAAGATTCTGCAGATGCAGAATCTATATCAATTCAAATCGCTGCAGCATAAGCGCAGCTTAAAGTGAGTGTTGTGGTTGTTGTTGTGAGATCAAAAGCTTTTACTTGCCGGCCAAAAATTGGCCATCATCAGTTTTTTTGCTTTTTTATTGAAGTGTTGGGCAGAAAAAATGTAAAAATAAAAAAAAAATAAATAAAGAAATACATGAATATAAAAGACAAGATAAATAAAACAACAGGAAAAATAAATAAAGAGTAGAAGACATACATATAAAACTCATCTAACATACACACACCACCCTAAGCATCGATGGAAAGCTTTCCAACATGGGTCACAAGTAAGTGCGAGAATTCTTTATCTGTTACTTTTGCTTTTCGTAAGCTGAGCTTCTCTGACATGCTGTGCCGAGAAAGCTTTCTGCACATGTGATCACCTCCACACGTACGCGAAAGAAGATAGCATGGCAGATGAGCGCAAGCTTAATTTGATTTGCCTGATTGTTTAACTATTATTGTTGGCCACAAACAAATGAGAAAAGATATATAATAATCTCTAATAAAAAAAAAATAAAAAAATATTAATAAAATAATAAATAAATGAAAAGAAAGTTTTACCAGTAACTACATTCTGTACCTCTACAACACATCCAACAACCACACCAACATTCTTTTAAGCGTGTGCAGCGCGAACAGCTGTTTATTGCAAGCTTCGCGCACTGACCTACGAAGTACAGTGGCTGCGATGATGGTTCGCCCCCTTGTAATATTTTTTTTGTAAATAATTAAAATTAAAAGTGTAATAGATTTCAATTACGTTTTTCTTTTGTTAAAACTTTGTAAATTCTTTTTTTTTAATTAATTAATTTTTGTAGTTAATTTTTTTGTTAAAATTTCTTCAATTTTTGAAATTAACTAAATTTTTGTAATTAATATTTTTGAGTTAAAATTGTGTAAATTTAAAATTGCAAATTATTAATTTTTTTAATTAATATTTTAACTTTACTTTTTTTTATCGAAAATTCCAAATTCTTGATTTTTAGAATTAAATGTTTTTTTAAATTAAATTTTTCTTATTGTTAATTAATCTGTAAGTCACTTTTATCTTATCAATTCAATAAATCCCATTATGTGGCTAGCACTAGGTACCCGTAATGATGATGAATGAAAATGAATAAACCCAAAAAGAAATAATCATGAAGTGCTAAAATCGTAGCGTTCCTGGGAGGTGGTAGTGTGATGAGTTAGGATAAGTTTTTTTTAGGGCATTAGCTTCGATGATCATGGTTGGGTTAGGGTATAGAACGCCAGAGTCGACCACCACCTCAGACCTCGCTGAACCGGTAGCATCCCAAACATATTTCATATTTGGAGTTTAGTTGCATTCATAATTAGTTAACTGGCGGCCAGTCATTCATCATTTACCAAGTGGTGAATAAACAGTCTGTTTAGATTTATTTTGCGAATCATAGACATGCATTCGGTCAAATTGCAGACCAACATTCGAATTCGGTTAACTTTTCAACCATTTTCACAGCAAAATTCGTAATTAAATTGGCAACTAAATATATACATATACCATATAGCATCATGTACCAAACCAATTTCCTCAGTTAAACTTTTGAGGCATAACGATTTGCAAATACATTTAAAGTAAATCTTATAATTTTCAAATTAAAACAAAAAGGTACTGATAACAAATATATTTATATATATTATTATTGATTTCGGAATACATAGAACATCTACTGTCAACTTGGCGACCACAAATAATAAAAAAATACATTTAAACAAATTCTATTTTTTTTATTAGTAGTATTCCCTGACCAATATCTTGGTTGTGCGTTTAGGCACAACCTGTTGTTGTGGGAAACAAAAAAAACTCAAAAAAAAATTTAAAATAAATATGGAATCAGCGAAGCACAACGCGTTGCTGAGCAGACAATTGGTTACTGGCGAAGAGATCCAAATATAACTCGAAATTACAAAAAGAATCGTGAGGATCCGAAATCAAAGCCATAATATTATTAAGAGCGCCTGAAAATATTAAATAATTAATAATTAATGTTCAAAAAATAATTCAAGGTACAAAAATTTACCATAGTTATGAACATTGAACACTTTGCGGAGTACATCAAATTCAATGATGATCAAATGTTAATGACAATAAAATCACATCAGTCAAATATGTGTGTCTTAGCAGCGTGAAATGATTTTGAAGAGATCATCAAAAAACATTCGGCAATAGTTTGTGAAAAAATGGATGAATTCCAGAAGAAGGACAGCGGTTGGACAATGTCCCAAATATTAAGGCTGCAGATATTTATAAATAAATATACTCAACTCAAAGTTTCAAGCTATATTGAAACGCCAAAAGTGCTGTTAAAAATTATTTTACATTTTGTTTGCACCAGCAAATAATCAGTCAGCAAGATGCTCGTCATATAAAGTTGATGGCATCGAGAGTCCATTATAAAAATTAATGAAACACTAACGCTAAATTTTTCAAATTTGGATTTCCCACTGCCGTTGGAACAAATAAAAAATATTTAAGCTCAAATAATAATTTTGTTTAAATAAATACTTTTTTACTAAAAAACTATATTTTTCATAAATATATATATTTTTTCAAATACATACACATAATTCTCAATTATATTTCTCCACGGCGTGCCTAAATTATTCTTATGATGAGAGGATGCATGCGGAGCACCGTCAACACTCTAGGAAGATTGTGTCAACGCTACCATCAGAAGACAGAAGATCATGTAAAAGAAAAAATGTTTAACTAATTTACCTTGCAAATCAATAGTAAATTTAAAAACGTCTATGCAACTCAATAGAAGATTTACTAATGAAGTACACACTCTCATGCAGCAGCGCAAGTGCTTCACAAAGAAGAAAAAGGGCGAGGCAAAAGAATTGAGCGAAAACAAAAAGAAAGTGGTTGCCGGCAAATTTTTAAATCGCTGAACAAAAAAAAAGTGCCATAAATCGAATTGAAATGAGCCATGAGTCAAACTCATGTGCCGAAGAAAAAAGATGGCCGCCGTGCAAGAGAAAAGTGTAATTTTTATTTAACCATTTATTTAAACGGAGCGAAAAAAAATTTTTAAATTTTTTTATTAGCAGTATTCCCTCACCAATATTTTGGTTGTGAGTTGAGGCACAGCCTGTCGTAGTGACAAACAAAAATACCTCCAACGGGTCAGGTATTACTCTAAATAAAAATAAAATAATAATAAAAATGGAATCAGTAAAGCTCAACGCGATGCTGGCGAGGCAATTGGTTACCAAATATAATTCACAATTACAAAAAGGATCCTGTGGATCGGAAATCAAAGCCAGAATATTACCAAGAACGCCTGAAAATATTAAATAATCTTTGGGAGACCTTTCAAATGAAGAAATTAATATTAAAAAAATAATTCAAGGTACAAAAATTTACAATATTTATATTTCGAATGATGAAATGTAGTACTTGAATGCACTGAAAAATTCCGACGCGAAACAAGCTCAATGGAATTGGAGACTCTATCATTGTCGACTGTGAACGAAGAGTTGGAAATAGAGCCAATGATTCGTGAGCAATGTGTATTGCTCGACAATTTGGAGCTATCATGAATAAAATGACTAATGAGACCCGTCAAGGTTTTCAAAAAGTCATAGGCCAATATTGGAGTGAGATATGAAACATCCACGTCCACGTTAATAAAAAATTTATCGATCCTAAGAAGTTTGGGTACGATGATAGGAGATATTTTTGGCTGCTGAAGATGCTGTTACATCAGTACAAACCATGACAAGCAAAGAAACTATTTAGCGACCTGCCAATACGTCTGAAATGCATGCTGGACAACCTTTTTGAATGGTATTAATTCCCAACTATTATGAAGTGGCAGCCATTTCATAATATTTTCGAGAAAATGATTCATGTACCTACATTACGCACTATTCAGAAGGTGCGGTATTGAAAGACCAACATCACTGGAGACGTTCAAAGTTTGATACGCCATCTATCCTCAACTGAAGGAAATTATTTAACAGCATGGTATATGCTAAATAGATGCGCCTCAATTGGAGCGAAATACATTTGCAATTTCTGTGAAAACCCGAACCAGTTACGAGTTGATTAAAAGGACCGCATCAAAAATATTAAATTGGGTTTAAAAACTCAAACTATGTATGAAATGTTTTAAGCCCAATCATACCGCAAAAACATGCCAGATAACATATTGTTTTAAATGCACTAAAAGGCACAACACTGTTTTACGTTTGAAAGTTAAACCAGAATCCAACACAGCAGCATCGGCAAATACTGTACTGACAAGTTTGGTCACTTCTTCACTACAATGAAAAAGAAAGATCAAGCGTAAAAAACAAATTGCTGGTGTTCTACTTGATATTGATCAGAGCATTATTTTTTCAAACAAACGTCTTAAGAATGTGGGTGAACCCCTTGGAAGATAATGATGCAGTTACTAAATTCATTTTAAAAAGAAAAGTAGAAGAAACAATGGAGAGCTTTGAAAATCTTTTAAAAGGAAAAGATCAGTCGGATCAGAAAACAATAAGTGAAATATCATTTACAATTCTTCATGAGATTAATAAAAATAAAATTGAGGTGGAAGAACTCTTGAAAAAATCAGAAAGTTCTTTACAAACAAATTTTAATTCGCAAATAGTCATTAAGAAGTTTATTTAACGGTGAAAATCAAAATATAAATTTAAATATCGAGTCGGTAAGATTCGATAATAAAATAGATAAATAATGTGTCTTGTGTGTGCCATGAGTTATAACCTATAGGACCGTTAACAAATTCGGACATTCCTCAAATGAGCGGAATAAAGAGTAAAGTAATTTCCTCTTGATGGAAGTCTATGTGGAAAATAGTCAAAGCAATGGTACTAAATACAAACTGTTTAAAAATGTTCTGCAGACAGCACTTTTCAAGAGGAAGCAGGCATTGTTCTCGTTTATAAAATAAATAAAAATAAAAATTAAAGTAAATCTAAATATGAAGAAAAATAACTAAAAAGATAATCATGAGTAGGAGGAATTTAATAGAGGAATTACATTCACCAGCTCGTAAAAATTTTAAACGTCGAAGAGTTATTATGAAGGGAATCGATGATCATTGGCAAGCAGACTTAGTAGAAATGCGACAGTACTCATCACCGAATAAAGGATATATAATTTCTATTGGGGACAAGCATTAAAAACAAAATCTGCGAAAAAAGTTGAACGCGCATTCTCGGGTATTCTTAAGGAGAATCGAATTCCAAAGAATTTACAGACCGATGATGGAAAAGAATTTTTTAATACAGACTTTAAGAGTTTGTGTAGAAAACATAACATCAATCATTACTCAACTTTTAGTGGTCTTAAGGCGTCAATTGTTGAGCGTTTTAATAGAACGCTTAAGGAGATGATGTGGAAAGAGTTTAGTTATAATGGAACATATTGTTGGATTACAATTTATAAACAATTGATAAATGAGTACAATCGAAAACATCATAAAACAATTCAAATGAGACCTGTTGATGTAAATTCGTCAAATGAGAACAATTTATTGAATACTGCCTACAATCGTATAAAAATCTTCAATGGTAGTAAATATCATGTTGGAGATTATTTGCGTATTAGCAAGCATAAACATACATTTGAAAAGGGGTATACACCGAACTGGACAACTGAAATTTTTAAAATAAATCAAATACAAAATACCAATCCAACTACATACATACTGGAAGACTATCAAGGTGCAGTTCTGAAAGGAGGTTTCTGTAATGAAGTGTTGAGGAAAACAAGATTTCCAAACACTTACTTGATTGAAAAGATAATAAGGAGTTAAGATGATAGAGTTCTAGTTAAATGGCTTGGGTTCTCAAATGATCAGAACTCTTGGATAAATATCAATGAAGTTCTATAAAATTGTACGTCTGCGTACTATTAATAGATTAACATTTCATGAACAGTATTGATTTGTGATGAACCTGTCAGTAATTTCCTTTAAACCTTCGGACCTGTGCACTAAGGTTTCGGTTAATTTATGTATGAAATGAATGTACTCAGTGTAGGGAATATCGGATATAAAAGAGCGTCTTGAATACAAGTATCTCATTCAAAAAGATGTCGAGGAACATTCAGGAACTGTTTAATTTCATGGACGACGACGAGAATTCTATGGACTTCCATTTGGGGCAGCTGATGCCCTGGCCGGTGCCATCCAAAGTGAATCCGCAATTGACCACAGAGCTGAGTTCAACCGAATGGATTGAGCTCTTGGAAATTTCACCCACCATCGCAATAACCGAAGAGGGTCAAAGGATGGAGCCCACCTTCGATGAGCCCATTGCTGAGGAATGGGACATAAAGAAAACTTTCGATGCTGACGATGTTTTAGAAAATTCAGTAGAATTTTTAAACTTTATTAAAAATATTTAATAATAAATACTAAATTTAATCAATTGTATTTCATTTATTCATTACATTTAAATAAATAAAAAAAAACATTACAAAATACATATTTCTTTGTGTTATTATTTATTCCACACATACATATTTATTCCATACACACACATATACACTTTATTTTCAGCTTCATGAATTCAAATAAAATGCATATATGTACAACCTAAAATCATGTGTTTATCATCTTTTCTTCTTTTTATTCAGGTAGACTGCATTTTTAATAGACACACGCAGGTCCACAAGCACACACTTGCAACCTCAAGTCTTGTGTTTATCTTCTCCTTTTTTTACAGGTACACATCGTTTCTAAATACAGGCACAAACAGATACACAACCACACACACATACATTTTCATATATATATATATATATATTTGGTATTTCAACTTTTCCTTTTTCATATCAACACCCTACATTTTCTGCTTTCATAAATGAAAGTAAAAGAGACACATGTACTTATTTTTGGTTTTAAATATTCATTTATTTATTTTTTTTCTTCTTAATTTTATTTAAATTTTTTTCCACTTAATTTTACTAACATTTTTGATTGTATATTAATTAATTTATTATTTATTTATTTATCTTCTTTTTTTTTCTTACTACTATGAATTAATTCTATAATGCCCCCAGGCATATGTATTTATCCCATCTTCTTTTATTTTTCTCTTATCATCTCTAGAAAGTTGTTTTTCTTATTCTATGTGTACACAAATTGTGAATCTTAGATCTAAACATCAACATGCTATCACAAAATGTCTTTTTTCAAATAGACATTGCTTGTAACTATTTATAGTCAACTTATCTAACGCAGACTTTTTAACACCTTTTGATTTTTTGATGCATCCACCCCCCTCAAGAGACAATGAATACATTTTGGCTCTAAGACCAACAAACTCCAACATTATTTTTCCACTGTTTTCGTCTTCATCATCCAAACTTTCTTATTGCACCTTCTGATCCCATTTTTTTTAGATAACTCCTCCGGATAGTCAGATGTATCAAATCTCATTTCTACATCTTCCGCAATATCTTTAAAGAAATCTTTAGTCTCAATAGAATATATGACTGAGTCTGTATCCATATAATTCAAAGAAACTTTTTCTTGATACTTTGGCTTCATGTAATCATAATGAAAATCGTACATTTGCCATTTTGACAGTTCGAGAACTGTAAAACCTAAGTATATAGGCTTATCATACACATTATGGAGTCGATTCATTTGAATCGCATACATATCTTCTGCAAATTGTGCTGAACTATGGAAATTGGCCTTTGCAAAGAGGGCACGAGCACCCAATTTATTACGACTTGTGGTTTCCCACGAAGTGAACAGTTTGATATCTCTACGTTTTCCATCGTTTTTCCATACACAGCGTTATTTAATAATTTGAAAAAGTCTTTTTCAAAATTATTTTTTGCTAGCGTTCTATGATATGTATTTAAGTCTATGTACTTTTTAAGCCAGGGAGACTGCTTAAACTCCAAAATTTTGTGTATTTTTGTTAATACTAAGCCATTTCTTAGACATTCCTGAAGTTTTCTATAATGGATAGGATACTTTTTTTTATGAACTTTAGCCTCCGGAGGTAGGCTTTTGGTTTGATGGGCAAAAAGGTAGATCATTATGGTAATCGTGAAGAGAGTCTGGATACAAAAGATCTACCTCGAGAATGTACCCAGACTCTGAATTATCTTTGATAGATGAAATATCAAATGCATTCAATTCTGCATCATTCATCCATCTAAAGCCGGAATATGGGAGATATTGCGACATTGCCCAACCATATAAATTATTGGCATCTAAATACATCAGGAATTCTGATGGCTTAGTGCTGTCATAATTCTCCATATACATATGGTTGCCTTTCGAATAGCGCTTGCAGCACTGAACTAATCCACCACGAATACCATTTTGAATGAACCTATACATATTAATGTCAGTTAATAATTCTAGTTCTATTTTTGTGGTCTTCAACATTGCATCCCATGAGAGACCGGGTGTAGTGTAATAATGGGCGGGATCTAATGAATATATTTTCTTACAAATTGCATGAACATTTTGAAAGACATCCGACAGTAAAAGAACATCAGTCTTAAGATACAATTCCATGTAATCTTTAAGACTTTGACATCCAAAAACTGACCAGACTTTTTGAGCATGGGAATAGTCTTCGACTGAACATTCTGTGTTTGTCAAACTGTTGAAGAATTTATCTCTGGGGGGAAGAGCTGACTCATCCAATCTGCTCTCTGAGTCAATATACTCATAGGGAAATACCCCCTTCCTACGTATTAGATGAAATTCATCATCTAATGGGAAAAAGGCTTTTACGTTATTGAAACTGGCTATATCTAGATTGCTACTAAGTGCATCTAGACTTGATGCCATGAAACGGAACGTATCTAAGAATCTAATCTCAAGGTTTTTATCATGGGATGCAATATGAATATATTTTGAGAGTGAAATGTACAACTCCTTATTAAGGGGGAGTACTTTTATATCACCTTCAACTTTATTTAATTCTCTAACGAATAAATGAGAATCATATTTGGAAAAGTTGTGGAAAAATACAGGAACAAAAGGTGCAATTTGAAAATTAATGTTGCAGGCATTATGTGCTGCACCCCTATACAACCCAGTTAAATGGCAATGATCCCTAACTCGATCATTGCCTAAAGTTTTTTCACAGATGTGACAAATGACTGCATTTTGAAAACTAAACTCATCATCTGCACTCATATTTATGGGCTTGATGGTGCTTAGATAACAAGTATAAATATCGTTTACATCTCTGATAAGAGACTTGATGAATTTTATACCTGCATCTACCCCAGTTTCTAGAACAAGCTTATCTAACGTTGGGTTAAAGGCGCACTTTATAGTCGTTAGTACGAATAAGCTATGGGGATATGCTGAGAAGTTGCTATAACATTCTCACTCAATTGCGAATTGAGGGGGTTAGAACACACTCAAAATCTGCGTATACAACAAAAGGTACGTCTAAACTACGACTAAAATTCTTAAAACTAAGACTTGCTTTTTCTTCCGATGGGAGTGTTGACACAACCTTCCCACACTGTTGACGGTGCTCTTCATGCATCCACGCATTATGTGAAAAATTCAAGCACGTCTTGCAGAAGTACAATTGCGTCTTGTGTGATGTAAGTTGACGTCTTACAAGTCTGGAAGTATAAAAAAAACAAATATATATGTTTTAAAAAATTTTGTTTTTTGAAAAAGAGTATTTATTAAAATATTACCTTGACAAATTTTTTATCCACACGAAATGTCCGCGCTCCTCACTCTCCAGCAACATTAGGCTAATGTGGGTATTCTTCTCCATCTCCGTCACATACAATGGACCGTTGACTGCATTGGACTGCTCATCGAAACCAAAAACATTGATGCTAATGTTTTGGTTTTGAGCTTCAAAAATTTTTATTTGATCCAACGGCAGTGGGAAATCCAAATTGGAAAAATTGAGTGTGAGCGCTTCATCAATTTTTATGTGACATCAGGCTGTGCGGCTTCGATCTCAATCCCATCAACTTTATATGCTGAGCATCGTGCAGGCTGGTTGTTTGCTGGTGCTTTAAGGGCTGATACTTAATTAATGGAGTATATTTGTTAATATTTATCTCCAGTCTTAAGATTTGAGACAATGTCCAACCACTGTCCTTCTCTTGGAACTCATCCATTTTCACACAAATTATTGCAGAATGATCTTTGATGATCTCTCCAAGATCACTAGATGCTGTTAAGACACTCATATTAGACTGATGAGATTTAATTGTCATCAGCAATTCATCATCAGTGAATTTTATATACTCTGCAAAGAGTTCAATATTTATTTTGCAGGCTGTGTGAGTTATCAAAACATTTTGAATTAGTGGAAGCATTTCTTCAGCTGCTTCACTCAGAAACTCTATTGGTTCGACCAAATTTGTGTGATTATTCTCAAATGAGAATGTCGAAATCCGATTTTTGAATCCGCTCGAAATTAGTTTCACCTGACTATTTATAGGCGTAAAAACGAGCATCTTGTGGGCATTGGAACGAAGATGCGCGCTCCACTTTGATGATGCAATTTGTATATTGCATGCGGTGCAGAACCTGGCTTGAGTTGGTACTCCATTAGAGATGATATTGGAAGCGACGGAGTTGGTGTTAGTGGTGACGGAAGTTGATGATGGGGCTGGTGTTGGTGGTGGTGGTGATGTTGGGATTGGTGATGATATTGTTGTTGATGATGGAGTTGATAGGATTGGCGGATACGCTTGTATTAGCCACATAAGTCAAGTGGTCGAAATAATTTGGGTGGCTCTGTCCTTGAGCCTAGTTATTCCGGGCGACATAGTTGAATCCCTTGACGGCGTTGAAGGAGTTGTTCTTGTTGTTGAACATTTTTTTTTATATTTTTTTTTTAGTTTCTTTTAAAACTTTGAAACCACAAACACACGAGTTCACGATTGTAGAGTTCGAAAACTACTAAGGTTTT
Organism: Drosophila engyochracea; assembly: GCA_035042385.1. NCBI lineage: Eukaryota > Metazoa > Arthropoda > Insecta > Diptera > Drosophilidae > Drosophila > Drosophila engyochracea. Next base: position 13,555 of record JAWNLK010000172.1, read on the forward strand.
AGAAATCATTATCTATAATATTAGGTATGAAGCCCACAGGTGCACAAAGCAACGCAGGCTATTATTTCAAAGGTGCACAAAGCAACGCAGGCTATTATTTCAAATTATTGTGAAATTATCATGAGGAGGGTCACTCAAACAGAGTACACTGTAAAAAGGGAGAACCAAACACACGAAGAAGGTACCAGCACGTGGCAAACGTACGTGCGAAGAACGTACTTAACAACAGTTTACATCAATAATACTTTAATTATTGTGTGGGAAAACATTCAGGTGTGAGGTGTCGTATGAGTTCTATACATTGACAAAAGGACAAGAGAGCGAGCATTACGTTTCCACTGATCATTGCATCCACCCTCAAAAATCAAATCATGTACATGCACAACAGTGCGCCAGCTGCTAGCTGATCTTCCACTTGATTCTAAAACACAGGTTACAGGTTACACGCCTAGCACACAATATCCTCCTTAAAAACACAATCACGTACGCACACACAAGTGCTGCTGAGTGATCCTCCACCTGATGTCAACCCATAATAAAAAAAAAGGATCAGCCAACCACACATTTTTCTAAAAAAGGTCACACACCTGTCACTCCCCCACCCAAAAGCAATAAATGAACTCCAATAATGAAGCAATTCAAAATCAAAAGCAATAAGCCACTTCCTGTCATAGAATCCCTAATTCCCTACTACTACTGCAAGTAGATAATTATTGCTTTGGAGATCAAATAAAAAAATAAAAACAAATAATGTAAATAAAATGATCGCCTACTAATGGCGACAAGTGACTTAACTCTGAAAAACGATTAAATAAAATAATATTGTGAAATAAATCAATAGAAACAAATCAATTTCACAATAATAAATGCACACACATATTTGTGTGTGCCGACCCATGGAGAGAACTTTTAGAAGAAAACAAATTGTTAGATGTCATTAATATAGAACCAGAAACATTGACAGAGGAATAGGAAAAGGCAGAAAGGAATGCAAAAAGCCTTCTTATTGAATATTTAAATGATTAATTTCTTGTCTTTGCTAACTCTGACAACAAGAAGAAATTTTTTGAGAAATATTGATGCCATATATGAGCGTAAAAATTTGATATCTCAACTTTCTATACAAAGCAAATGCTGAGATTAAATTAAAAAGGTTACGTGCCTCTTGTAATTCATTGACGACTTAATAGCAGAGCTAGTGGCATCAGTAGTAAAAATAGATGAAATGGACAAAATATCTCACTTACTTTTGCCTCTTCGTTCGAGTTATGAAGGAGTAATTACAGTTATTCACACTTTGTCGAAATGTAACCTTACAGGTTGGCAAAATTCCTCAACTGAACCCTCCACGAGGGTGCCGACTGGTAATAGCTTTAACCATTTATGGTTACAAGAGTAGATTACTTTGCCAAATTTTCAATTATGAGCGACCGTAACATGCGCAACTTCGCGCCCAACCATCAACGGCCACACCGTGGCAACAATGCTAGAAATAGCAAACCGCGCCAATGGCGCAATGCATCACCAGTAGATCCTGAGGTGCTGCCAGCCCGTCCAAGTTCATCAAGAATAACCGATAACGTAAATAGAACACAGAGACGAACAGGCTTGGCCTCCTCTTTCGGAAACCCAATTCCACGTGGCAACCCAGAAGCGTTTGCCCCTACAGACTTGCAAGTCACAGGATCCGTCGAAAAGAACGACCCATTGATCCTAGATGCAGTCATCCTCGATGGTGTTACACACGCCGTGCCTTGTGCTAGGGAAAGATCATTTCAACTAGACTTTTCCGAGTATATCCAGATCATCGAGTCATCATACAATGTGATGACCAGGCTCGACCGAGCCCTGCAGAATTGAGGTGGGTGAGTACATACTCAAAATCTGCATATATTACAAAAGGTACGTCTAAACTACGATTAAAATTCTTAAAACTAAGACTTGCTTTTTCTTCCGATGGGAGTGTTGACACAACCTTCCCACACTGTTGACGGGATTACTGTTCCGAGACAGTCTGAATTTTATTTGAAATTATTCTGAATGTGGCTTCACCTACGTATATCCTAAATATTCGACTCTCTTCAGACAAAATTGATTATTATTATTAAGTTTTTTTGTGAGACGAGCCTTTCGATGTAGCGTTGCTATTACTGACAGAAGAGACAAGTGTTTCGCAAAGTTGGTGAACATCACTAATAAGTCATCCATATAAACCATATATTAGTTTTTCAATGGGACTTCATGGTATAAGGTCTGACTTGATCCATAACTCAATAATACCCAGTACGGAAATGATCAAAAGAATTTTTTTGTGCTCTCATTCTAATTGTAGATCAAAAGCGAAGAAGTCGTTGAAGCCTACATAGAACGCTGTCGACAGGTAAACCCGCTTATCAATGCCATTGTGCAGGATCGGTTCGTGGAGGCGCTGGAAGAGGCGTGTGAAATCGACAATGTAATTGCGATGAGCATCAATAGCATTGAATCCATGGAGGAGCACACTCCTCTGCTGGGCATACCGGTGAGCAATCCCAGACTTGTAGCGGAGGCAGTGGCTCGTAAGCCTGGCCAAGGCGGCAACAAGACAAAAGGGGCGGAAAAGCCTGTTTGTCAAGCCAGTGGCGATGGTGCAGCTGGTAAGAACCCCGACCCGTCCGACTCCGTGGCAGGAAGGCAAAGCACTTGTGCGGCCAACTTGCCAGCCGGAGCGGGCGCTAAGGGAGAATTACCAATTATCAGCGCTGCGGCTAAAAGGTTCAGTTATGCCGACCGAAGGAATGCCGCAAGCATTCTAAAGTGGCAGAACGCAAACTCAGTGCCAAACCCACCAGCCGAATGGCAAAATAAGGTGGTGTGGGCCAAGAAGGTGTTGCCAAACTTCTGTGAGGCTCCACCCCATAAAGAGCAGAGCCAGGCAACACGGCAACGCTCGCAAGAAGCCCACGGACCCGTTGCAAAGCGGGCCAAGGTGCAGCAGGGAAGTTCCTTTGCTGACATTGCTAAGGAGAGAATCCTGATAGGGATCCTTGACAAGGGAAGCAAGGACGGAAGAATCCCAAGGAATCAGTGGAAGTGGGTGGAAGGAGCCCTCGCTGTCTACTGCCTGAAGCTTCTGAGCAAGGCGCCTGGGTCACCACCGGTATGCAGAGATGCTGGGTGATACCAGGGAAACACGAAGGTCATCGCCTGCCAGGACGCTCGCTCGGTAGAGCTTTATAAAGCTGCCGTAGCAGAGCTTGGAGAGGTCTATCCGAGGCGAAGCTGGTCGCTGTCGACTGGAGCGAAGTACCGAGTAGACCTCGCGCACGCATCTGGATCCCGGCCTCCTTAAAGGAACCGGACCAGGTGCTTAACCTTTTGCAACTATGCAACCCCTCTCTTCCCACCCATGACTGGAGGGTGGTGAAGATTGAGGCCACCGATGGGCCAACAAGTCAGGCTGTGCTAATCCTTAACAAGGAATCGCTGGCCCCTATCGAAGCCGCCAAGGGCGAGCTAAATTTCGGCTTCGGGTCCATTACCGTTAAGGTATATAAATTGGATGCACCGGCCGGAGGAGACCCTGTTGTCTGTAAAAAGTCGGCTGAACAGGGTCCTCCTGCGGAGATCGAATCAACCGATGAGAAGCTGGAGCCGTCGACTCTGACTCGGGACCTTGAGGCCTTGTGTCACGAGTTGGACGAAGACGACTTCACGCTGTCGGACGAGGACGACAGCAACAACACGGTGGTGAGAGTGGAATCTCCGGATGTCCTAGAGACTACGGCAGATAAACCTTCACCACAGTTAAGCAGTATCCGCTGCTCTGATGCTGCGCCTGACTGGAGGCGGAGACGACATAGTACTAGTCCAAGAACCTTGGGTGATTGGAGGAAAGGTTTTCGGACTAGGCAATAAAGAATATAAGCTTTTAGTAGCTGGAAATGAAGGTAAAAAACGCACCTGCATCCTCGCGAGAAAACATATAAATATTTTTCTGCTCCATAATTTTAGCAATGATGACAACACAGCGGTAAGCCTGGAGCTCCAGTCAGCTTCGGTAAGGCTACTGTCTGTCTATATGGCCTACGACAGCGCCGGCCCGCCACCAGACGAGACTACAAGGTCCCTCGTACAGGAGTGCGAGAAGCACAGCATTGGTCTAATCATAGGCTGTGACGCCAATGCTCACCACACCCAGTGAGGGAGTACGGGCACAAATCCGAGGGGTGACTCACTCTTATCCTTCATTCTTAATACTAACCTTTTAGTATGTAATACGGGTAATGAACCCACCTTCATTATTAAAAATAGACGAGAGGTCATTGATCTGACCCTCATCTCACAACCTATAAGTGATCAGCTAATAGGTTGGAGAGTGTCTGACGACCACTCCTTCTCTGATCACAGATATATAGAATTTGAGCTTCTCGCGAGCCATCCAAAACCAGTCCACTTCACAAATCAAAAGAAGGCGAACTGGGAAATTTTCAAAGCCACCGAAAGACCCGGACAACTTAGCTCATCTCTGCAATCTCACAGAGACTTTCACTACAGCTCTTAAACAGGCTTTTAAGGCAGCTTGTCCTATCAGTAAGCCAGTGCACAAGAAGATACTACCATGGTGGACACCTCAACTAAATGTCCTTCGACAAAGTTGTAGGTCTCTCTTCAATGCAGCGAAAGCGCAAAATAATGAGCTGCAATGGTCAAAATACAATTCAAGTCTGGCTGAATACAAAAAGCCACCAGACGAGAAAGAAGGCAATCTTGGAGAGATTTCTGCACGGATATTGATTCAACTACTGAAACTGCAAGGCTTAGAAAAGTTTTATCAAAAACCACACCCACACTAGGTTATCTGAAAAAGGATGACAACTCTTGGTCGGTCTCCAGTGAAGAGTCACTGGAAATCCTCCTTGAAACACAATTTCCTGGCTGCTCCGATCAGACCCCGAGGTGCGCAGAAATCAACTGTATAGAGGACACATCCTTTAAGTCTCTTCTACACAAAGGTAACATTAAGTGGGCAATAAACAGCTTCAAGCCGTTCAAATCTCCAGGCCCAGATCAAATAAGCCCAGTCCAACTACAAAAGGCGGGAAATACAGCTATAAACTGGCTAAATGAGATCTTCGGGAAGATTCTGAAGACTGGTCGCACCCCACCGACATGGCTCCAGTCAAAAATCACCTTCATACCCAAAGCTGGGAAGCCATCGCACACCAGCGCCAAAGATTTCAGACCCATCAGTCTGTCATCTTTCATGCTAAAGACCCTGGAACGACTTATAAGTCTCCATCTCACAGCATCCATTGACCCCAGGCTTATGTCGGACTCCCAACATGCCTACACAGATACTGCCCTTCACTCTGTGGTCTCTACTATAGAGAAATCTTTACTCCATAAGGAGGACACCCTAATAGCGTTTCTCGACATTGAGGGCGCCTTTAACAACGTCACTCCGGCAGCCATAACTGGAGCTCTGCTGAGACTGGGGATTGATACCGGTACGGTGGGATTGGTCAGTCAATTGCTCACTTGCAGGACTGGGACATCCACACTAGGGTCGTCAACTCTCTCCAGGTTCGTAAGCAGAGGCACGCCACAAGGAGACGTCCTGTCACCCGTACTATGGAACATAGCAATTAACAAACTGCTGTGGGATATGGAGGGGGGCGGCTGCCAAATAGTTGCATACGCAGATGACGTTGCGGTGATTCTCAGGGGAAAATACCCACAAACTCTCTGTGACCTCATGACTAGTAAACTAAACATACTGTCATGCTGGGCAAAGGAGAATGGATTAAGGGTAAACCCAAATAAAACGGAACTGGTTCTTTTCACAAAAAATTACAAGGTCCCTCCTCTTGTCCCACCCCGTACTAAATAATGTGAATCTAATCTTCAACAACAGTGCCAATTTCCTAGGACTGACACTGGATAGGAAACTAGACTGGAACCTAAATATCCAATCACGGGTTAAGAAGGCAACAGTCGCTCTATACACGTGTAGGAAATCCATTGGGCTGAAATGGGGAATGTCCCCAAATATCGTTCAATGGTTATACACATCTATGGTCAGACCCATACTTCTGTATGGCGTCACAGTATGGTGGCCCTGTCTTAAAAAGAAAACCACTCTTTCTAAACTGAACAAAGTTCAGCGTATGGCTCAAAGTTAACCTTAGCAATATAAACATATATATTGACAGTCAGGCAACAATTAAATCCATCAGCTCAATATCTTCGAATTCGATATCAGTAACAAGCTGTCGCAAATCTCTACACGAGATGGCTAAGCAGCATGTTATTAGCCTAATATGGGTTCCTGGCCACCAGGACATTGAAAGCAACTGTAAAGCTGATGAGCTAGCTAGGAAAGGTACTATACTACCACTCATCGCGGACAAGGAAGGTATACGTATGCCTCTAGCTACCTGTAAGCTCAACATCAAGGAGGAGTACAGGCGCAGGTCATGCCGAAAATGGCAAAGTGCCACCTGTGCCCGTATAGCACACCAGACATGGCCAATTATAAACTCCAAGCGCAACAAAGAGCTGCGCAGTCTAAGTCGGACCAACTGTTCTGCAGTGATCCGGGCTCTAACTGGGCACTGGCTGGTCGGCATCCATGCCGAAGCTGCAAAGACGAGGAAGAAGTGGAATCTCCGGAACATTTCTTCTGTCACTGCCCAGCACTTGCTAGGAAAAGGCTGGAAATCCTGGGAAATTACTCCCTAACTGATTTATCGGAGCTCCGACACATGAGACCGGCCAAGATAGCGAAATTCATAAACGCATCTGGCTGGTCAAATGTTTGAATGTTAGATATGCTTTGCAGGCACGACTGCAGGAGGAAATACCCCCTAGATCCTCCCTTTCGGTATCACAATGGGCCACATGTGGCCTAAGTGTGTCAGTCCATCGGGCTGACAACCGATATAACCTAACCCACCCTAACCTTACAGTAGCATTTGTAAAAACTTGTCTTCGTGACCGTGAAACTAAGTTGAAAAATGTTAGTAGAGATAAAAGTGTCGAACTGTTACAGGCTGCCCGTCATAAAGATCAAAAGGAAAAAGTAAATTACAAAAATCCCAAAAAGTCATTCAAAAATAAATTTAAGTCGAAACTAAAATGTTATCATTGTTTTAAACAGGGTCATGCTAATAAAGATTATTTAATTTTTAAAAGAATCATGAAAAATCAAAAGACAAGTGATCTTAAGCAAATTCAATTAGTCAGCCAGGACGTGGTTTTGCATTTATGATGGGACATGTGAATACAGAAAAACAATGTCAGGTTTCGTTTATCTTAGATTTAGGAGCTTCTGATCACAACATCAAAGATATTCTTTTTGTTTGCTGATTATATCAACTTGGAAATACCAAAAAGAATTTATACATGCTACTGCAAAGGGACTAGTATAGCTTAGCAGCTCTGGGAATGTAATTACTCTAGAGAATGTGCTATTCAGTAAGGATATTCCACATAATCTGTTACCCGCGAAGAGGATGCAGGATGCCGGATTAATAATTAAATTTAATTCAGGAGGTTTAAAGGTTACTAAGGTTACGGTCGACACTCATAGGCCATCCTTGGCCCGTTGTGGATCTCACTTCATTTCTGTGGCACTTGTGTGTGCATAAGCCTGGGGGTAATCCAAGCAGTTGCATTTATAAATTTCGCAATTCTGGTCGGTCATATATTCTCTCACTGCGGTGGACTTGATAGAAAGTGACTTCCTAGTATAGTGAGTCTTTTTCTGGCCACTGCAGAGCAGAAGCAAAGGAAGTGTTACTGGAGATTCTACCTTCTATTCGTCTCTGCAGCTTCTACATAAATCATTATAAGGCGCTTGGAGCCTATTGGCATGAATACCCACTGGACCAGGCTTGGCGTACTTTACGACCGTAGTTGGCATTTTGCCATTTCATTTGACCTGAGTATAATTTCTTCTGTGATTTTAAGCTTACAGGTAGACACAGGCATACATATATCTTCCTTATCTGTGAGGAGGGGTAATGGAGTGCCTTTTCTAGCTAGCTCATCAGCTTTACAGTGGCCTTCTATATATGTCCATGCATGCGTGGAGATTTGCAACAGCTTGTTACAGCTTGTTGACGACATTGCACTCAAAGATTTGATCGCTTCTTGGCTATGCATTTATACATCTACGTTGCCTGGACTAACTTTACACATCTTTAGGCTAATACTTCCGCCTGAAGAACAATACATGGAATTCCTAGTATAGCGGCTTATGTCTTATTTTGCGTAGTGCGAAGAGCCCCTGAGTTGCAGAGTTCAGCCGTGCGCTTAACCTTATAAACCTAAACAATTTTTGAGCGATTTGCTTTTTTAGATAAGACCACCATATTATAACACCATTTAAGAGGATTAGTCAAATGATTGATAAGTACAGTCAGGGGGATAAGTACAGTTAGGGGGACTAATGCATAGCCCACATTTTACCGCCCACGATGACAGTATTTATAGTATACTTGTCAATAGATCACTTTCTTGAAAATTTCATATAGCCAATTTAAAGCTGTTGCGCACGTATTTTGTAATGGGACTAGACTTATATTGTGAAGACCTGAGGATTTAAACGGCTTGAAGCTGTTTATTGCTCCATTTACCCTTGAACTTGTACAATGGTGGAGGTTTATCGTCAGAAGTCGTAACGACATCTGGATACATCATTCCCACCAACATTTTGTTGCTATCCTCTTCATCGGACAGAGAGTAATCTTTCTCATCGAACTCTCGACACATAGCCTCCAGGCCCCGTGTCCACGTCGACTCGTCGTTCGATCTCCAGAGAGGGAACCTACCCCATCGGCCGCTACATCCGACTCATACGGTGACTGAGCTGAAGCCGAAGTTCAACTCGCTGTTTGCGGCCTCGATCAGCGCCAGTTACTCCTTATTCAGGATAACCACCGCCTGACTCACCGGGCCCTATGAGGCCTCTATCTCAACCACCCTCCAATCTTGGGTGGGAAGGGAAGTATTGCATATCATCCTTCCACCCACGCCCACTGATTTTTGGTGATCTTTCTGTCCGTATTGCCTTTGTCGAGGACCCTTATCATGATCCTCTCCAAAGCAATGTGGGCGAAGGATCTCCTCGGTAGGACCTTGGCTCTCTTGGACGCATGTCCAGACACCTCCTGGGAGGGCACTTTACCTGGACTTGCTTCTTATTTTGCGGTACTTCGCAGAAGTTAGGCAGTACGCTCTTAACCCATTCCATTTTGTTCAGCCATTCGGCTGGTGGATTTGCCGCTTGCTTTCTGTCTCTTTAATATGCTAGCTGCATTCCTCCGCTCAGCATATGAACATTTTGTTGCCACTGCACTGGGCACTGGTGATTGGCTGTTCGCCCTTCACACTCCTGCCGAAAGATCAGCTGCACAAGTGCTGGGCTTCACTTCCCCGGACGCGGGTGTGACAAGGTCCCCGCCAACTACACCAGCGCCGCTGACCAGGCAAATAGGTTCCTTGTTAACTTTTGACTGAAAATCGCTTTGGCCAGGCTTTGAAGCCACTGCTTCCGCTGATTTCTCCCTTCCGGCTTTTGGCGAACGCCGGACTCTTCTGGTTTAATTTTGTTTATTTTCTGATCCATTTGAATACCACAAGTTGCTGAGAAAAGAGGTTCGCCTGCACAGAGACTCGCACTATGCAGGTAGGGCTTATTAATATCGGAGGTCGCCAGGTATCCGATTTATTTACGGGCCCCCAGCCAGGCTGACTAACGGCATGGGTCGCGTTACACCTTAGTCCGGCCCTACCTCGAAATATGATTTGCCCCTTACCAAGAACATGACTATAAAGCAGATCATGTTCGAAGTTCCGCTGTTATGCTATTGCATCAGCACCCTCATGAAGGGTTCAGTTGGGGAAATGTTTGCCAAAATAGTATTACAAATTTCTATATATTTAACGCAATTATTTTTTTGATGATATTAATTTATTAAAGAATGTAAAGCTAAACAATGAATTGCATGAGACTTGTATAAAAGGAAAACAATATAGACAAAGACTATATTAAAAGCGTTTGTTTGGAGTCCATTCGGATATTCGCGATCCGATAGTACCTACTACAATTTACAATAAAAGTTATTATGTTTGATTATCAATCAATGTACACATTATTGTGTGACCTACAACTTACCTTACTACTTTTCATGATTTTATTGCAAAGGCGAAGCTCACTTCAATGGAAGGGAAGATTTATCTAGTGAGAGGCGTGAATATTGTTTAGAAAAAGGTATCAGCTATCATTTAATGGTTCCATACACTCCACAATTAAATGGTGTACCAGAGCGTATGATCAGATCAGTAACAGGTAAAGCTCAGTTCATGATGAATGGAGCAAAATTGAATGAGCAATTTTAGAGTAAAGCTGTTTTAACAGCAACATATTTAACAAACAGGCTACCAAGTAGAGCCATATGAGATGTGACATAATAAAATTGAATCAACCCATGTTCTTGCACGAATACAGGAATCTTTCTTAGGTTGAGGGTTCCAATATCGTTAGAGCTCAGGGCATATTTCGCTACTATAATACACAGCTTAGTTATGTGACTTCTTAGTCTTCAATGTCCTGTCAATAGACTGGTGAGTATCCTAAGCCACAAACGGTTAGGGCCTCCCAGCCCCCATTATCGCTTGTTCATCGGCCGCTTTGTTCCCCGCTTATGACCCGGGACTCATCTGCGTTCCGAATTGGTCCAACTTGGCTTGTACCTCATGGACTGCTCTTGACGTTATCTTCGTCCCCTAAGAGCATTTATTGCTGCCTGACTATCGGATAGGATGACTATATCCGTGTTCAGATAGTTACGTTTAAGGTTAACAATAGTGTGCGTCCCCAGGGATTCCTGGTATGGCATCCGAGGGCCCATTGGTGCACCAGTTTCTGAAGTGCGATTTCCTTCCCATTCCCTTTTGCTATTCACATGAACTGTGAAGTTCTATTCAAATATGTGTTCAGCTAATACTTCATTCTTAGGCTGCGTCAGTACGGGAAGTTCATTTAAAAGAAGTTGGGGACCTCTCTGGCTTAGGATGTCATTGCCCACAACTCCTTCTGCTGACATCCTTATTGATGATTTGGGTATCCTTTTAGATCTCAAGCATAAGTTTGATAAGCATATTTCTTCCTTTGGTGTCCTGGGTTTCATCAAGTGCTGTTCAAAAGAATTTGAATCCGTATAAGAACAATTTGCATTATTTGACTTTAGGGGTCTTAATTGGAATACTAATATTAGCTTACCCACTTACCGTAGTTGACTTTAATTAATAAATAAATACATTATGATGTTATTATTTTACATAAACTTATAAGTGGTAAGATTGATTCTTCTGAGTTAATCAGCCAACATAATTTTGCAGTTCTTCAAACCTGTAGTTCGAATTATGGAATCCTTAACCTATTTCGGATTTTATGATCTAATTGTAATGCGATATCCCCATTATGCAGTTGTGCATCTTCTATTTCTTTTTTAAAACAGTTGTGTTATGTCATCCGAATTGCTATTCGCGATCTTCGTTATGCAGCGTGCCCCTCGGTCGGTTAAGTGGGAGACGCGTTAACCAGCTCGTTAGTACTTAAACTTCCAAGAATATCCACGTCGCCGATGAGCCTTGCTGAGGCAGCAAAAGACCGTGTGCATCCAACCGCTCGTCACCAGCATTTGTGCTGGAAGAGTTTGCACTGCAGTGCTCCGATCAAGGTCAACGGAGCTGAGTCGCGAGGTCGTACTCGAAGTCGATCCTCAACTCCACCACCGCAAGTGAGCAATTCTGGATATATAGCCGAGGCAGTGGCTTTAAAGCCTGGCCAAAGCAAATCTCTAGCAAGTGGTCAGTTGACCTGTTTGCTTATCGAGTGATACTGGGGTAGTTGGTGAAGACCCTGGACCTCTGGAAGTCCCGAATACACCTTGTGCTTGCATCTGGATGTTTACAATGCTACAGAGATTCGGCTATTCCCAAAGAAAATTGAAGAGTAGTAAAGATTGAGGACACGCCCCTGCGTCAATGAATCAGGCGGTGATGGTACTTAATAAGAAGAATTACTGCTGCCAAAGGAAGTCATACAAAGCAAAAAAAATAATATTCATGTTTTATACATTGTAATAAGACTTTTTGTGTCAAAACACTTTCTGGACGGCCCAAAGAATTGATAATTTTGTATTTTGAATTTCAAAATAGTTTAAGTTAATGAATCTTGTAAATTTTTTAAACTAGTTGAATAAGAAAATTAAAAATATGACAATAAATAGAACATTTCTTTTCCAAAGAAATAGAAACTTAGGAATTTTTAATATCTATATTCAATCAAAGATTTTCGGAACAGAACAACCCTGTATTTGCTATTACTGCGGCGCATTCAAAGTGCATAAGAAGACAATTTCGCAGATATGAAGGCGAATTATTTAGTAGATTCCAACGAATTAGTTAAAAGTAGATTCCAACGGTTTTTACATATTAAAAGGCATAGAGCTTGTCCTGACATACGCTCAGTAATGTGTTGCTTTCATAATGTAAAAAATACAGAGAAGTGTTTTGAGTAAGACAAGATGGCTTAAAAGTTGAATCTAAAAACCTGGCAATCAAGTGCAATGCGAAGATGTAACAGAGCTAATCAAGTCAGCAGATATTTCGATTTTTCCGAAAGCATAACCCATTTTGCGCAGAGAGTAAAAACTGTTCCTCTCATTTGACATTTATCATTTTGGCGGCAAACATCCACATTAACTAAAATTGGTGAGTTGTCATCAGTTATAAGGCCCAAGGGCCCCTTGACCTCCAAGTTAAATTAGTTAATGTGAGAAGAAGAGAGACATTTCATAAATATAATTAACTACTAAACAATAGGTATTTGTTTGCAGCACAGTGTCTGAATACATATTTAAATTTCTGCAAATGATACGTTTTGTCGACTAGCACTCACACCTCATTGGCTGCCATCATAAGTCACAGGATATTATTTATTTAGCTGCAATACTTGATAGACATAGACTGTAGTATGAGGTATATGGCAAGTGGCATTTGGCATGAGGCGTGTATCGTTTGGTATGGTTGTATCCACATTAAAGCGGCAACATTTAATTCCCTGCAGGCAGTGGTATTACGATTGACACTCTGAGAAAACACCCGATTCTGCGCATGTGTGAGTCGAAGGGCATCTGCATTAAATATTTAAGCGACCGTGCCCGAAAAAAGAAACATTTCAACGTTTGCCTTATGTGTCAGGCAACATGTGTTTACATGTCCTAAAGCTGAGTCGGTAACAAAATTATGTAGCTCATACCAAATTTTACCTCAGCGACAGCCATATCCCAGCACCCGACCCATCTCCTTGTTGTGTCCTTCGCACGGGCGCCTACACGACTGTGGCTTGTGGCTGGGTTCTTCCTGCAGCAACCACTAATACTAAAATGGTAAGTTACACTTGGCCTCGTTTACTCTCATGAACATATATAAATGTGTATATGTATTCAACTTTTTCAATATGTGTGAGACCATTCTTATGGGGGCCGCGTTTCTTTGTAGTAGAAGTACGTGCATTTGTAAATATAAAATGCAATTTGTATGCCGAAGCATTCGTATTTTGCCTGTCATGATTTAAGAATGGTTTCATTGTTTTCCCCCGGAGACTAAATTTAGCTCCTAGACCGTACGTAGTTTAGTTCCGTGTAGCGAAGAGCATTGCCCGGCTCACTGTCGACATGCTCGACTATTTTTTCAGACACCGTTTGCTTAACTTTCTTAGGCTATCGAAATGTATTATTTTTGTAATTCTCAAAACATTCTGGGAAAGTTATTTATAATTCATTTACCTCATAAAATATTTTTTTTTGGCTAGCCACTGAACTTCCATTTTGCTTGCCAAAACTTTTCCCTTACAACATTTTTAATTAGTTCCCCAAATTGTGGAAATGCTGCAATAACTGAGGCAGCCATGGAGTAAAGGAGAGCTTGTAAAATTATGGAAACGTTAGTTTGCGTAAAAATCCTACACTTAAAGTCAACTAATTCAACAATGATTTATTTTTAATAGAGAGCGAAGCTCAACACATTTGTTTAATTGGTTGCGCACACAATCTGCTGACAACGTCTAACTTTCCTAACCTGAATCTAAATCTTCTAATTAAATTTACATATACATGGGCAAATTAAATTAGTTTGGTTAAGAAACGCAGATCGAAGTCATATAGGGGCGATGCCAAGAATTTTCAGTATATTTGAGTACGAGCAGCATAATAATGAGAATTGCCCGAGTACGCTAAAATCATAAGCAATTACAAGACAAGATTAGTTCAAAACATAATCTTACAAAATTGATTGCATACCAACACCTTTATTTATATCATTTACCTTATATTCTGGTTGTTTTTTTATGGCCATTAAATTGAACTATGACACTTTCTGCTAGCGTCCCTCTAAAAAACTATAATTTTTACTAATTTTTACTTTTTTCGTTTTATGTGCAAAATCGGTCCCCAAAATATTCACAAGATGTCTACAAAAAATGCTGTATGCCAACGTGGTTAAATTAGCTTACATACCCCTTAAAAATCATGTTTAGCAAATTATTTATACAAAGAGAATAAACAAGTTAATTGGAAGACTTAAACATTTTTTGATCATTTCTTAGCCTGCAGAGTCAGCAGACGAATGCAAGAAGTCATCTTTCTAACGATTGTTCCTTTTTTAGACATAGTCCGATGTAGCCAACTTATTGAAAAACTGTTAGTTAATTTGATATGTGACTTAATATTCCGATGCTGATATTATTTTACTTAAATGCCAAGGTCACAGTAATTCAATTCGTTACACAATTCACTAAACTATTAAAATTATTATATCACCTGAAATGCAATCAAAAACTACAATTAAATAAGTTATGACTTAAGCATTTCTGTGAACATTTTTAGTGTTATGACTACAACTATGATTACCAATGCTGTGCAGGCCGATTTCTTGATAACACTAACCGAACCCTTGTAAATCTTAATGAGCTTAGTCTACACGGTAAATATGGTTGTAAATTACCGTAACTCTATACATATGTGCAAGTGAACCAGCCTTAGATTCCCACGCCGCATATCACAGCAAAACTGCACTTGCTGCTAAACGGTATTAATGCACTTCCTGGACACGCGTGCTCTTCAGTCGCTTCAGTCGTGTTGGCACACAAAAGGTAATAAGAACCTCCAAGTGCCACAAATTGCGTGCAAAGGCAAACAGGCAAACCACAACGACCACGTTTTTGCGAAGAAAGACCTGAAAGTGATGAAGGTGAGCGCATTTCATGTTTAGTTTGCGTTTGAAGTGCACCTTATTTATAAACTTTATTGCGTTCGGCTCTTAATTTGGGCACAGTGTGTTTTTTTTGCATGTGTCCGTGTGAGCTCGAGTCCAACGTAAAAGTTTTATTTAAAAACCTAAACAGTAGGCCATTTACACCATACCTTTGTTATTTTTTTTTTAACAATATCTCGAAAACGAAGGTCTGAGTAAACATGATCCTGAATTTCCTTAATACCGAACTGACTTTTGGGAAATTACTGCCTAGATTCGAACTATTCCTTTCCTTCCTAAGTGAATTATAGTTTATACTTGAATTTTGTAATGCATTAAGAGAGACTTTTTAACCACCATGGCACTTTGGTGTCGCATTCGTCTTGTATCTCGCAACGAACGTGTTTTTTTCGTTCATGCTATTTTAATTATATTATTATTTTCATTGTGACATTTATTTTGGCGGCCGAGCAAAATTTGTGACTTTGTCAAATAATTAAATAAAGCGTTTTAAATATAACAACAAACAGCTGCTCGAATTCATGCTCTTGTGCGGCGCAACAATTTGTTTGTTTGTTTTTTTTACCCTCTTGCTTGAGTTTGTATTTGGAGCGTGCTGTCTATGTATAAATCGTATTTATCTCCCACGCTCTGATTAATATTAACTAATTTGTTGCGGTATTGTTCACTTTTTTTTGTTTTCTATTCCTTTGCGTTTCTCATTTTTCGGTTTTATTCTGTTTTTTATTTGAATGTTTTTATTTCTATTAATTAAATTAATTATTTCTTTTAAAATGTTGAGTATCTGTTGTTTGCTGCTGGCTGTGTAATAATGTGCAGGCCTTAACGGCTGTATGATTGCCCTGATTGAGTCCAAATCAGGCTTAAAGTGGACATGTGAAAAGTGCAGGGATGTTGAGAGGGATATGATGGGATTCATGTGAGGCAGACTAAGAATGACTTTGGAGATCTATCCAGTCGGTTTAAAAAACTATTCGATGAATTCTCGGCTATGGAGAGCGATTTCAAAAGTATGAAACTTATGAATGAAAACGGACTGTAACATCCGAATTTTGGAATGATGTTCGAATTAACATAAACAAGCCAAGGACATCAAGACCGATCTTACATGTATACATAAATATAAAAATATATATGTTAATGCATATTAATGCAAATATATGCAATGCAACAACGTGTACTATATTTAAAGCCCATTGGCAGAAAAAAAAAAACAGGAGGATTAGGCAAAAACATGAATGCGGCAAGAGAAATTCTACAAAGAAATATAAAAAGCATTATTCCGCATTGTGCATAGTAGATAGCAGTGATTACTCGCATGCCTACATATGTGTGCATTAAGAATCTTGACATGACCAAACAATAGACTCTTATGCGTCTTATATGGCCTGTCAGATCCTTTGAATTTCAACGCCTAAAGCTTAAGGCAACCGCTCTGGACATTCCCAAATATTAAAAAATGAAAAGAGGGGCAGACTGGCGTAGCTTCAGTTCATTATGGAGTGGGAACTGAACCAACTGGTAAGCTCACTGGCGTTAATTACCAGCCCTCCAGAACTGTAAAATGCAAATTTTCAAATGCTGTTTGAATTAGCATAGAACAAGCCTGCGACATCAACCCTCATCATACATACATATATAGTTGTTTCAAATATATGGATATATATAAATATATATATGCCGTCGTAGCCCTTTCTGACAGAAGCCAATAAAAAGCGTAAAAAATTGTCATTTCACTACTGTACTTATACAAGTATTGCATGGGCCTTCATAGATTATAAAGCTTTCTTACAAGACAGTCGTTGTTTTTCAAATTAATTAAATAGCATAATTAAAAAAATCTCTTCATATATATATTGTGAGTAGTATGGATATGGGATCTGGTCTAAAGAACTTGTGGGATGATTCGGATTCCGCCCGGGGAGGTTAGCTGCGAATAATACGAGATTCCTTGTAAATAAACAGTCCCGGACAAACAGCGGGTGCGATATTGTCAATCGCACTGACAAGGCGCTTGTGTTGCCGCCTTTAAAGTATAGCCTCACACAATCCCCTGTCTCCCCTCACAATTACCTGCCCCATCCTATCCCCCACATCTCACTCCGAGCCGGACTAAACTAGCCCAGTCTCGAACGGGAAAAACTAGCCCAGTCTCGAACGGTGGGCTCAGGCAAATGGCGACCGCCTGTTCTAATTTAGCCTTACCCGGGTAATGCGGATCTCTGCCCGGGCGTACACTCATTTCTCCGCAGCACGTGGGAACTAATGAAAGATTCCAAGAAAACTAAAACACCGCAGGATCTCCCTGCGGAGTATGTCGCAAGACACCTAGAGGGTCGTGCCCTAGACGGGGAAAGACCCTCCCATGCGGTAGACCAACCACCACACCGTGCTGCTCCAGCACCAAACAGGAAAGTGCCGCATGCGCAACAAACTCCGGCTTTGGGGCATGGGAGAGTGATGGTCGGACCACCCCGACCACCACGCCCAGCAACGAACGCTGCGAGGCAGGGCGCACAGCGCCCTCAGTGCCTGCCACTGAGGGGTCAACCCGGTGAGCTGGATGACCCGAGCCGGAAAAATCTCTGCGGTTCAAGGGAGCAAGGACCCACTCCTGATGCTGCCCTGAAGAAGGCCACAGAGCCCAGGGAAGCGGCTACGGCACCAGCGCCAGCCCCCAAGAGGCGTAGCAGCGCACTCACTCCACCTGTGGCCACCCCCAAGAGGGCGTGCCCGGAGGCCAAGGAAGCAGGCTTGGACCTCCGTGCGAGCACATCGAGTGCAGCGGCCACGAAGCCCAGCTCGCCAGCTCCCACCGAGCCCCGATTGCCATATGCGGATATGGCAAGAAAGGTAAAGGTGGCCGTGTTGCCCGTGGATTTCCCACGAGCAATGCTCAGTCGCGGAGACTTGTCTGTGCTGGAAGAGGCCATCATAGACGAAGTCATTGCGTCTGGTGGGGATGTTGCGGTCTCATTCGCGGGCATTCATTTCCGGGTCGGTTTCCTGGTCATTGAGTGCTTGGATGAGGCCTCAGCCGACAGGCTGAGAACCGCAGCGCCGCGGCTAAAATTGTGGAAGGGCGTGCCCCTTGAATGCAAAGTGGGAGACAACATTCCGTCGCTCCACTGCATCACGCTGTTTTGCCCCAGAAGTGTGGATCGGTCGACCGAATCCCTGTTGGTTCTGCTGAGGAACCAGAACAGGATCGAGACCGACACATGGAAGGTGATTTCCAGGAGGAACGAGGGCGGAGGAGCCCTCCTGGTCATCGGGATAGACGAACTATCCAAGGATATCATTGTGGAGAAGGGGCACCAGATCTACTTCCGTTACGGAACCATCCCCATAAGCGGTTTAAAGAGGAGATCTGGAGCTAAGCCTCAGTCTGAGTCAAGCGGCAGAGTGGCTGTCAACGTGGGCATCACAACCACAGAAGACACTCCTGCCTCAGTTCAGAGCAGTTGTACTGCGCGGCCCACCGACTCGGTGGAGGACCTCGCAGAAGATGAGGAATTGGCGGACAAAACGCTCTGCCAAATGGATATACTGGGGGATGAAGATATCCCCATATCCTCACAGGAGCTGGCGGAGGAGCTGCTGGATGCAGCCGCAGCTGACGTCGAAATGACGTGCAGCAGTGACAGGGGCAACTCCAGGCCCCAATCACCGTGTCAGCTGGAGCCTCCCCGGTAATAGATGGCCAGAGTCACCGGCACAGGGCTGGCTCAGGTAAACATCCACCGTGCTAAGGCCGCCTCGGCCTCGGTGTACCACCGTATTTGTCGAGGATTGTATCCAGCTACTTGTCCGACCGGGTGATGGAGTACGATACAGAAGACGGCAGAAGGAGTTACGAGGTCACAGCAGGAGTTACACAGGGATCGGCTCTAGGCCCACATCTGTGAACATAATTTACGATGGGGTACTTAGACTTTAGCTGCCTCAGGGTTGCAGTCTTATAGGCTTTTCAGATGACTTGGCACTAGCCGTGGTGGCTGAGGAGCCGGTAAAGACTGCAGAAACGCGGCAATAAAAATTGTGGCCCGATGAATACAGGATGCGTTTTTGTATAATGCAGGCCATAAAACCGATGCTGTTATATACAAGTGAGTATACAAAAATGCAAGTCAACAAGGACGTAGTGAGATCACAGGCAATAAGATACATGGGCGTCATGCTGGACAATAGGCAAACCTTCCGCCCATGAGTACGTCAGCAAGAGAGCAGCCAAAATGCAGGGTGCCCAATATTGGGACCCTAAGCCAGGGTAGGTGACTTGGAGTTGAATCCCAAGCCAAATTTAAAGATGTACACTGTTGCTATGGCAAAACCCAAGGCTGGCGGTAAGCGTGCCAGCAGGACTAGGCCATTATCCCATGTGTTTTTTTGTGATACAGTTCCATGTTCCTCACTCTGCATCAGATCAAAAAAAGCTGCAAAAAGCTTGACTGGCTGCTCGGAAGGAATACCATGCTGCTTATGACCTGCAATGCAGTTGTTTATAAGCAGCTGGTGGCGCCAGTCTGGCATTATGCACTGCCAATGTGGGGTGCGTAAGTGTCGACCACGCAACTCTGCCCCAGCTGCGTCAGTCTGGTAAGGATCAAGGCATTTCGTTCGCCTGCCAACAGCGGCAGGAATGTGCGTCCAAAGATCCCTACCCTCGGTTTGACCATTGAACTGCCAACTTCTTTGCTTATTATAATAACTGATTCAAACTGTAAGCAACATTGCATTCCAAACAAGCTTCCCTGGTACTCACTGAAATTAGCCAGGTTGGGATACTCGAGAACTTTTATTCTATCTCAAGGATTACTTTGCTCATACAGAGCACGATTGTATATCCTTATGAGGTTGGAGGGAGTCTGACTTCTGCTCAACTTAATTTTATCATTTTTAATTGGTTGAAGTGTACATGCCGAAGATAATTTAGCCTTGCAGAAATCAGTGCACCTCCTGTCTTCTCAATTTAATTTGTCATTTATTTTTTCAAATCTTTTTATTGTATTGTTACATACCGTAAAAATCAAATACCAGAACATAACCCGGATAAAATAATAAAGTTAGAAAATATACCGTAATATCTATCGGAATCGTTTTCCTAACGGAACCGGAACTAAAAATCGTTTCGGTTTTACACACAATTTTTATTTATTAAAAACTTAACCACATATATTTTATAAATGCTTTTACTGGTAATAAATCGCCGCAGACATTGTTAACTGAGGATCGACAGAGCCGAGGAAATTTTATATAACTATGTCTGCACCTCACAAGAGGTGCTTGATTGCTCAGGATCGACCCCTTTGTTTCTGGATGTTCCTCTTATTTAAAAGGCCGGACTCAAAGAGTGTTGCTTAGGTCGACTACCCTTAAAGCTATTCGCGTTAATTCTGATGTACCTCAAAATCATAGAACCTGTGGTTACTAATACGAATCTCACAACTCGCCGGCAGCGTTCTTCGGCCTTCTGAAAACCTCGAATAGTTCCCATTTCCATTTGTCAGATGCAAACATGTGTTGCTCCTACAAAGACTTGTCAATCAGAGATACATAGATACATATGTATGCATGTATATAGAGGCACCTAACCTCGCACCCAACCATGCGAAATGCACAACAAGGCGAATAGTCAAGGCAAGCAAACTTAAAACAAGTATAAGTGCTTCACGGGAAGATACCCTGCACTTGTCAACAATACAAACACTGAAATGCACGCAGAATGAAATGTCTGTTGATACAAGTATCATATAATAGGAACATTCTGCACTCTCCTAAGTAATGATATCCTAGGTAGTGTTTTATTAAACTTTCATTTTACAAGTACTTTGAGTTCTCTTGGGATACCTGTAAATCAAAATTATTTGTAAGAAACTCATACATAATTGTATTGCTTGGTGGTATTTACTGCTATTAAGCACTTCATTGTGCACAATAAATAAATAAATAAAATTGTTAATTGAGTGGGAGTTGTGTGGCAATAAAACACACTTCCTTAGGCTGGCAATACACCTCTCGCACGTTTGGTACAGGGTATTAAAAGTAACTAAGAAATGGGAGCACAAAAATTCAGCTGTTGACGTTAATGTGGCAGCAGCTACGCTGAAAAAGCTCATTTCTGAAAAGACTTAAACAGCATATGAAAAATGCAAGTACATTCGAGCAAGTATATATGTATGCATGTAAAAAGAACATTTTTCTTTGTTGTGCAAATGCATTGAAAGTCGTGTCGTTAGTTACGTCACAGCCATCTTAGGACGAAATGGAAACAGTCGGCCATAAACCAATTAATCAAGGCACAACAATAGGCTTATGAACATCTTGAGCTAATTACTTAACAAATGCCACAACTGCGGTTAAGACTCGGAATATTAACTTTGGCCGAAATGCTTTGGCGGGATTCTTGAAATATCTTAAATTATGTTAAGCTACTTTCAATTATGCTTATCCGAAAATGAACAAATGTACATCTGCAGACGCATCTAGACTCTTGGCTGCTTGACCTATCAATATATTGGTTCACGCGAACTCTTATCTCAAATAGATTTTATACCCTAAACTCATAAAACGAAATTGATTAAATGGTTATTTTGTTATTATAGTTATTTTGCAAAAGCTTCTTACAGACAGAATGTAGCGTCTCCGACCACATACAGTATATATATTCTTGATTCTTGTAGGCAGCTAGACCTGCGAAAATGGATGTCATTAATGTAAATTGAGCATTTCATAAAGCAGTGAGCAATTCGGGCTGTTTTTCATTTTCTAGACCCAAGTGGGCATTTCCGTTGAATTTATACATCGCTATAAGCATTCTGATTTTTGGGGTGCTAAGAGTGGGGTCGTCATGGGTTCATTAGGAGTTAATCGAGACCAATAATTATAAAACAAATATGTAAAACAAAACTATATCCCAACGATTTGATTTAAGCAACTAAACAAAAAATACACTGATTATCTTATATTTGAGAAGGCACCTAAATATGTATTTATTTATGATTGAGTTACCATTCTAGACTCAAATTGTTCTGGGCATTCACATTTTTACACAGATCCATCGGATAGACGGGCATTACTATATCGACTCGGCTTCTGATACTTATAAAAAATCAAAATGCATAGTCGAAAATGCTCCGTCTTTTTGTTACGCAGTTTATTTCAGGGTATTTTCTAGTCGAGCTTTCTCAAGTAGAACATTCTAACTTGTTTGATTTTTTTTTTGCAAACTTTGCTTTGGTATCGACTCTGCTGTTTTTGTACGACTGCGATTTTTGTGGCAGGGAACCCAAATATTGAGAGAGCATCGCATTATGCGCAGCACATTATTATGTTCAGGGGGGTGTGAAATTCAATTTTCTGCCAGCCATTGTTGGCAGCTGCCTTTTCAATTCAGCTCGTTCACTTATACTTGTCCGTTTTCATTATCACAGCCAAATTGTGTGACTCTTGCCCTAAACCAATGACTGGCACATTGCAGGCAACGGTTTGCCCCAAGCATAAGTTAAATGCCAGTCTCATACATTCAGCCGACCTAAATAATTAAATTCTGTGGATTGAGAGAGCTTGAAATTTCATTAGAAATATGTCGGACAAATGAAGGCCATTCCTAATGGAAGTAAAATAAGAGTTGGGTTACGATCAGGCAGGACGACGACGACCCAATGCAACCCAATCTGCCAGCCAATAAATATTAAATGAAACTAGTCAATAGCATAAATTATAAGACTCATTTGCCTTTAGTATCAAACAGCAAATAAGTTCCACATTTAATTTAGTGGTTTTCATGGCTTCACTCAAAGTTTCATTCCAATAGAGCACACTCTCAAAGTCATGCAGTTCATCGATGCTATAAATCGATTAAAAAGTAATTACAATGATTTTGAGTGGTAATATTTTTACTGTGTGAATTGTAAATACAAATCCGTTTGAATTTTTTTCGATTTTTGAACCGCGTTTACCAATAATCTACTTTCGAAATTTTAAAGTAGTTGAGTCTAGCTCAATAACTTTGAAAAAGTAAGCTTTTCCTATTCTTAGAAGTGGAGGCTGAGAGTTTTCGGCATCTCTGAAGGCGGTCCACCGCAATCCAACTCTTATTCTTTACCATCTTTAATTTTCTCTCTCCCAGTCCCTCTCTATCTCTCTTATCCAAATTTTCTCTTTCTAAACAACTGTCCAACAACTGATTGTGTTCTTGTCTGAATTTCTCTAATCCTTGCTATGAATGTGAAACCATTTTAAATTTTAATTTTATTAATACTTTCTAAAGTGAATTTTTTAATTTTAACCTTAGTTTTACAATTTTCATTTTCAAATCCGTCCGTCTGTCCGTTTGTATGAACACAACTTTTTTCGACACCCTTAGAGATGGAGACTTGAAACCTGGAACATATTCTGGTCTGTGCTCGCGTCAGACAAAGTGCAAAAATTTCACTGACACGTCCACTAGAGGGCGAGGAAATCGATATTCGAAAATCGATAAAGCCACATATCTCCCACAATTTTAAGGCCAAAGTCACCAAATTTGGTTGGTGGGTTGTCCTACCAATGTCCTTCAAAGTTCGGCATATGCCACGCCCACTTCCGCCACCCCCACACATCGGTAACTTGCTGGTAACCTCCTCCAAGGATCAGCATAAAAATTTTCAGATCACGCCTACACCGGCATCCCCCGCAAGTTCAGCCCTAAAAATATTAAATGCACATATCTTCCACAATTTATAAGCTAGAGTCACCAAATTTTAAAAGTATTTTACTTGTAACTCGCCTAAGGGACCGATAAAAAAAATAGATGGCCACGACCGCGCCACGCCTCCCTAAGCCGACACACCTGCCACACAATTTGAAAGCTATGGTCACCAAATCTGAAAGGTATATTGCTAGTAACATCCTTCAAAAATCCGGAAAAAATTTTGGACCAGACCCACCCCCGCCCCAAAAACGATAAAAGCCTATATCTCCCGCAATTTAACAGCTACAATTAACAAATTTGGAAGGAAGATCACTAAAAACCTTCTCTAATAATTTTTCAGCCACGCACATTCCCGCCCCCAAAATTTCCAAAATCCCATATCTCCCGTAATTTAAGAGCTACGATACTAGCTTATATCTACCGCACTCTGAAAGGCAAACTTGGACTGTACTTCTCGGCTACACCCACCCTGTTCTTTGTTACTTATCGCTGGAATAACAGTCGGTTACGCCATTTACGACTGCAATTTTCTCTCTTGTTTTATTCTATATTAAATAAATAAATTATACTCTGATGCCGATAATATGCATATTTTTAGTCAATGTCGACCAAATATTCTTACAGATTTCGGTCCACGTTTCTTAATCCATATTTCTACAGTAAAATAAAAAATAATAAAAAGGCTATATCTTGAAAATATTGAATATTTTTGCTATCGGTACCCGATCGGAATTGTTTGAATCTATTAACAGAATAAATTTAATTTTTGGTCCAAAACGAAGACTCTGGCACCTATAGCCTCTCAAGTCTGCTTGCTCATCTCTACGGTCGTATAAACAGAGGAACATGCCTTAATCGAATTCGCTGTTGATAAGGATATATGTGCTTTAAATACTTGTAAATTTATCTTTCTGTTACATACTTTATACAATAACGTTATACCGTTTTCGGCGTAAAAAAAGGAAAAAAAAAAGGATGGAAAGTATGAATAATCGTTCTATTATTTGTTTTTATAATTATATAGAGTTGTGAAATGTAAGCAAGAGGACTCAGGTTTTTAACGTGTGTAATCTTTGGGACCCGAAGATAGTGCTTATTTAAAAAATTGTCCATCTTCAAATCAAATCAGTAAATTATTGCACTGCAAGGTGATAAAATGGAAAAGCGACTTTTCGATTTATTAACTGCTACATTATATTTGAGCATGTGTCTTTAAGCAATTAACAATTAACATTTATTACATGTTTTTGTATCATATTAAGAAAACCTACAATCGGATAACGTTATTGATTTTAATGATTTTATTTTACGTATGCCTGTTAAGCATATTCATTTATAAATATTTTTAAGAGATTTTCTAAATTATTTAAAATTAAAATGCATCAGTGCTTAAAATGTCTCTTTTTTAATTTTTACATAAACAATTATTTATTCTAATATTCCAATATAATAAATATATAAATTTTTCAATTGTGACTAATTTTTACATGGTATATTCCAAATTTTTGCTTAATAAATTGATTTTCGATTGAAATAAAATTATGTTTTTGCTTCTTTGTTCTTTTAAATTTATAAATAATTTAGAATTACGTGTGCAGTAGAGTGAAATATTTTGTAATATTTTCCTTAAACTATTTGCTTTGTATATATTATTATAATTCGCAACATCCTATAGTTAATATTTGTAGGCATTTGTAAGTACATAGTAAGTAGATTTTTTTATGTTAAGAGCTTAGTAGAAAATAACTTTTTTAAATTATTCTATATTTTAGTGCTTATTTATATTAGAAATACAATTAACAACACAAATACTTTTTATTATTATAAAATCAAATAACAAAATTACAGACCACAAAATATGTGCACTGTGACTTCGATATTTGAGTAATACTTTAAAGCTTTATTAATTGAAGATTACACTCAAACATACTTATATATCCTTTAAAGCAGAGTTTCTCACTTAAAGGCTACAATGTGTGAGTATACTTAACAGCAGAACCATCAATTCTGCTGCTTGATTCCTTTGTCACAAATATATTCTATATATATTATATAAAGTTGGTATGCGGTTATGACTGAAAAACTCTGCTTAAAGAATGAATATCCTGTATTCTTTCGAATATTCATCTGAAAATTATTTGTACAGGTTTGAAATTTGAACATATTTTATACATTACCTCTTTAATGTTCTAGTATATGTTTTTAATCTGCATTATTTACTTTACTATTCCATGCAGTGAGCAAACTCTTAAGCAACTGTCATAATCATCCCTAATTACTTTTAGACAAACTTTTATTGTAGTTTTTTTTATTATTATGGTATATAACTGTAATGTAATTTTATATAAATTTGTATGAATTTTTAGAAAGTATTTGAGCTTCATAATTCATCTTATCTGAAATTCAGACACCATATCAAAATAATCGGTTGGAGCGGTCATAATAGTATACTTTTCATGAATACTCTATATATCTAGTTATTGATTTGTATATATCGTTTTACAAGTTTTCTTTAGGAAGACATTTAAATTTAACATTACTATGACAGCACTATGAAAACATAAAACATATAAAATCAGCTAAAACAAACCATCTGAAATTTTTGTAGGTGAATTTTCAATCTAAACTTTAAAGCTTTGCTATTGGTTTTCTAAAAGATAGCTTCACAATTTTGGTTAACCTCAAAATGTAAAGAATTAAACCGTATTTTATTTCCAAATTTAAAGCTAGTAATTCAAGGACAGTTTAAAGCCCAACTATCTCCCCCTCTCGTATTAAAACAAGAAGACTTTTGACTTATTCAAGATGATATTGCACTAGTGACACCGACGTTTCTAATTTGTATATTTTCACATACTCGCCGTATATTTTATGAGTACAGTCAGCATTAATCCGCAGATATTAACTTTTTTTATAGAGCTATTAGAAAAAAATTTAAATATTTGATTATAATTCAGCAGCGAAATTATTATCAGATTTTCAAAGTTAGCAATAACAATTTAAAAATGATAACAACATGATTTAAATATTTCTTTAGTACAGATTTGTTGATCAATAATTTGTTGTTTAGGTCCCATTTAAAAATTGTTTAATAACGAAACATGGAATTCTTACAAGTATATAACCAAAACCTAGATAAAGGCCTACATTTAAAAAGCTTTTCATGTGTAACTCTATTTAATTTCTAAATTTGAAACGAACGTTGCTCTATTGAGATATCGTTTAAAAAAACCACATTATGATTGGCATGGTCAACAAAACAATAGAATATTTGAGGTAGCCACTTGAATTACAGCCATCCTCCTTGCAGCAATAGGTTTGGGTTTCCCAAATTTCTGTAAGCAAAAAAATTAATTATACTAATTGGAATACCAGGCTGGCTTCAATATCCAGTAAAATACAAAAAAAAAAAAAAAAAAACTATGCTTCAGTTTATTAAAAGCATATATAAACATAAGCTAATAAATTGTTCTCGAATATAAGCAATAATAAGCATTATCTACCTTTCTCGACGCATTCCGTAGCACAATCGCGTACAGTCGACAATTCGCTAACATATTTCTGAAAAATCACAGAGAGAAATCAAACATTTAAATAACGACTAATTTGTATTAATATTAATTTAATGTATGTTTAATACTACTATAGTAATGTTTAACCGGCTACAAAATACTGTGATACCAGCTGATAACGGGCGACATGGTTATACGATATCGATTTTGTGGGGCGTAGCCATCATGACCAAAATATGTTATTACCAATCTTAACAAAATATCATTAGTATCCTTTCAAAGTCTTGCACCCTTAGCAATAATATAGCCGGCCAGTTACGCCTTTTTGAATTTGGGTCGGGAATGAACGGGACTGGCAGTTTTTTGCCCGAATGAAGATGTGACAGTGATCTACAAAATCTACAAATCAAAATTTGACATCTTTACCTTTAAAATTTTCTGAGATATATGGCTTCGTCGATTTACATTGATCGATTTTATCGATTTGACAAACTTTTCACAAAACCATTCACAGCCCGATTCCGCTTATTGCAGCTATTTTATTTAGCAGTCCAATGCTTATAATTTTTCCCCAACATTTTAGATATATCTTTTGAAAAAGAAACAATTTTTATTTTCATTTCATTTTTGACCGATGAAAGGAAAGGCAGATTGACGAATGTGGCTAGAGCGACTCAGTTATTGAAGCTGACATGTACATACGAGTATATTGTGGGATCGATGTCCTTTTGGAATAATGGTATATAAAAACTTATATTTGTGGTTTAGCAAACACAAGTATTGTGTTCGGAAAACTGGCAATTCACACTGAATGTGATTGTTTACTGTGATTTGCACGTGCTATTATCATCAGTATAATAACCTAAAATAGCCTATATAACATGCAACTTCAGATCTGGGCGGTGTTTAAACTATTTAATTATCAACCTTATTTGTGACCGGAACAAAAAGTGCGGGTCTGACTTGCTCGAACCTCTAACTCGGACCCCTCAGTGAAACTATCGATATTTACTAAGACTACAATGTTGGCTTTACATAAATTAGTAAGATTTAACAGAGTTATGTAAAGTAGCGATAAATTGTGGAAATGAACAGCTGATCATTCAATATCAGTCACATTCAAATTAGTTAACGAATTCTTAAACTTTTCAGAAATTTAAGCATAAAATTAAAAAAAAATCGCTATTATATGACTTATATGCATTTACCTTCTATTATTAAATAATAGTAATTAAATAATAAACAGCTTCCAAAAACATATGCAAGCAATAATGAAATAAATATCATTATATAGGATGAAAACTGTTTAAAATATATGAAAACAAAATTAAATTCATCATACGTGTTAAACGAAAATATTTTTATTTTTAAACCCTATGAACACCACAACAATAACGCACCTGCATCTCACTTGTTAGCACACATTCACATTAACCGAGACCAAGAGCCCCCAACCAATGCTATAGACAACACGTGGCAGCCCTTTGTTATCCAATAAAGCACTTAACCCGGTTAATCGTCGACGAAACTAGGGGTGAAATGGCTCGAAAGTGGATGCAACGCAGAAGCAAAACCTTACAGAAAGTTCTTTGGCTCTGCTAATGGGCAGCACTTAACAATTTGGCGTACCATCTTCTCGGACTCATTTTGTTTTATGATACCCACAGCCAGCAATCAACCCGTGTATCTGTTGACAAAGGGGGCTCATTATGCTATTCCACTAATGCGAGATGTGAAACATGACCCCATTGTGTGGCAATATTAGACTTATGGGAAAAGCGTGCATGTACATATATTACATAAGCGAGTACATATGTGAGAGCGACGTCCTAGTAGTACAAAGTACACAATTGGACATAGGTATGAACTGATAAGAGCTACAAAAACCAAATACTGAAGGTGAATTACTGCCAGCCTCCAATATCCACTGTCATCTCATCACCAGAGCAAAGTTCCGCCAACACCCATTCCAGCTGCTGTTTTCAGCTGCTTATACCGTGTAACCATTAGCAATGTGTAAAACAGGTAATTGAAGCATATACAACCCAAAATTACGGGGATATCACAGACTGCTCGGCTCGGAGACTATTAAAAAGTTTGAACTTAAAAATTTGCATTTTTAGAAGGAACAAGTTTTTTTCAGCTTATCGGTAAAAATCTGAAAAAAATAAATTCCCGGTTGCAAATTCCCACATTTCATTACATAACCTTTCGTTTCTGGGGGAATTAAGCACGCCTTAGAATAGAATTTTCACGCACTCTCGACTGGATTACTGATATTAATGAAAAAAAAAGTTTTTATAAAATTTAATAACTTAACGGGCCTTGAGTTTAAATTACACGGAAATATGTTTAAATTACAAAGTAAATTGATTTGCCAGTCGAAAGTTTCAAAAGCCCTGAATTCACGATGGAGTTTTCACATTCAGTGCGCACGGTACGCTGTCCGGTGTGTAGAATGGTCCGCTGCATAGGAGAATTTATTACCCCTCTCAATCAAATGGAATTCCTTCCGTGCACCAAATCCAACGTGAAAGAATGCTTGATATTTTAGTTTCTATGTATGTACGTTGATGTTGATGCACTTTAATATAGGCAAGCTTTCAACCAGAAAGAGCCGTGCAGCCGTCGAGCAAGTTTTCAATCCGACAGTTTCCATTTGCCTCATACACTGCAAATATGTTGCAAGTGGAATTTGTTGTAAAACGCCCACACAAACAAGTAGCAACATCAATGAACTCTTGAATAAAATGGCACCCGAAACCCGCTCCATGCAGAATCGCAATTTAATATGATTGCCAAAAATGTCGAAAGCTGAGCTGCCTTTGGCCATGGCATAGACGTAATGCAATAAACTGATTTAGAGTTGTTGGCTGCACTTATCTGGTAACCACCAGCAATCAAAAATAGGTAGATTTATTTTAAGTTTTAAGAACTTTTGTATTTACAGAGTCAACGGCTGCCCAAATATACTCAAACAACTTTAAGCTGGTATGTATTTCATCGATGTTTGCCTAATTCTATATATCACTTACAAAAATCTTTTCTTTAAATATTAGTTCTAACATCTAAAAGTCCTAAATGTGAACCTGTTTTCCTGGATAAAGGCACTTTCACACTTAATAAGAAGTGATATAATGGCAAGTGATCCTTTTTTATATCTATATTATGTTTATATTTAGCGCATTTAGTACATTGTGGCCGACCACAGCAAGAACATTGCATTACCATAATAATAAAATCAACAGAAATCGCTCAAATTTTTTGAAATTTCAAATTTGTTGGCCCTACCGACTCTCACCTTATTATTCAAAAAGTATATTTCTAAAAACCAGGGTTTTTCTTTTCTTAATATTAAGACTCACTTTTCTAAATATTAGAAAGAAAAAAATTGTTCAATATTCAGGATGTATTTTTATATGTGTACAAGCAAAGAAACTCTAAAATTAGCTCTTTTATTGCTTATATATTTAATAAAAATTAGTGTTTTATTATTATATTATTAGCGCATATACAAACAATTTAATTTTGGTTTATAAATTCATGTAATTTTAATTCTAAGAAAGTTTACTGCGTCTTGAACTAAAATCGTCGTATTGCAAATATCGATTCAAGGCAAGCCTTTCTAATTCTTAGAATTTTTTTTTATTTAGAAATCATTTCTGACAAATTTAAGGCGATATTTTTCTGAATATATGGATATATTTAGCGATTTACTTCAATTAAATCCGTCAATTTATTAGTGGTTTCAGTAGGCTTTGAGATATTACAAATTGAATTGAAAACATCGTCCCACATCATGCATATAAACAAAGCTGACCTTTTTGCGCTTGTACTGTGTAAGTTATTCGCCCTGGTTAGCTCGTTGAACCACTGCTCACCAGAGTACTGCAACTTTGCTGGTGAATGCGAAATAGTCGCGGACAAGCCAAATTGCACATGCTATGAGGAAGCATTTCGCGGCAAATACTGTGAGCAAGTTAAGAATCTTTGCAATACAGACGAAAATACATGCACGCCAAAGGACTCTTGTGTTCCTTATGTGGGCCAGACAATCTGTAATTATCGGAGCCAAAGAACCGGATACGACCTCGAGCGCATTGAGCACATCAAACCAATATGTAGTTACAATGTGCGTGCCGTGTATGGGATCACGGAGAATATTGTTCTGAGTTTTGAGAAACTCGGCACTGATGACTTGCAGATAAAAATATCAACGCCCACATATATAATTGCGTATATGACACTCTCAGATCTGCCAGGGCCGAGAACATTACGCAGCCAGCAAACAAACAACTTAACGGAAACTCTGCAAGAGCTAAGCATCAGAAGACATATGCATCTGCCGTATACAAACGCCCGTTATATGGTATTTAATGCTACACATTTTACATTGGGTGCAAATCCATTGAGTGTGTCCATTAAGTCCTTGGGAAAGATTCCTCAATTGCTAGATCTGTCACTCAAAGTGCATGTAGTAAAACCGAAATCCGTATACTGCATTCCCGAAATATTGTTTAATAAAGGCATGTTTCAACCCTGGCCGGTGAATGTCGAGCACTTTACAAACATTCAAGCGATTGTAAAAAGCCGTTGTTTCCCTTCTAATAGATTAATAACCACCATTTGGACCATTTACAACATTGGGGAAAACTGTAAGAAGACTGCTGTGCAACTGGTCGTATCCAGTATTATCTTACGTTAAGTCCCTCTCTTTACAGTTGCTTATTTTACCACAGATTACAGTAATCAGTTATTGTTTAAAATACCACGTTATACATTGTGGTACAATTATCTGCTGAGAGACTATCCCAATCTAATACTAACGGTGCAGATTAAGTTTAAGGAGCTTTACGGAACTTGGATAATAGCAAGAGTAAGTATATGGTACAACACCTAGCAATAACATTGCATAACAACAGTATTTTTTAGTGTTATATTAACGTGACAGCGCCTGCTGTAATTGCCGATATTGTAGGTGGCGATTACAGAGAAGTAAGTGACAAAAGTAAGTGGTTGCATCTTGATGGCTCAAGGAGTCGTGAGCCGGCTGTAAGTTTGCATGCCCCTCAGCAGCTAACGTATAGTTGGTTCTTAAGCTCTGAAGACGGAAATGACAAGACAACCCTTAGTTTCGAAAGTTCTAGTAAGTATTTATTATTAGAAAGCGTTGTTGGTTTTATTGGGACCTTTACAGGTTCGACAATTCAACTTCCGACTAAAAGTCTTAAGACAGACTCAACAAACATTATCACTTTGACGGTAATCAATAAATTTATAAGGAGCCGCAGCCATACTGCCACCCAAGTTGTTCGACTAGTCAGTGAAACAGAACCGATCTGCGTAGAGATTGAGTGCATAAAGAACTGCCAGCAGAATTTTTACAGTGCCGGCTCTGTATTGCACTTGCGCGCTATTTGCCACAACTGCACAAAGCCCGTCACCTACAGCTGGACCGTAAATGGCGTCGATATGGAGCAAAAACAGCGCTTGGTGACTACACTTCCAACAGACTTGGTCGGCGAGCTTACGATCAAAATCAATATTGCGAACCGATTTGGAACTGGACACAATGAGCTCAGATTGCAAAATTGGCTGCCACCAACTGGCGGAAACTGTACTGCAAAGCCTGAAACTGGCCTGGAATGCGACACAATATTTTTTATACATTGCAGTAACTATATTTCGTTGAATAACCTGCCGATTTTGTATGTCATCAAGTTTGGAAGCATATATTCGGACATAACAAGTACAGGCCGCAGTTTTCTTTACCTTACTGCTCTGCATAAATTAACTGTTGACATCTGTGTCACTGGCTTTCCCTGCTCACATACGACTGTCTCCATTACAGTTGAGCCCACGAATTTGCAAGGACCTGAGGTAGTTGAGACGGAGCTTTTGGATGGGAGAGTACAGAGGGCATTCTGTATACTTCAAAAGTTGTCAGAAACCCAGAATAACGTACATGATGTGTTAAAATACTTTAAAACTATAGAAACGGACAGAACGTATACATTCTTGGAAATGATAAATACGCTGGAAATATGCCACAATTATATTTCAGCTGTGCCGGTGGTAGATAGCTTGGAGGTTTTAGTTGTTTTATATATGTTAAAGAGAGTAGAATTTACTTTAGATTATATCAGAGAGGATACCGAAATATTAGATATGTCACTGGAGTCCTGTCTCAAACTGGGCAAGGCAATAACCAATATCATTGAATATTGTTTGAAGGAGAACAAGGGAATAACACAGCAAAATTATCCTCTCTGGGATTTCGACGGCCCGTTTGACGAAAAGTTTGTCAATTGGACCCGTTTCGATAAGAAAATAACATTACGCGTTAGCAGGTATTTAAACACAGTCAGCTTAATCTTCAAAATCTGGAATATAATTGGCGAGGAATCAACTCGCTACGTTCAACCGGAGGAGCCCTACGAATATGCCACACAACATGTTAGTTATATGGTGCAGATGCATGAATCCTATGACCATATCATATACACTTCCAATTCCACGTACTGCACTATAGAAGTACCTCTTCCATCAGTGGAGGCTCATCGCTGGATGCTTAGGACCAATGATCTCCTGCTACATGTATGGTGCTTCGATTATAATATGTTCTGGTGGGCACCTGAAGCTTGGTCCCCATCTAACGCTGTTTTGGCTGTCAACATTTTTGGCCGCAATCGACGCAGCAATCTGAGACTTACGTCAAAGCAATGGTATAAATTGAATTTACGTCGTAACGAATATCAGAACATCAGTCTCTTCGAACACTCCGATGAAATACATAACAATATGTTAATATACAAAGTAAAGTTGCAGGGCCCAGTTAACATGCTGGTTAAGTTTATGAACAGCACAGCCGTACTGCGGGTACTAGTTACAATGAATGTGGAGCCCACGCTGATTAATCTGCACGATAAGAGCTGCTTTGTGCCCAAAGGTAGTCATGAGACAAATATTATTTTAAAAAATCGATGTACTGGCGAGGGCTTTGCTTACATAGCGGTATATAAGGCGAACTCATTCGATACTGCAACCGCCAAGTACCATTATCGCCTCAGTGCACAGGAGTGCTTAGTGTGGGGTATGCGGGATGGTTATCCCCACTGGTTGAAGAAAGGATGTTATCCACAAAACTTACAACAGACTCCAAATACCTTTCAATGCGACAATGACCATCTGTCCATATTTACTTCCAAAGAGTACGCAATCAGGCCATTTCCGATACAAAAAATACGAACCTATGCCATTGAAGACTCTCTTAATGTGGTCTGTGTGTTATTTAACTGCTTTGTGATTTTAAGCGCCATCACCCTGCTGCTACTGGCCACACGACGTTTGCGCCGTAAGAAAATGAATTTGATACGTGTCATTAAATTTGATCGGGATGAGGTGGACCCAAGTACTGAAAATGTGATCGTGCATATGCGCACGGCTGGCACTTTATTAGGGAAGACTACAGCGAACATTAAATTGGTGTTTAAATCGAATCTGGGGCGCTACAAGATCATTATATATCAGAACCCGATAGATCCAAATCTGGTATTAAATACGTCATGCATGATACGCGTTAGCGACCGGAAAGTGGAGTTGCCATGCGAACTGACTATTAGCCATGATATATCGGGCAGGTATCCAACCTGGTACTGTCGGGACATCCAAGTGGACGATCTGCGGCGCGATCTAAGCTATACATTTCCCTTACATATGTGGTTAAAGCGTGGACAGAAGATTCGAGTCTCTTGCCTAGCAGCAGATAAAAAACAATTGGCAAAAAATCAAATATATCACATGACGGAAGCCAAGGGATTCAAAAAGTTTATATTAGGGTTTCGATTCTATAGCAAGTTCTACTATACCAACTGGTTTATGATGCAACCCATTTTGGGACCGTGGCGCTTCAGCGATGACTCCTGCAACAGTTACGAGCGCACATGCATTTGGATATGCAAAACAGTTCTTACTATAACCATTGTGTTTTGCTATTACCGAAACACCTCATTTTTTAATTATTTCGACTTTGAACAACCGCTTACGATTCTGAGCTTCTCCGATTTTTTAGCAATAT
Organism: Drosophila engyochracea; assembly: GCA_035042385.1. Taxonomy (NCBI): domain Eukaryota; kingdom Metazoa; phylum Arthropoda; class Insecta; order Diptera; family Drosophilidae; genus Drosophila; species Drosophila engyochracea. The sequence goes on from JAWNLK010000172.1 coordinate 49,166, forward strand.
CAATTGGCTGCTATATTGCTACCCTAATTTTTGAATTTTGCCTTCTTCATTTGGTACGGCTATAAATGTATTCAATTTTTGCTCTATTAAATATAAATGTTAACAATAAACAATGATCCTATTTTTATACACTGCGCCCATTGAAAATGGGTAAAAATAGTATAATGACATTGTGCAAAAGTATGTAACAGGTAAAAGCAGGCAACTCCGACCCCATAAGTTATATATGCATATACATCAGCCACTCCCACTTCCGACGCCCACACCTTCACCCATATCGCTAAAAGCGACACAATTCGAGAACGGGAGTCACCAAATTTGAAGTGTAGATTCTAGAAAAACCAAAGTGTGTCAAATCTTTACTAGCTAGGTAAGAATACTTGTATACTTTTTAAACAATTTAAAAGGACAGCAGTCCAAGTCATTATAAGAATGTTCATAATGTAATCAAACTATATTGAGATAATCAATGATGTATTTATATGGGCGATTCATTACATCGTTGTCAAGGGATCTTGATAGCTTCATCAGTTTAAATAGGAGAATGATCAATCGTATTTCGTAAAATTATATACGAATATATTTGGTATAATCGCTTCTATTGATCAACCATAGTTTTCCGAAGATAACAAATTATTGAGAATATCAATTTGAGTATTTAGGATAGCCCCAATTGTATAAATTCGTTCCTGTTGCTGTCTAGATTGTTCATGTTCCAAAACCAAATCAGTCTGCGCCATCCTTTTCTCTGTCTCGAAAGTGTGGAAACCTTCTGTTCGATTTTTATATTTATCAAGGTAATCCAGATGCTTCTGAATATTTTCCTTAACACTGCGATTGTGACGATGATAGTATTTGCGAAAAATGCGAAACCTTTGCCACCAATGAATATAAAAAGCAAACTCGACATACAAAAATTGGAAAATGCTTATATGACGTTCATATCGAGTATCCCTCTGGTCCTTGGCAGTTGAGAAGTAGTCGTTGATAAGCGATACAAAAACATTAACTAGCATTACAGCAATAACGAATACTAGAATCGTAAACATGATAATTCCGAGAATCTTTCCACCATAAAATAGATCTTTTGGATGGACACCAACACTAAATCCAAAGGAGAAGCACATGCAAGTGACGATGCTCTTGCTCAGTCGATAAAAAAAGTAGCTATTGTTGCCATTTATGGTTGACGCCGCCATTGCAAAGCCCAATATAAATATGCATATTACGATTAGAATAGTCGCCACAGCTCTCCACGCAAGCTTAATTGTGTACGTGAAGAGTTGAAAGACTGTCGAGAATTGCAGCACCTTCCACAGCCTCAAGGTTGTTATACAGATAAGAAAACCAATCATCACTCTGATTAGCACGTGCAAGCGAGATGCATGTTTCAGTTTAACGAAGTCCATTTTGCTGTCACCTTCAATGTTCTCCAGAACCTTCGATACTATACCTTCACGAATGCAAATGAGTGCTAACAATATTGCATTGAGCAGAAATATGCCTACATCCACTTTGTTCCACATGCTGTGAATTTCGCTTGGCTCGAACCACAACTTCACTGTAAGTGCTTTGAAAAACTGGAGAAAAACGATGGCATAAACCATACTCAAGGCTATCGCCGCATTTGACAGCTGGCTCATATTTTCCAGCAGCTTCACGCTCTCCACTTTTAGATGATTAATAGTGCTGCCAAAGGGTGTCTGTTCCACACGCATTGTACACACACTTAAAATGTTTGCGTCAGTGTTGTATAGCGCAAAGTCCATAAAGAGTACTGAAGTGTTGTAATTAAGCCACTTGCTCTTACTAAGGTATTCCAGAATCCTAAGACTATTTTGACGACTCCTAGCAAGTAGTACCTCATATCCCATTAACTCAGGATAATTACGGAAAAATCCCTTATGAACGAAATCCATCAAAAAATCGTCCGAAGTAGCCGGGCTTCTAGGCAACCAAGGCCCGTAGATACGCCAATAAATCTTAGAGTAGGGTAACTCTAAGAACGGCGACTTCCATTCAGGCATATATGACTCTTTGGAGAACGACGGTTCACTCAATCTGTAATGTTGAGCTGTCAAACGCAGTTGGCGTAGCCGCACAACTCCTAGCATAAATGTTTGCTCGCCGTGCACCCACACTGATAGGCCAGATTGACGATCGGGCGGATGAAATGCATTTACCAGTGACGACGTGATGAAAGCATAGGCATCGGAAATATCGTAAACCTCATACAAGCCATAGTATATGGTGTGATTATCACGGAAGAGTCGATAAATGTTATCCTTAGTGTGATACGTATACGTATCGCATGCTACCAATACCATGAACACCACAAAAACAAAGTATCTTCCATATAGCCAAAGATCATGGATAATTTTTTTGTACTTGCAATTTGTGTTCTCGTCACGGTGGCTTTCCGTAATATATAGATGAGCACGTAAGCTTCGCACTCGCAACTTTAAATAATCCAGCCGACTTTGATGGGTGGCCTCCTTTTCCGTGGAGAACTTGCTCTGCTTCGTAGGCCAACAGGAGGCGTCTATTGAAAGCAATGCAAACTTGATAGGATCTCCGATGAGATAGTGTATCATAAACACCAAAAATAGAGTTACTAACATCGATCTGAATTTCCCCATTGAATGATAAAGTCCCGAAAATACCGCAATCGCCATCATGGACACTATTATTGTGAACACTGTCGTCCAAAGTAAAAAGTCATGACTTTTCGTGCTTGCCGTTTTCATCATCTCGTCTTTTTTTTGTTTCAGCTGGAAGAATGTTTATATTTTTGACACAACCAGATATGAGTTTCTGACTTAGGATCAGCAGCAAACTAGCCGAATGCTGGCTAGAAAACTATATCGACATTTAACTATATCGACAAATACTATTCACGTAAGAATGATGTACTCAAAAGTAGTTTAACAAGAATTTTTAATTAAATACCACTGTGCATAATACAAATTTGCTTACACTCAGAAAAAAGATGCCGTAAAATGAATAAAATAAAAATTGCTAAAAATGTATTGCTTATTTGCTATGTTAATAAATGCCTTGAAGTCCAATTCAATATTTTCAGAAAAAATCCTTTCTAATAAACATCCTGCAAGTAAAACAGATATTTTTAAAATCTAAAAACGACTGTACTTTTAAATTAAGAAAAGAAAAACCCTCGCTTGTAAAAATATTCTTTCTGTATGTATGGCGAATCCTCTTTACTATATTAAGTAATTTCTTCAATAATTATATGTATTGTGGGTGTGGTTGTTAGTAATCTATGCTTTAATTTCGGTGCTCTACCACTAAATAAAAATACACATATATACATGAATGATTTTAGTTTGTCCAACTTAAGATACATCAAAGTGTTATCGATTTGCCCGCCCTCCTATGGGCTTGGCCCCAGAATCTTAACACCCTGTTTGACACAGACATGAACGAGTGCACATCATTTTTTAGTTTCACTCTGCCCTAATGAACATAGATGCTCAATGCCATAGTTTTTCGCATTCTCTATTTAAAATATGTGCAGTCAGGCGTTTGCCTATTTTCTGTGTGAGAATAAATCGTTTTAAGTGCGACTACTGAATCCTTTTATGCATGGGAGGAGTAGTTTTATGTATATGCTTTTGACACGAAATGTTGAACGAATTGAAAGAGGCATCTCCGATCCCCATAATGTTGTGTCTCAATTTTGAAAACATTTTGATGGAAACTATCCATCTCTTTTGATATAAAGTTGTGTAAATTCAACAACAAACAGTCAGAAGGAAGCATTTTTAACCCAACAATATATTTAATATATATTATGGCTGAGTCGATAGAGTCATGTCTTCCTGTCCGTTCGTTATACGGATGGAACCGTCTGAACCCATCTTCAATTCGTAGAGTGTCCAATTCTGGCCAGCAGCAAAAACCATTAAAATTGCATAGCTGCTGCAGACGATGACGTGAAGAAGCCACGTAACCGAAAATTCCGCGCCATAAATCACGTGTAAACATTTCAGGTTTTGTTGCCTAGATAAAAAAAGCCTGACTCCGGAAAAAATACGAAAAAAAAGGAAAGGCTATGCCACAGAATGGTTGCGTAACTGACAGGCGCAGGCAATAAAACCTAAAAGCGGCTACGACCTCGGGCAAGTGGCCTGAGACGAAAAAACCTTCGACACAAATCAACAGTGGCCAAATTGGACGTCAACATACCTTTGATTGCAGTGTATGTGTGTGAGTGCGTCCGTTTGTGTGTGTGTGTGTGTGTGTTAGTGTGTGTCATGTGAGCGTATGTGTGTGTGTGTATGTGTGGATGATGGACACTTAAAGAAAACTAGGTGAGAGAGAATCAAAGGGCACAGTGAGGCAGGCACCCAGTTACCAGATATGTAGAACATTTCAAAATACCTACAATCCAGGCCACATTTTAATACATAGTTGAGCTATCCGCAAAGCACAACAAACATGTTCTGCCCGATATGCACTTGTGTACTTCAAACGAATCATTTGAACCATGTTGGCTTACAGTACAGATTTCGACAAAACATGCCAACATGTGACTCACAAGTGTGCAAAGTGTGTTCTCGACATTCCAAAAAAGGTACACTGAAAGTGACTTGAATGGAGGAAGTGGTAGACAATCGACCTCAACCCCCGGCAAGCCAACAGAGAGAGAGAGACAGAGAGACAGAGAGAAAGAGAGAGAGAGAGAGAGAGAGAGAGATGGTCATATCTTGTCATGGCTCTTGATTTAAGATTTAAAGTGCTCGTATAGGACAACTAGACAACTGGCACTTTCAATGGCCGCTACCAACATTTGCGCACCATGCAAAACAAAATAGGTTGTGTGTTGTGCAAATCGGTAAATGTGTGCGTTCATTTTTGAGGCAGACAGCTGGCGTTAAAACGGTTTACTTTTCGACATTTTTTTATTTATTTTTTGTTTTGGTTAAATTGAGCCCAAGCGCTGTGAGCTGTTTCGCATTTCGCGTTTTTATGTACTATCTGAAAGGGAAAGCTTTTTGCTGGCTTCTGGTTGCCTTTAGGAGGTGTTTTGAGCGCATTTATCAATTTAATCTCACTCATGTTCACCACTTTGTACAGCGACAAACTTAAAACTCTCCAGCTGTGGATTTTGAAACAACGAGGGGAAAAACAGGCCGTCAAATCTAAAATAAATAAATAAAATAAAATATAAATAAATAAAATAAATTTGCATGTAAATTTTACAACAATTATGTGAAGTGTATGTTAAAATAATTGTTGTGTGGTTCGCACTGCCAAATGTACTTGTTTTATCGCATTTATACGCATATTCCATTTTTTATTATGATATAATCAGCTTACAATTACGACTATAAATCCAATTTGCTCTAGTTATGTGTTTGCCAGAAAGATATCAAATATTTTATGTTTTCTCGCAATAAATTGCAACTTGTACACATGTGGGCTTTATTGCCAGCATTCGCGTGTATCATATAGATATCATATAGATATACATATATGAATATAAAATCAGAGTGTGTGTTTAATCTAATAAAAGAAAGAACACCAAACTGAGTTATAAATGAAGCTATATATAAAAGACGTCCTCTGCTTTGGTAACAAAATAGCACTGTTAAAATATAGCATCTGTGCATAAGTATAATAAATATAAAATAAAAAAACTTACAATGCTTCCCGCTGAACTAGGAACAAAGATAATGATCATATCTACGTTTTAGAAATATTGTTTAACCCCGATAATATAATATTTGCGATCAATTTTTAAGAAAGTCGAATTCATTTTGTGAATCATTTTATAGATATGCCATCGTTAAAAGTTTACTTAACCTCAACTTAACTTGATAGTATGTGTGCAAATAAGATTTGCACAGTTTTTGAGCTATAGTTTGGGTATTTATTTTATTATTTTTCAAAACATATGTGTGCACTATTATTTAGACGGCATTCGATATTTTACTCAATTTTGTACATTTGTGTTGATTCTGTTACATACTAAAATTATCGCCCAAGTTTTTGCGTAGAGTCATTTTAATTTGCCATGCCCACAGGTTTTTAGGTGGACGCAGCTGCTTTAGCTCGCCTGCTGGTACCTTGGGACAGGCAGACAGGCTTTGTTTCCTTTTTGTATGCTGGGTGTTCAGCATCATTTTTCATTATGTATTTTTTACCGTATTGCAGGCTTCGTTATGTGCACAACAACACATACAATACATTTTATTGCTGATGTATGTGTCTGCAAATTAGACAGATTTCTGGTCATAATTTATGCTCTTCTCTGCCAGTCGGAGCTGGCTGGCTGTATTCAATGGGCTGACAAAGTGGCTTTGACACGCCATAACTGAACCGCACAGGCTGCCACGTTCTGTCTCGAAACCCTTCATCAATGACAGTTTATCAGTACATTTCCACAAAATCCCTCAAACGAAAAAGAAAATGCTTCAACTTGACGCACTAATCGAAAAAAGCTGTTTGTCATTTCTGCCATGATAGCCTAAGCTCTTATGTAACATGCAAGTAATTAAAAATGTGAAAAGATATAAATGCAAAGCCATTTTCTGCCATGAAGTAAGTCAACACTAATGTGACTCAACAACTTGTGGCAATGTTGATAATATGCAAAAATATACTACTTATAAACTGTAAGAAGAAATTTTAAGCACTTTTCCACATTTTCACAGAAATAAAATGTATATTAACTGTGAAAATAGAGCATATTTTATATTAGTGACAAATTATATATTTTATTGTGACAAGTGAAAATATTTCCCTGATAAAGTTAATACTTGGCTGCTGAACTAGAGTCAAAACGCTCCATTAAACCAATATTGCCCGCAAAATAAGTAATAAGAGTCAGTCAAGTTCCAAAAGAAGAACTCGTGAAAAATACTATATTAGGCAAGCCTTTGTAGACTTTGACTAGTAAATGAATTAATTTAAAATAAAATTCAGTTAGTGGTGAGGAGTTGAGCTATAAAGGCGTAGAATATATCCATTTAGCCTTGGGTTCTTCCATTGGAAACAGAGCAGAGTCTGTTTATATTATTGTGGTTGACACAACTTTTTTAGATACAAATTTGTACAAATTTGATACTATTCTTTGAGTCGCTTGCTTGATAGAATAAGAGAAAAATAAATTACGTAGCGCAACTTTGAGTTTACTCCTATTTCAATTCAACTTTTTTGCCACGTGATCAAAATTTACATATAGACGATATTTTGTAATTTTTGTAATTTTGTTTTACTTTTGAGTACCCCGTACTCTTTAAAAAATCGATAAAGGGTATGAAGATGTACAAATTGACATTGCTACACACAGAAGGAAGCATATCCGCCACCAGAGAGGAAATATATTCTTGATCAGCAGCAAAAGCAAGAGACGAGTTGATGTAGCCAATTTTGTCTGTTTGACTGACTGAACGCGCCGATATCCGTGACTCGAAGAGTTAGAGACTCAGATCAAGTCAATTAATATTAATATTAACAATAAATAGCAGTAGCGAAATAATTTTAACTACTTAGCCAAATGAAAATTGAATGGCGTCATATATGTAGATATATATTTTCTACAAGTACGAATAATGATAGATGATGACTTGGGTACAGATTATCTCCTAGTCGACCCCTCTCGACTGAAGCACTCTTGCTTGTTTTGTATTTGTGTACGTGCTGGAGCCTAAAACAAACAAGCTTCAACAATGGCGGCATTGTTTGTCCAACTCAGATGCCACGTATCTGTATATATATATATATATATATATATATATATATATATATATATATGTGTGTGTGTGTGTGTGTGTGTGTGTGTGAGTGTGTGTGTGAGTGTGTGTGCGTTCGCTCGTGGTCATGTGTGAACGACCTTATGCCCTGCATTTTATAATTGTAAATGGCAAAGTATGGCAGAAATATTGTATGCAAAAGCAAGTCAGATCATCCATCTTGTAGCTAGCTTTAAATGTAAATCCTACAAGATGAGCAGATTCCCGACAGTCGGCGCCAACCAACAGCCGACTAGCATAAAACTAATCATAAGCCCTGCCACAGCAACACAATAGCAGTCGCCCAACCACAATGCCACATGCCGAGACTCAGGCCCAGCTGTCAGCACGACAACAAAAACCGGCAACAACGACCATAACAGCTCCCAGAAACCCTTCAACTTTTATATAACAACGATAAGAGGGCGCCGGCTGCTCCTACGCTCTCGTATCGTAATCGTCAGTGCCTTGTGCTTATGTGTGTATTTTGGCTGCTTCTAATATGTAAACAACACTTTCTATGCCCTTGCGAGAGATATGATAATTTAGTGCGTACATGTACAATGTTTATTTTATTTATTTAATCTCGACTAACATCAGTCGCAACAGACAAAAAATAAATCCAACTAACTTAAATTGAAAATACAACTTAATGTTTAAATTTAAAAAAAAAAAAGCAAAAGATTTATAAGATTTCTGTGGGTATTTCAAAATTACAAACAACATTTTTAAGCACTTGCGAAATATTTAGTGAGTACATTTACAATATTTATTTTATTTATTCAATATCTACCAATATCAGAGACAAAACAAAATAAAATAAATTAAATTGAATTAAATACAATTTAATATTTATGCATTTCAAATAAAATTTTTTAAAAATCAAAAGATTTTATAAGATTTTTGGCGGATTTTTAAAATTGATCAAAAATTGGTTTCATGGATGGGGAAAATCTGAAAAAAAAATGATATGATAATTTTGTGACTATTTTGTTTATTTAATGTAAATGATCTGAAACAAAATTGTTAGGATAAAAGATATTTTGTTTTGAAAATATAAAATTTTTAAGCTTATATGTGAAAGGGTGTAATTTCTTCGACTTGCCAAGGAATCCTTTTGTTTTTTGTTTTACTTCACAACACTTTCATTTTACTTTTTGGAGCATCACCTTACATTCCTTGCCACCCATCAGTTTAAGGCTAGCTTAAATTATGTTGCTAATTAATTAGCCACTTTGCAGTAAACGTCAAAATGAATGGCAACTATCAAGAGCAAACTGCAAGGCTTTAAATGAGGGACAGACTGTATAAGACTATAAGTAAAAGCATTGTATGGTACGTGGGTTAAGGAAACGAGCCCTTTTAAAATGCAGTCATTAATCTTTAGACCCCCTCGAATAACAATCGGGCTAATAACCACATTTTACGATATACTCAGAGAAAAAAGGAAATTGTTAAAAATCATTTCATTAAGTTGTGGTAAAGTACGTAAAGGGCATGACCCGGCATCTGTGACCTTATAAAATATATATATTCTATACATATAAATATATATATTCACTCTAAAACTACTTTAAGTTTCAATTAATATATATGTACATATATGTAATAATCAAATTGAAAATTTTGTCTTATATGTAAGTATATTTTTTAATTTGGTTTATTTTCAATAAGCTTAAGTGTAGGCTTTCGTCTACTACACTTGCCACTGTGCATTAGTCTGAGGCAATTTGCAGGCAGCTGTGTGTGGCAAATAGCTGTTAAATATTTAATTATTGCCAAAGCAAACAAACGGACAATCCCTTAAGTGGCTGGGATTCTGCTGGTGCCATTCTGACTAGACACCCGGGAGAGTCACGAGCACACATTGCGAGGAAATTTATGGGTAAATTGTGCACACAGTCCCAAGCACACACACACATCTACCACAGATATACATTACGGCAATCCTGCAAGATATCACTTACTTCTACACAATACCGCAAAGGATTGTATAAATAATTTGCATAAAATACATATATTTCCAAATAGCATATTCTATGTGTAAGCAGAAAGGCTTTGAAGTCATTATCTATTAATGATTATTACTAATTGGTAATAATAATAACTAACGCTAATTTGGTTTACATTATTCATTTTTATTTAATTTACTTCTTGATTCTTGATTCTAGTTTGTGTTTTCAATTTCCCAAATGCGGTTTTCCTAAAACCTTATCTTTTCCACAAGCTAGTTTGTTTGTAACGTAAACGTGTAAATAAATGTCGGTTTGCTGGTGTAAACACGTCAATCTCAAGGACTTTAAGAGTTTAAGATATTAATGGAACACAAATTCGCGTATGACATTTGCAAATCACATTTAATAATTTCTTTTATAATTACACACGTTATCCAAACATCAATACAAGAGTGTTGCTAGACTCATGCTTCGAAAATGATTGTCATTAAATTTAAAATAAATAAAATAATGAATCTGGCTCTAAGACTGCGTGAGAAATGGATTGGAGCTGGATTTCTGAGGTGGTTCAGGGAGGCGAGAATGGATGCCAGCAATTTATCCTAATCTATCTATCTAACCTCAAAATTGTTGAAAATATATATGTTGTATGGATTTGCACATTGATGTATTTTTAGCAATTTGCCAGCCCCCCAATTGGAAAGGCAACCCAGTTTTGACACTATATGTGACACAGGCATGAAATGCATGGTATATGTTTCAAGTTTCGAGAGTGATATGCAAACTCGGAATGATAAAATGAACTTGGCAAGATACCAGCTAACTGCTATAAGATAACTTACCACGCAGAATTTCTCGCTCTTCTTGGTACATTCCTTCAGATAGAGATGCTCAATCTCCTTGGAGTAGTTCGTACAGGGAGTTATGGATCCCACGCCCTCGTTGTACTGTCCGCACATGTGGCACTTGAGACCATCGACAAGTCCAAAGCTGCTGCTGCAAAACAAAATGGCGGCCAACAAGAGAACCACCCATTGCGGACCAGGAACTGCAGTTGCTGCCGTCCGGCTGGCCTGAAAGGCCTCCATAGTTGATGCGACCTTGGCAACAGATATGGCTTTCGTTGTCATTGCTTTTTGGTTAGCGTGCGACATTTTCATATGAGCTGCAACCTTTGACACGGACACCAGATGCACACGGCAAAATACACGCCCAATCACAAAAATTGCAATTTTGATATTTTCACTCGTTTTGTTGACTTTTTATTTATTTTTTTTTGTTTTTGTTTTATTTGGTAGAGGGTCCTTTGCGATTTTGTCGCCTATCTTGTTTTTAGTTTTAGCTTTTAGTTCTTAAATTTGATATTCTTACAATGTTTATTTTCTACTTTTTATTTTGTTAGTGTTTATGACCTTTAAGTAAAATGGTTTGTAATCTGTGTTGAATACAGGACTTAAGCCAGCTAATAAACAACATAGCTAATTTTTACTATTTTACTAATTTCGACATTTTAATTGAAAGGCTATTACAGCCACCCAAATGCTCCAAATGTATAAAAATACAGTTCATAACAATTTAATCCCAGTCTCTTTCCCAATTTCATTTATCATAAAATTTGCTAAAAGGTCAGTTCAAACAATCCCAAAAAATATTTATTTTTCATCTATATTACATAATAATATAGTAGACACTCGGTGAAGTATCTACGTGTAAGTCCCAAAAATCATTTGTACATTTTCTAATTTAATTTTGTTTGTAATAATGTATGTCATTACCAAATCGGATAATTGCATATGCATATTGCAAATGGATTGCAAATTATATATTTAAATGCATAGCATTCTTTCTTCATTCATTAATTTCTTCATCACCCTGAAATATTTCTTATTTTTAGCAGCAAAACGAATGAATTAGTTCTTTAGATTGTTGAAAGGGCAGATTAAGGTAAAAAAAAACAGACCAGAAACAAATATTCTTGTTCTACTTTGTAATAAAAATCAAAATCAATTGGAAATTGCTCATTGAGGAGATAAATGCTTGTAGACGAAAGTGTTCAGTTGTTAGGAATAATTGTGATAATAAGTAATGTGTAATTAGAGACATTAAGTTTAGGTATGCAAATGATGTTTATACAAGAAAAGACATGGTTATACATGAAAAGAAAACTAAAAACTTAAAAAGAATCAAGTTGCCTTTCTGCATTTTTAATTGCAGAATATAAACTTTTTAGGCAAATTTGTAGAGCATATTTTAAAGATTTTCTGGACATGTGAATATCCGCTCTGGTAATCAAAGTACCCATAGATAAATGAATATAAAATAACAGAACAATTATATAAAAAAACACAAATATAACCAAGATTAATTACACCAAAAGCATAATAACATTTACGAGAGTCTATTGCATATACAAATATTTAATATATTGTTTTATTTCTGTACACATTTCGTATTACTTCTTTACAGCCTGCCGCATATAAACCACACATTTTTTAAATCAAATAGTTGTACTTAAAACCCAGATCGTTAACTATTTCCACAAAATTGAACTCAATTTAAATGCCATAATTCCCATTTGCGAACTGCAGCACAAACACAAAAAGCCCTGAGCCTATTTTATGTGTGCATTTGCAGCAGACTTCTGGGCTTTTTGGATGCTTTTTTGTTTGCGTCGACTAAAGCGAAAGTGGGGCAGGTGGCTGCTAAAATTTGTGCTTGCAGCTTGCCCAAAAATGTTATAATGGCTGCACTTTTTTCAATTTCAACTGCAGACATTTACTGCTGCTGCTGCTGCTGCTGCTGCTGCTGCTTAGACAGCCAATTGACAAATTATTTGTAATTAAACGAACGACATTCCATGGAGGGCAATTGTTGGCCTCGCTTATTTAACGCTCAACATCAAAGAACATTGTCATAATTGACACAGGTGCAAATTAGCGGCAACTTGAAGCACAAATGAAGCACTCACTCTCGTCTCTCAGTGTCTGCATATAAATGTCAGTGTTAGCTAAAAAATAATGTCAACTCTTTGTTTTGCCTCAAACGGAGACCACTTTGAACTGGAGCCTACTTTGAACTTGCGCCAGCAGTTTTTAGCGTCCGCTTAAAGCGTGCGTCGCGTTTGAACAGAAATCGTCGACTGGCCAACGACGAACAAAGTGCGCATCGAACCCGCCTCCTCTCCCAGTACTTATGTGCATCGGTGCATCGATGTCGCATATCAATATAGTGTGTCCCATTCAATGATCGCAAAATTGATTGAATGCAAACACTGGCTTAAAATTGAACAACAAAAATGTAATTTAATTTTAAATCATTAACCCCAAACTCATTTCCGTTGCTAATATCGATTTTGTGTCAAAACCGTACCAGTATTTTGTCATAAATAAAAAGAATGTATAAATGTTGTTTGGCTAATTTGGAACAGTATTATCGGTTAAAAATAAACAATAAACAATAAAAGAAATAGATATATTGTCTTATATTGTAGAAATGTTGCTGACATTGAACATGGATGGGTCAACGTTAACATGTATAAGTTGCTATGTTAAAGAGCAGTTGCTTAACAGAGAGACTTCGGCTCTTTTTCAACATGTCGCACGCTGTGCGTCGAACATTGTTGCCTTGTTGGTCAATGAGTTTGCTATAAAAAGTACCACACGGCAAGTCATTGATTTTGTACAGCAACCAAACGGGTTCGGGTTTTGGCTTACAGTTTGGGGAACTTTACCAAAAATATCATTAAATGAAATCTGATTTGAGTTTTAGCTGTTGTCAGCAAATGTAGAAGAGGAAAACTTATGATATCCTACCTCCGACACACGCCTTCTCCAATCAAGTCATAAAATAGTAAATTATTAGATTACTGACTTTTTGAAAGCTAGATTTTCCCTGTCGTTTGCCGGCTATGTTTTTGATCTATCACAATAATAATTAATATTAATAAAACGAAGCGCTGCATGATTAAGTTATCTGCAAAATGAAAGAAAAAAAATGCAAAATTTATGGCTGAGATTTGAAGAAAATCATTTGCTCGGTTCACAATTATTTTTAGTATTACATTGAATATTTATTGATCACTGGCGATACGCTCGAAGCGATAGCGTCTTTGAACCGAGGATTAAGTCGAGAAGCAATAAATCGAGAATAACCGATAAATAGTAATCAAAGTTCATGGGTTTTTATTTGTCGATCTAAGCCAGTATTATTTGGTTCCGTTGAATCCAATCGATGTAGTTGGCCACCTTGCAGTAGACACCTGGATAAGGTGCCACAGTACACGGCTTGATGCTCCACGAAACGATGCCCACCTGTTTGCCATCTTCGATGAGGGGACCGCCGGAATCGCCGCTGCATTGTCCCTTGCCACCCTCGTCGACGCCACCGCAGATGTGGTAGCGTGGATCTGTGGAGCCCTTGTGGCGCGTCACGCACTCATCATCCGAATAGACCTTCAGCTGCACCTGCTGCAAGTTCTTCTGAACCTGGCCACCAGTCTAAGCATAGCAACACAATTATAAGAATAAATCCAACATTTACTATTTAAACCATTCAACTCACCTTGTCGAGGCCCCAACCAATGAGGGTTCCTGCACTGCCCTTCTCTATCTGTGGCGTGGCATAGTTTAGAGGTGGCAGTTGCACGGGCGCCACAGTCACGTAATCGAACTTAAAGGGTTCTGCCACCTGCAGCAGAGAAATATCATTGGCGTAGTGCTTGCTCGGATTGTAGAGTTCGTGTTGAATGATCCGCTTGACGGCGACCACGTTGGGTCCACTTGACGCAATACTGGTCACGCCATACTGCACGGACAGTTGAGCAGCAGTCCGTCCGGCTGTACAATGAGCCGCTGTCATCGCAAACTGCTGCGCAATGATCGATCCGCCGCACGAGTGCGAGCCAGTGGGACCCCGCAACGAGATCTGCAATATACATGTCCTTATCGTTAATATATAATAGCAATAATTTGGGTATATTTATGCCCACCACAAAGGGAAAGTCCTGTACGACGGCATCTGTGCCGTTGACCACCCGGCCTCCGAGGGGAGGTGCAGCATAGGCGCTGCCCCAGGCAACAGCCAGCAGCAGGAGGAGCGTTGTCGAAAGCATATTCTCTGTTCGAATCACGCTAAGAGACTTTTGACGCCAATCGCGGCGAAGCACGCCTTTTATAGGAGGAGACATCACTGCGATAGGCCACATATTTATGGTCAGCGATAAGTGAGTTATAAATATTGAATTGAATATTGAAAGAACTTGATACAACTGTCTCAGATTTACAATTAAACAAGGAATTGCGTCGAGATTTATTGCCCCTGATTGACATATTGGGTTTTTACACTATTGCATTTGTTGCTTCTATTCAATAATTGAACATTTAGATAACAAAATAGACTTTTGATGACAGCAGCAGCAACAAACCTTATTATTATAATAATGTGGAAATAACTCGGCATCATCATTCGAAGAGCTGAAAGTGCAACGGAGATTGAAACAACATTTGTATATATATATATATATATATATATATATCTATGATCATTAGTTTTAATTCATATTTAACGTAGACTTTTGTCTAAACCATCTTAATTAAGGTAATCACAATGCATAAAAATAAATAAATGTGTGGCCCGATGTGCCAGCCATATCGCGATATAATTTCTGGAATGTAGAACTGTGTGAACATTGCTTAACATTAGTAAATAAGGGTATATCATTAATTTAGCAAAAGAGAGCAACAAACAGTTTAAACACAAATATTTAAAAGGATTATGAAAATTAGCAGACTCTTCTTTCGATTAGAGAATGGGAGTCAAGCATGTTAGACACACAAGATAGATTAGCCGGATAAGATGGTTGAGTAGAACACATTACTTCAGCCACCACATCATAATCTAGACTGGTCCACATTTGTAGTTAAATAACAGATACGTTACAGATAACTAAGCAACTTCTACAAAGCTATATTCTAGAAATGATTAACTTTTTACTGTATACTGCAGCTGCGTACCGTGGACATCTTTTGCTCCTCCTCATCCAAATTTTTAGCGCTTAAAATACTCTTAATACTCTCAGCCTCCTTGATCCAGAAATCCAGCTGAAACCATATGCGAATTGATCAAACTGAGTACATTTTTATCCACCACTTTACTCACCTGTTGCAGCAGCAGATTGCGACGCTCGCCCTTCGGTTCATTGTTCACAAACGGCACCAGAATACCCAGCGCAGAGGTATACGCCTCCAAGGCAGCGTCCAGTTTTCGCTCGTACAGATACAGCTCGCCTTGGCGCCCGATTTCCAGACCAGTCTTCAGAGACGGACTCGAATTCGATAGAAGAACTATAAAACATTAATTAATAATAATAGCGAAATATAAAAGGTGTTCACTCAATAATCAATCCCATTTTGATAGATATATATATATATAGATATACTTAGACGAATATTTCGATCTTCTGAAACAAATAAAATAATATATATTCAATTTATTTTATACAATGGAAGTTTATATATCCTTGATCTTGGTCGAAATAAGAATGAATGAATAATAATTAATATTAAGACACGGAATATGCTTTCATTCCGAATTTATAGACGGTGGTTCTTAAAGTCTTTTATCGACAACCGATAAACGGTGAGGCTAATCGCTCAAATGATATTCGCTTGATTATTATTATTATATACTATATATTCATTTGACGACACTTTTTCAAGATAGACAGACAGACGGCAGACAGACTAACTTAGATGGATCGACTTGGCTGCTTTTGCTGACCAAGAATATCCTTCCTGCTGGACAAGATCAGCCTCAAATAGCCTCATTAGGAGAGTTCGTTGCCAAGTTCTAGTTAATTTGAGTGCATATAAATATCGTACAAAGCTGTTTATAGCGCGCATCCGGCTCAAGCATTTCAATCATACGCGATCTGCTTGGCTGATTGGATTCAGCAGTTTCAGTTGTTGCAGCCTTGGCTTTTTCTTCATGCTGATGCTGCTGCTGCTGCTGCTGCTGTTGACGTTGTGCAAGCATTTTGTACTCATCCTCGATGAGAACATTTTTGATCTCCTCGGCGCGCTTCATGTAGGCGAGCGCACGATTGCGCAACTCCTGCCGTCGGCTGGCATCCGATTCCTCGGTGATGAGCGGCACAAAATATTGCAATGCACTACAGTACAAATAGTAGGCCTCCTTATAATCACGTTTCTCATCATACTCCACTGCCCTGGTGACCAGATCCACGGCCTTCTTCAGTGTCTGTTCCGAGGGAAACGTTTTCAGATCCAAGAACGGATGCTCGAAGAAATCAGCGAACGAGATGCGTTCCGCCGGCTCGTGAGCCAATAAGCGGCGCAACAAATCGTGGCACTCGTTGCTGATCCGTGCATGCGGTGGCAGCACAATGGGCTCCGCTTTGCGTATTCGCATCAGTAGCTCCTCGATGGTCCGCGACGAATATGGCGCCTTGCCGAACAGGCATTCATAGAGAATGACGCCAACGCTCCAGAGATCGGCCTTGGCATCGTACTGATGCTTTCGCACTATCTCCGGTGCCATGTAGAGCGGTGATCCCTTCAGCTGTTGGTTTATTTCGCCCAATTTCAGGTGTTGTGCAAAACTACAAGAAGTACGCATCTCATTAGAGATATTCTGCCTGCTTCTTGTCAAGAGACTTACCCAAAATCTGCAACTTTGAGAGTTACATGATTGGCGTCGCGCGTTAACAACAGATTCTGCGGCTTGAGATCAAAGTGAGAGATGTCATTGGCTCGCATATATTGAACGGCAGCGGTTAACTGACGTAGAAAATAACGGCATGTTGACTCCGGCAACGCTTTTTTGGTGCGAATAAATGCAGATAAATTGCCAGCATTGCAGTACTCCAACACAATGTAGATGTTCCTTGAAAGACAGCGAAATAACCAATTAGTCTTTTAGCACATTTAAATCTTTTTCAATTACAACTGCCAATGGGCAATCGGAATTAATCGCCGTTTTGCTCAGATGCAACTTTATTTGCGCTTTTAAAGCTCTTCTTGTTTTTAGAAATAATTTTTAAAAATAATGAAATCCTGCAAATTAGAGAAGCTTGGTGTTATTTTAGTTCTTAGGTATATTTTCTGGCTCGTCTTTTATAGAGTTATATAGAGTTTAGCTGTTAGAGTTTTAGCTTAAGAGAATCACCGTAAAATCGTCAGGTTTTGTTCAAATTATTTTGTATCAATTTATAAACCTGTCTAAAATGTTTAAATATGTGAAATGTTAAAATATGTACTAATGTTATTAATAAAAAAAAGTAATTTTGGAGTTTCTTTGCTTGTAATCAGATCTTTATCTAAATATACTCACAAAATTAGAAAAGAAAAACTGTGATTTTTAGAAATGTATAATTTTTACGCAAATATATATAATATTTAGATTTTTTGAATAGATTTTTTTTATATTTAGATCCAGTGACTAAGGTTTTTTGTCAACTATTTTTAATGATTTTGCCGATCGCATTGGAAATGGGCGTTTACATTTTGTGTAGATTTTCGTCTATGAAACTTGATAAGCATATTCTGTTTTTTCTTATCATTTTATATCCCAATTGTTTTATTATCACCACTAGTGGGAAATAGTTTTCGATTTTCAAAGGGTTAATGTCTGAACTCCATAGATTACCGACCTGCTTGAGCACAACACTTTAAGCATATACAAATAAAAATAGAATGAAAGTGCTCACAATCTTTTTGCGCTTTTCGAGCCAATTCGACAAAGTATAGTTTACGGATTACGGTAGTCAACATTTTGATTTGTGTTAGTTATTCTCTGCAAATTTTACATAAAGACTCATTCTTTTAAATACCCGAAGATGAGATGAGTTTAAAATATTTAAACTCGCTTGGGTACGATTAAAATTATTTTATTTAAATATTTGTCCATTTTTTTTATATCGTTTGCAATATAACTAAACATAGTTTTTCCAAGGTTTTAGATTTGGCCCTTAATGGGCAACTACACATTTATAAGATTGTGTTTATTGCTTTCGATAAGCGATTTATTGATGTGACGCAACTTTTGCGGTTTTATGTACATAACAATTTTAACTACCAGCAAAGCGAATAAAATTAAATTAAAAAATTAAAACATGAGAAATAAATACACAACTAATTTGTATACAAAAGGATTCATTAATATTTCAGGTTTAGGTAATAATTGAAATTGTCTTCAAAATATATACATATATTTCTTTTCAAGAAACATTTCTGGAACTCCTAACTTCCGAGCAAATAATAATATGTGTGAGTAATGAATAAATTAAAACATATAAAATATAGATAAATATTATAATTATATAGTAACAATCATATTTCCCATTAGAATATGCTGTATACTTTTCAGCACAAATTGGGAGTGAAATACTCACTTGTCATCCCAAAAGAAATCCTGAAGCGTCACAATGTATTTATGCTTGAGATCACGAAGCAGTCGAATTTCCGTAATTAGATTGTCGCGCGAGCTTTGCGATAACGTGGACATTTCCACGTACTTGATGGCATGATATGTGCGCTGCTTCTACACGAATGCAGATAATGATACAATTTAATTGCGATTTGAGAACTCATTTAAAGTAATAACTAATATAGCTCACTTTATGGCGCGCCTTGTAGACAGTTGCATAGCTGCCAACGCCGAGTTTCTCCAGTATCTCATAGTCCGTTATTCGCGGTAATGACATATCTCCAAAACTAATAAGCTCATTAATATAAAAAGATGAAGTTGTCGAGATTTTCTGGCATTTGCGTTAGAATTGAAATTTCGGAAAAACCATAACAAATGCCATTTGACAGTCACAACGAATATTGACACACAGCTGATGAGAATGTATATCGATAGGCATGCAATCAATACACCTGTTGCGCAACAGTTGTGCCACAGTGGAGTGCATCAAAGCAACGCTAAAGAGGAAATGGGCAACACTTTTCTGATTCAGTGCATTTGTTGTTGATTTTGTGTAGCAACGAAATATTTAATATTTGAGTACATAAATAAATGAATAAAACAACTAGAAAGTGCATACAAATAAATGGAGTGAAAACCCTTCACACTGAACCCATACAATAATATCGCTGTTCAACTACGTGCCATAAAATTGATCACATTTAAGCTGCGCTTCAGGTTTGACTTAGCTTGACACACCCAAAATAACAAATTAAGCAGACACGCCCGTAAATCAATTTTGTTTACTTATCAACAAATTAATGAATACTTCTAATAGATATGTTCTAATAATATGTTCACAGCTAAGCGAGTGCCTGTAGCAAATCCTGCAATATTCCGCATCGTGTGACGTCATTGCAAAGGCTTCAACATGAATTACGGCCGTAAAACGCCCTCAACTTATCGGTCAAACCCATCGGTTTATTCCCATGCCACGGGCAGGTAATATAAAATGTATTTATATAGATATATATATGAATTTTGTATCCTTGTTTATCCTTGATTCAGATCATCGACAAATCTACATTCGAAAATGTCGCGCTCAACACGCTCCGTGCGCATTCCCTGGTACCAGCGGCCCCTGCTGAAGAACAATCAGTACATCGATATACAAAAAGGAGCCATGTTAATTGGACTCTTCGCTGTCGTAAGATTCTTTTCTTAGCTTATAACAGAACAGTACAAAAGCAAGTACAGTTATAACCTTGTCATAATTATAGCTAAGCCCGACCTAGTTCAGATTATTGTGTTAGCAATCGAATTATTTCTATTTTCAGTAAATAATTGGTATTAACACGAATTAGTTACACTGATTTATAATAAATATAAATTAATATTTATTATATTCTTTAAAATCCGATTTCAATTTTATTTCAAACACTGAAGCTATACGTATATTAATATTTATAATATTTTCTTTAAAACACGATTTTCATTTCAAACAGTAAGCATTTGAACCAAGACTAAGAATCTAATATTATTTATTTACTTGTTTCTAATAGGTATTATATTATTAAATTATATACTGTATATATTATATGCTTATTTTTTATTACTTATTTATTATTAAATGAATGCAAAGCTTATAAGGGACTAAGATCTACTACATCTGTGCATAAATATTTTTTGTTTATAATTAAAATGTTTTAATAATGTTTGTGTAATAACTTAGATATTTGCTATTTTTAAAATTAAATGTTAGCAAGACAGTGCTTTTTTGTCTTAATAATATATATTGAAATATGTTGGTGGATTTTGGAAAGGTTTTTAGTAGAGACATATGCATAAATTAAAGCTTTCTTATTTCCATATTATTTTGTATCTTTGCAGTTTCTTTCACTTTTCACCATTGGCACCACCATTTTTGATATATACTGCTATGCGATGGCTGCCCCAGGCTCCACACATTATGGCTACTATATCATATCGTACGAGTTTGTTTATGTTGGCAACAAGCACGGTATTTATAAATATATAAATTTCATAAACTGAATTTGACTCATATTATTTGCAGTGCGCAACATGTTAATCGTATTTGCCTTATTCTCACTAATTATGGCAATTATCAACTTTGTAACTAGCGTTTTGCTGTGCGTCGCTCTGCGCAAGGTAAGCTAAATTCTTATGCTATTTATGAAATTTACTCAGTTCATTATACTTTCCACAGGAATATGAAAGGAAAGTGATGCCCTGGCTGTGGACCTTTGCCATTTTCACCGTTTGGCGTGCCTTAGCCCTCATCTTCTTTGCCATTGTTAATGATTTGTACTTTGCTTACAATATTATAATGGTGCTGCTGTGGAGCATCTTCTGTTTGTTCTCCATCTATGGTTGGGCCGTCGTATATTCGCTATTCCTCGAGCTGGTGGATCTCACAAAGCTTGAGGATCTGGCGCATTTGCGCGTAAGTCTCTATTCTGGTCTCAAAAAATAAAATTATAAAAATAAGCTTTCATTTGACTGTTTCCCTCTCAGATGGGCACCATGGCCTCACTGCACGCATCCACTGCCAACTCATTGGCCGGCTCGCGACCCACAACACCCCACAGCACTGTGTCCACAATGCCAGTCGGCTAAAAAATCTGGTTGCGGACACAATACGACCAAATATATATATCTCTATATATATATACATATATATCCGTCCGTTGGAAGTTTACACAAGGCAAACCGAACGCTCCTTATATGTACACAACAAATTTCCACTAGCTTAGTGCCTTAAATAATGTCTAGAACATATCAAAAACAAAGCTGCAATTTTTATACATGAATCTGCATAGTATTTAAGTCTCATTCCGTCCACTTAAATAAGAACATGCTTTATTAAGTATGTTCATTCACACAAATTTTGTATTGATGAAATCTCTGTATGTTTGTTGACAAATCATATTTTTTATGTGCAACCACCGTCATTTGTAATATTAAATGCAAATTAATACATTTCAATCATAAAACCATAACTAAAGTAATTTTATAATTTTTCGGTCGTCAAAGTTAATAACAAAGTTTAACAATGAACTCAGACCGGATTCACCTCGCCGACATCTAAATTTCTCTATAAATTAAAAAACCGAATGATTTTTTCTATAAATGCTATATGACATATATTGGTTGTTTCTATTTTTGTCCAAACATGTTTAGTGAATTTGGTTCGGATATCATGGCATCTGATATAGTGATCGGATCCGTTCGGTTCTCATATTAAGATAGCTTCAAAATTGAGTGACTAGTTACCATAAAATCAGATAGACGACTCGACCAGTGATGGTGGTGTGGAAGAGAATATATGGTATTATCAGAAATTAAATGCAAAAACCAACATATCGATAATATTATCGACAGTTTTCCTAGCCCACAACAATCGATTTGCCTTATTTCAAGTTAAAATTCGATACTCCAGTTAATTCAACTTAATTCATAGTATTGCACATTATTATAATGATAAAGTATTGAAATTTTTGTTTTTTTTTTTAATTTACAGATATTTCTCTTTAGGCTGTCTTGAAATTATCTCCAAGACTCATATAAGATCATGAGGCAACCACTCAATTATAGTTAGTTTCTACTTCTTAATCCAAATTTTTTCCACACTAAGGTATTATCCTGCTAGAAATTGCCCGAAAATGCAGTATATGTCGGGAAACGCTTTCTCAAGCAAACCTTTATAGTCAGTTGCACTCTTTGTGGCACCTAAATTGTCGTAGAAATATTCCTAAGTTTGAGATGATACTCTATACAATAACACCTTCTCATGGCTTTGAAAATAAAAATTTGATTCAGATCCATTCGAATTGCAAAATCTTTACGTCGGTTTTTCTTCTTATATTCTTTCCATAGCTTTCTGAGCAAAATTCATATCACACTCTCCGATTTTTTCCGCTTTCTTTCGATATGTAAAATTACACTTTTTGTAAACTACAAAATACTAACTTCAGCACGTAACTGAATAAATCCCAGCTGTCTGCAAAAAGAACTTGACAAAAGCATTGCTTGTTGCTTATTGAATATTTTAAAATTATATTCACTATTCAAACACATTATT
The DNA here is from genome assembly GCA_035042385.1 of Drosophila engyochracea. Taxonomy (NCBI): domain Eukaryota; kingdom Metazoa; phylum Arthropoda; class Insecta; order Diptera; family Drosophilidae; genus Drosophila; species Drosophila engyochracea. The sequence continues at coordinate 72,403 of JAWNLK010000172.1, forward strand.
TAAATTTATTTTATATATTTGAAGTGAACACAATTTCCTTAGAAATAATTATTATTTCTTAGTAATAATTATTATTCTTCGGTAATAATTAGAATTCTTAGTAATTCACCTCAGCAAAAATATGCATGCCTTACGTATTCCAAAAAATCAATTTAAATGTTGAGCAGAAAACTCCACCTTGAACAATAATAGTCTTATACCACTAAGCAGAGAACATATTGTATGCCTAGTGCTCATACTTAAGTGGCGTCAGCAAAAAAGAAAAGAAAAAACACAAAAACAAAAAACAAAGAAACAGATGTTTTTATTTCCTTTGTTTCTTTTAGGTTTTCTTATTTTGCTGATGTTAATGTAAACGTAGATAACTGACGTTTGCTCACTTTACAAGCAGTATCAGTAATCAGCGATTTGAAATTTAGCCAAATATTTCTGCTAATTTGTCAAAACGAGTTATCGAACTTATTTTCGATTTGTACTGTAAAATGCAAACTTTCACTGCTAAATGCAACCATATGTTCTGTTATAGATCACACGCAGCTAATTTGAATGGTAATGTTAGAAAACACACACACTAAACATTTCCTTTATTGTTCTTGGTTCGTAGCAATCTGCGTTTTATCTCTTTACCTCCTATTCTCGCTTTTGCTTGTCTATTTCTGTTCCTGTTTGAGTGCTAGAAAAAAAAATTTTTTTTTTATGTAGCATTTTAATCTGGTATTTTTTTTAACAATGAATCTGAAGGACCTTATTTTGGATGCTGCAGTAGATTTTTGATCATACATAACGCATATGTATATACTATATTCTGTATATTTACTTTTGTCGTACTAATTGTACAGCAAATCGCTACGTAGTTGGACAAAACTCGCAGTTTAATAAATTGCGCGTCGTTGCCAAGTTCTGATGGATGTCTCCATGTGGCATGTGGCATGTGGCAGGTGCATGCGTTCTTCTCTCTCACTGTCGGTCTCCCTCCTCTCTCTCTCTCTCTCTCTCTCTCTTGTTTGTCACTCATTCGGGTTTTCTCACAGCTGTTGATAGCAGCAACGGTAAATAAATACAGTGACTACATGTCTCGCACCTGTCCAAGTTGAATGCCCCAAAGCATTCAATCGGGCAAGCAAGAGAGTGAGTGCATTCGCTGCTAATCAACATCAACTCAAGCGAGCATTAATTTTTGTATCTCATCGGTCTTCTACGCAGCGCTATAAAACCTTTGTTTTCGAACAGTTGCTGCGCATTTCCATTAAAGTGCTTACCTCGCCTGTATCTCGCCTGCCATAAAGTGCAACACAATGAATGCTACTACCTCCGCACTCCGCCGCAGATGACATGACGCTGCCTGTTGTTGTTGTGCGTGGAGTGCGTTGTTCACCTCAGTAAAACACCCCCACAAGTTTCAACAGCAACGCAGTCACACATATCCATGTGTGTTAGTGTTTGTGTATATGTGTGAATTTACATATACGCAGCTACATTTGCTTGTTATGTTTAGCGTTAACTGCGCTGTTGCTCTCATTTGCTGTTAGCAGAGAGCAATCAAGTTTCTCACCACGGCTGTTGGTGACTAATTGATGTTATTGCTAAATTTTGACTTTGCTCAATAATACAATGTTTTGCTTTGCTTTGTTAGTGCTATTCAAAAATTGACGAAATCAAGTGCTTCTCCTCTTCTATTCTCTCACTCTCTCTCTCATTCTGACGTTTATCATTTGCCCTCAGTTGTAGTATTCACAATACATACGTACAAAGAAATATATATGAAACAGGAAATTATTTTCGTTTTCTACAGAAAAGCTGCTGTCTGCTGCTGATAGCCTAACATACACATGTACATACATATATATGTACGTGTATGTATGCACATGTGCATCATGCAATGTTCAATACATATGTCGAATGTGCAAGCTCTTTGGTTAATTAATACCCCACAGCAATTCAATTAGATAATGAAGGTTTGATCAGTATGAAGAACAGTTATTGAAGAAATCGTATCTTCATGTTAATTCCTGTACGCATTTACATAATTTAAACATTTAATTTAATTTTAAGAAATTTATTGATTATGAAACAGATTGCAGGTGCAGGATATCTAACAGTCGAGTTCCCTTTTACTCTAGAAAACTTTTCAAGTCTGCGTAGATATTTAGGTACATATATATGTGTGTATGTAAATTGCAATCAAAGAAATGATCATATCCACAATCATCATACTAATCTATTGAAAGATGTACATATCAATTTACACGTACACACATTTATGTAGATCAACAAATATAAATATATGTATACATATATAAATGTGAAACATACATTACATTGATATTCATAAAAGTACATCGCATATGCAAGCATTCACATACATGTATGTGTTTAAGTATGTTTACATAATTTATAACAGCATTTCATGAACAACAAATTAGTCGCTAGTCTTCGTTACCTAGTATGTACGCATACATACATAAATTTACATTCATACATACAAATGTACATAGCAAACGCGAAAATAACAAATTGTAGGCAAACAGAAATGTTAACCTGTCTGCGGAAATTCACCACACCATCGCGACTTGTATAATTTACAATATGCGTGCTGGCAGCGATGATTAAAAACATCAACTAACAACAGTCACATATTTTATGTTATTATTTCCTGTATTTCTTCAATATGCAAGTCTACATAAGTTTTTTTTGTAAAAGTGCGCAGTTAGCATTGATGACGCAGCAACAAAAACCACAATGGCAATGCCAACAACATGACAATAACAGCGACTTCTCTGAATAGCTCTCTCCCTCTGTCTCTCTCTCGAACAGTTTACGTGTGTGGCTACAATATGGCGTCTTCGAAATTGTGTCGTCGTTTAACTTAAAACCATAATATTACGAATATGATTAAATATATGTTTGTTAAGCGCAATGTAAATGTCTTGTACATTTTCTTCAAATTTATTAATAAATATGTAGCAACAGTTCAATTATTGAACGATGAAGGTCTGCGCTTTAAGAGCCTCTCCCTTTATGCGCGCTGCATTGGTCTATGCAAGTACATAGTGTACATACACATACACACACATTCGCATGTATCTGTACATGTCAAAATACGTAAAAATACCCTGCAATTATGTTAGCTGATATTGGGTCACAAATGGATTTATAATGTGTATATGTGTAAAATAAATAAATAATATATATGAACATTTATTTGTAGTCAGTTCGATTAAGACAGAGGAACAGCATAATGTATTTATAAAGTGAAATTCGATAAATATGTAAACTCATGTAAATATAAATATGTAAGAGTATTCATTATTTGCCAGCCAGCGTGTTGACTCGCAATAGGAGGTCTAATTTCTATAGTCGAGTTGTGTGATTAACATGATTTTGCCTTAACATAAATGTAAATTCTTAACAGGTATTTTGTAGTGATCTAAGTTTTAAATCATTTTTTAAAGGTCTCAATAAGAAAATGTGTTTAGCAATAAATTTATATCATATTTTAGTTTAAAGTTTAAATTCCAAACTTCATCGTAAAGAGAGTATTTATAGCAATTGTGTATTCAACATATAGACATATTTATGTAAACTTCATATTTATAGATTTGCCTAAATTACGACAGCGTTTTTAAAAATTACATATGTATGTACAATTACTGATATATATATATATATATATATGTATATATATATATAGCTTAACATTACTGTGGGACAACCGCTCATTTAGAGAAGGCTCCGTTCACAGTTCTCAATTCTATTGGTATAAAGTTCAACACAATTTAGTGTGTAAGTAAGAAGTTATTCTTTTGTACTGTTTGCATATGTGTTATGCTGTGCATTTTTGCCATTCGCTTTGACTGCGATTCAACGATTTAAATGAAATACGAAAAAATATGATTTAATTTATTGGCATTTTATCACTGTGTGCTTCATACTCATACACATACATTTACATGTGCAGACAAACAACTACAGAATATTTCCTTGTATTTCTCACCACAGCTGGTCAAATTCTCTCTAGTTCGTATATACACGCTTGCTCTCAACTCCTTCAATGTGTGCATGAAACACATGTATATGGATGGGTTTTGTATGCTACGCTATTCAACTCGCTCTGTTAAATCGCCAAAATGATATAAAAATGTTGCCCAATTCTGATAGGTTTAAGGATGTCTTTATATATGTATATGTTTGTGCTTGCTTACATTCGCCAATAAACAAATAATGAACAAAAATATAATTCTTTCTTCCAAGATGGAATGAAAAATTTCAGTGTCAAGTCACGTTAGCAGAATCTGTTGCGTTAGCATTTTCAGCATTTCATTTTGAGTATAACAGACTGAATTTCATTTTGACTCGACTGTTTAGCCATTTGCTTTGCCGTTTCATTCGTGCGTTGAACCTTGGAGACTTCACATCGAGTTTGGAGGATCAAATCCACGTTGGATTTTTTGCTACACACACAACTACAACTGTCATCTACAATAAACGAACGCGCTGTTGTCTCTACTGCTTCGCTGGCGCTGGCATTGTGTTGTCCGCGCGTGTGTGTGTGTGTGTGTGTGCGTGCGCGCCGTCTTCATTTGGCATAAATTGTAAATGATTTTTACATTTTCTGTTACACAAATAATTACTAAAATACGTCGAGAGCCCTCTAACAAAACAACTGTCAACTGTGCGCCAGCGTCGCTTTTTACGTCGTCGTCGTTGTCGCCGTCGTCTGCGTTGTGTGCAAGAAAAATTGTTTATTTAAATTAAAGAAAAATACAAAAAAAAAATAAAAAAAAATTAAAAAGAAAGTTAACCATAAATTTGTGATATAAATACACACACATATATATATATATATATATATATATATATATATATATATATATATAATTTGTAGTTGCCACCCTGCATTGTGCAATTTCATACGAAAAGCTCTTAATTTATTAGCAATTATTACACAGATATATATGTATTATTTGTGAAAAAAGAGAAAAAATCGTTACAACTGTGATTCTTCAAATGAAACTGGCGTTTTTTCTCTAAACGTTTTTAGCCATCTTTAATAACTAAAAATAAAACAAGTAAGTGTGAATTACTTAAGCATTGGTCATGAGATTTCTGATGAAAAAAATGTTTAATTTTCGCCTACGTTGTAGTCGTCGTGAGACTCACGCGCGCTTATTCACCACTATTAACAGGCTGAATTTCAACACGAGCGCAGTGCTGAGCTCACCACAGACCAACCGCACTCTCTCGCTCTCACTCTCTCTCACATGCACGCACAAGATTATATATATGCATATGTGTGTAAATGTATTAGTAGTGCGTGCGGCTGTGTGTGTGCCTCCATAGACAATGTCATAGAACAGACGTCGTTGCCAGTCGCGTAAAAAAACATAAATACGCAGATAAAGCTAAGAAAGCAAAACCAAATTCATTTCAAAACGATGTAAAAAAAATACGTAATCACATATTGTATGTACACAAATATCGAGCCAAACGTAGCTAAAACTTTAGTTTTTTTTAGTTAATGTGAAATTGTAGGAAACGAAAAAAATTTGGCCACATTGCCAACAGTGTTTCTCGCTTGCTTTTTGTCTTTGCCACGAAGGACACACTGTGCACATATGTGATGCATGTATGTACATGTGTGAGTACATATGTGAATTACAACTGTTTCGACAGTTAGGTCAAGTACATACATACCTGTATCTATGGATACATATGTACACTTGCAATGTTATTAAGACGCGCCATTTTAAATCTTAAATATTAAAGTATTCGTTCTTTTGCCCATCTCTACTTAGGAAATTTATTTACATGTATGCATTTTAGAGTCTGTTGGTGATTAGAAAATTTTTTCTCATTTTATGACTCACCAACGCACACAGTATGCATACTATGCACGAGTGTCGACTCAGAGTACAATGAGCCAGCAGCAAATATATATATATATACATACATACTTATATATATATATATATATATATATATAAGTATGTATGTATATTTTATATGTATGCATGTGTGTTTGGCACGCATTATCTTTATATTCTTATCAGCCGAGCTACATTTCATGTGTGGGCGCATGACATTTGTTTTTTTTCTGTTTATTTTTTGTTGTTTTTTTGATACGGGCATAGTCAGTTATCTTGCCATATGCAAATTCTATTGACACTAATCCGCATACATATACATACATATATACCCATATAAACATTCAATTGGCATAGTTTACTCTTTGGATAAGGTTTAAATGCATTTAACACAAACTGAATCTGCTGTGTGTGAATCATGCTGTTTACTTAAACAGCTACTGTCAATACGATGACGAAACGTGTTACGAAAATAAAACCACAATTTCATTACCCAGCAAAGTTTACAAAAAAAAAAAATATATATTTTGGCAAATGCAAACAATTTAAAAAGGCAGCTTATACTCTGTATATGTATGTACAGATCTCTCCCAGCTAAGTGCTATGTAATAAATCGATTGGAACACTCAGCTCCCATAAGAATGTGTGAATATACATTTCTATATATATATATATATATATATATATATATATCGGGTATCTGCTTGTTGAGCTCTCGCAACTAGAGCGCTTTTACTTGGTTTATCTTCGACTTACTCAACCAGCGTTGGGCACGTGTATCGAGTTTGATTCTTATCGCTAATTTTTCAGCATCACAGTCACATTTTACTCTAAGTAAGCAAATTAGTACAAAGCTAGCTCCGCTGCTGTTATTATATTATATTTGAATATATGTATATAAACACATATACCTACGTACTTGTACTTATGTGTGTAGGCCTTGAGTACAAACCGTTTATTTGAATAATTTAACACACTTAGCGACGCTTGCTTCAACTTCATCTTAAAGCATTCACTTGATGCTTAGATACTTATCTAACTTTATCTATTTCACTTTTACTTCGATCTTTTGATTTCCTTTTCGATTGCCCGACCACCGCACTCCTATATCAATATTTATCGGCTACTCCTGCTTTTTTACGATTATTAAATGTAATGTGCTTGCCGCAACAAGTAAGAAAGCTCTAGTTGTAATAGTAATATTATTCTTTACTCAGGTTTATGACTTGTTAACAGATATTCTAAACACATCTGTGTATCACACTTATGCATTCTTTCCAATACAATGTTGTCCATATAATTAGAGACAGCTGAGTGTAAAGGTATGCCTAATAGCCTAGCTTAACACTTAAAATTACGTTTGGCAACGGATATTAGCGGACTTTTGCCTTTTACCTGTTTATCATAAAAAATCTACAAACCAAGCCCAATTTTAATTAACTTTCTCAACAATATTATATTATTATAATAAGAAAGGCAGACTACTTGTAGGCCGTTTTCCGGAAGACCACTTTTATATTTGATTACATTTTGAAATTTTTGTGGAAAATTATGTAGTAACGAACATATATTTTTTTAATTTGTTAAAGAACTTTAGTCTACATTGAAAACTGTTACACACCATCGAACAGTTTTATCATATACTTTTTAATTATAATAATTGTTATAGGCGAAGTTACCGAAGGAACCCAATAAGACTACCAAAGAACCTATCTTTTAATATTAGCAAATATTGTTGTTGAAAGTGATTCATCATCACCTAGATGTTATATTTTTACGACGAGTATTGTACATTTTGAAGCCTTGGCAGTCTGTATAAACAGCATTAAGTTCAAAGCTCTTTGGTCGAGTGCCCTTAGCTCCTCGAGTGAGCGAACTTCGATCAACTTCAGAGGGGCGATGACTAATTTTAGGTGGATATGTTTTTATTTGTTATGTACATAACATTTGAAATTCGATAAACAGCACGTGTTATTCATTATATAGAGCGCGATAAAATATATTCCGTTTGCCATAATAGATATGTGCAAATTAAATGAAACACATTTATATATATATATATATATATTGTACATATTTATTTATTCATAAGCTCACGAATATATATAGTCATGGTGACGAAAACAAAGCGAATAATAAATAAATAAAATAAAAACAAACACAATGAATGCGCTGCTATCAGCTTCTCTCTCTCTCTCTCTCCTCTCCCTTCCCATTCCCTCACACTTCCCCTTACGTACACACATACATATGCAAATCTTTTACGAGTACATTGATAACTGCTGTGATATGCTGTTGTCATACACTCTACATTATTTCGTACCTTTATAGGTTTACAAAAGTAATGATTTGCTAAATTTATAGCTTTTATATTATATTTATATTTTAATATATCGGATATGTGATCTTTTTTTGCAGGGTATTTACTTGTCGAATACCATTCATCTAGAGTTTTAAAATTTTTGTTATAACGATACGTGTTTTTCATTAATACGTTGGTATCCCTCTTTCTCTCTCACTCTCACTCTTACACTCTGTATTTGTTTTGTATCTCTCTTTCTGTCTCTGTCCTACACACGTACCAAAGCAATGAGCTGATAAGCGCACGTCACTGTCGACGTCGACGTCAGCGTCAGCTGCTCGGTCGTCTGGCTCTCTTGCCTCTGGCATAGCGACGCGTTCGTGGCCACGACCTCATTTTTTGTTGTGTTGGTTTCTTTTTAGGTCGCGTCCGCATCGCCCCACCCCGCCCCAACCCACCACGCCCCATCCTCTCGCAGCGCTGAGCTCTTACTGCGATCGCCGTTGCCGTTGTCGGCTCGTCTGATTCGCTCCCGATTGAGTTGGTTTCTTCTCTGGCTTTGTCTCTGTGTGTAGTGATAGTCAGTCAACAACTGGAAACAGTTTATTTTTTGGGGGTGACTGGCTGGTATCTTGAATATTTTTTATGAAAAATGTTTTCTAGCTGATTTTTAAATTATATTTATATCGTTTAACTTTTTATTTCTGTTGAAAAAAATACTTTCATCTTAGATTGGTTGTCAATTTGCAACTGTTATGCTTATGCTAGCAGTCTGAATTGTTCTTATGAACATGAATGAAAACATTTTGTGCTAAGCAGCAGAAAGCGAAACATATTTAAATAGACTGCGTTTATTTTCTTTGTTTTCCACACCAAGACGAAGATGAAGAAAAATCGGCTGGCTTATGCTCAAGTAATTTTCTTTTTAATATTTTAATTTATTAACATTATTTAATTGCCTACAATATTAAACATATAAGTGTCTTTATTATTTATGATAAAAATAACAATTTTATATTAATTCAACATTCAAAATCAATTAATTATAATAATTTTACATCGATTCGTCTTCTGTTATTTTAACGTATTTTTTATTTTCTTGTTTTTGTCTTGCCCGCTCTCATTGACCTTTGCACAATAGTATTTGTTGCCCCTTCCTCCCCACTTATTCATTTTCACTGTACACTTCTTTGTTTGGTTTCTTGTTGTGAACGTTCTTGGGACAACCGCACACACACACATGCTTAAAATTCATTTTGCATGTGTATATGTGTATAGAGCAAATGTGGTTTTCTTTCTCTTTCATTTCAGTGCTGTACAAAATACTTTATTTGTGTATGTGTATTTTTTGCTGTATGATGTATTATGTGCACACATACAAATGCATGCGTATACGAGCATTTTTCAACATTTAGTTTGGAATATCAACAAAAAGTGCACTATTTAGAACAGCAGACGGTTTTTTTGTTACAGGGTGTCTCCAAGTCGATCTCTACATGTCGACTACAGCACTCTTGTTTGTGTTTTGTTATTCGAAAACATTTTCGGCGCTGGGCTCAAAAAACGGCAATGTCCAATGTTTTTGTTGTCGCTTTTAGGTTGCTTGCTGCGTCTATTTTTAGTGATTAATCCTCAACAAATGTACATAGTTATGTGTGTGTGTGTTTATGTGTATATGTATGTGTTTACATATATAATCTACTAGTATTGTTGTCTTTTGGCTCTTCTCTCTTTCATTTTTAATTTTTAAGTTATGCAATTGTGTCTTTAATTTGTGTCGATTGAACACTGGGCCAGATGGCCAATTTATATATTTTCTTTTTGCATAAATTAAATTTAATTACTTATATTATTATTGAGAGTAAGATCACTTTCTCCTTATTTATTATTCAAACGTAATTTATATTTAATCTTTATGTTTCAACTAACTATTTCAAACAACGTGCCTCAAACTTCCTTCATTGAAATATAGTCCCTAATCGAAGAATATATAGTTAAACAAGCAAAAATTTTGGGGAAAGTTTCAGTAATATTAAATACATTTATAACTTCATTACACTTGAGGTATGCTTTTTCCAAATATATTATTAAAATTCCCAATACATTTATAAATTCATTACACTTGGTATGCTTTCTCCAAATATATTATTAAAATTCCCAATAAATTTATTTGTCAATCTAGCCCAATGTAGATTTATACATACTCATATATATAGATATATATATATATATATATATATATATATGTATATGTATATGTATATGTATTCTATACGTTCATGGTATATATGGCAATGAATATAAATGGCAGAGAAACTGTACTTAAAGATCTTTGATCTCTGAAAATGTTTTCTTGCAATCGAAAAGAATGCATTGATATACATACATATGTATTTATTTATGTATTAACGTCACTGCGGATGGTATTTTTTAATTTAATTTATGTATTGCTTATTGTATTTTTTTTTTTGTTTATGATGTTAGTTGACTTTAAATAAATAAATTAGAGATCTGTGAAAATATTTATATGCATGATAATCTAATAGAGTTGGATATCTTGGAATTTATAGGGACTGCCAATAAGGCCATGTGAACTGGAAAATACTTGTAAGTTTTACCCATTTAAGCTCACCATCATTTAAAACGAAAAACTATGGAGCTTTTATAAGTTCAGTGCAGAATATTATAAACAACTTTAAAAATATAACAAAAGAATGTGTTTGACCATCGTATTCAACCGAGGACGCTACTTTTAAACTCTTCCAACGTACTAATAAAGTTTTGTTACTTAAAACTTTTCGGAATTGACATGCTTTACTACGAGAAGTACTAAAACAAAATAAAATTTTGATAAGCGTTATTCATTTTATCTACTTTGATGAAACTGCGCCATAAACAACTATTTTAATATAGTAAATTTATTTGTGCCCAAGCGAGAACTTGTTAATATTCAAACAAGATGTCCTTCCCAACTTTCAATGACCCCATGACACATTTCAAGGAGGGCAATTCAGTGTGTTTGTATAGCTGGTTTGACATATTTCCAAATCATTGTTGCACTTGCCTCGTAATAAGCGTATCGTAATGTGAAGTCTGTGGCAAGTTGAAAATAAAGGTCGCCGCCATCAAAATTGCGTCTTTATATTCGGGGAAAAGCCTTCGAAACTGTTACACAGCAAACAGTGATCCTTTGCGAGTGCATAATGCCAATGCCAGACTCGAATTTTGATCATTTTAATTAGGTCCGTTCTGGAAAAGTGAAATGGTGAATTATGATGAAATTCTTCGTGATGGTTTTTATATGTAGTTTTATAATTTTCTTCATCTTAAACTTTAATTATTTATTTAAATGTTTAAATGACAAACTCTCCTAACCTTAATCGATTATAAACAATAAACATCAACAACATATCGCTTCAATCCATTCCTTTTTAAATATCGAAAAAGTTACCGATAATGAAAACCTCCATATCCATGCCATAGAGGCAAGAATGTTATTTAATTTATTTCTTATTTCAGCAGACTTTTAGTTATTAGGTTCCACAAATGCAATATATTGCACAAGGGCTATAGACATATTAATGCTGCAGTTAACTGTTGCATTTAACTCATATCGCGAGCACTGAACCTTCTTGACAAAAAAATGTCATATTAAATTGCTGTATGGATGTATATCCAAGTAGAACAACATTTTCACAAATTTGGTCCGCAGTTTCATCATGACTAAAGTGCTCAATAGAGACATGTGAACCAAGTAGAGACAACGATCAAAATGATTTTGTTTGTTGACACATCGCACATTTTTTCGCAGTTTTGGCACGTCGATGTTTAAAATACCATATGATTTTTGTTTTGCATACTAAAATACTAATTCTTGTCAGTTCCGAATAGTTTTATTTTTTGGAGTGACAACAGATGAGTTTAAAAGGGTGTTCACTTGACTTGAAAACAATGGCTTAAGAGATGTATGCATTGTTATTTGTTTTTCATGTCTTTTAATTTGTGTATATTGAATAAATAAACCTTAATAAAAAATTGTATTCAATGATCGTGGATTTTAATGGGTTCATTCATATTGAGAAGTGGGAGAAGTCATCGATTAAGCGAAGTAAAATTGATCAGTGTTCGACCATTTATATTCAAAAATTGAATTTGTTATTCGTCTGAGATCGCTGATAAATAGACTTGTCTGTTGATGCTGATTGAGAGTTGAAAATGCTTTTGCATACAGTTTGCAAAATTCCATGATATCCCTTATCTTTCTTGCATACAGGGTATACAAATGATGTGTAATTTGCTTGTTAATGTGTCACGCTGCCAACTTAAGCGAATTGGACGTCAACATTTTTGACTCAGCCTCAGTCCCAGACACAGCTTTAGCCTTCGGGCTCGGCTGCAAAGTTCAAGTGCCAACGGAAAAGTTCGTTAACACAAAATGGTAGTCGAAAAAAAATAATTGCTAAATAAATGTATGAATGTATGTATGTAGTGTAAATTGCGAAGCTTCCCGTTTCGTTCGTTGCATTGTCGTCCGTCCGATTCTTTGTTTGTTCTGTTTGTTCGCATTCAGAATTTCCCATCAACATATGGCTCTATATCCATCATTTTTGTGTTTTTTGAAATAGTCTGTTTGTACACGGTTCATTAACCTTTAACCACACAAAGCTTAATTGATTTCAACGACCTTCAGTTCTTCCTTAACATATAGTCTGACCACAAAGAATTAAAAAAAAAATGCGCATGTATTGGGAGTGGATGTCGACAACTGTGCGAAATCGAAATCGGCAATATTCCGGTTCCACATTTTTCGAGACACAGTCGCATGAATAACAAAGCGGAATTGTAAGCAACAGCAAAACGTACGAATTTGTTCTTATACTTGCACAGTGTTGATCAGATCGGTGCTCATTGAATTTTGGGCTCTCGTTTAACTCTTTCATTGTGAATGTTTGACAGTCTGAATTAGTTCGATTGAACTTCTCACTTAACTGAACGGGCAAAAAATCATGAAATCGTTCGTGTTGAATTTCCAAATATTGCATTATAATTACGAATGTTTAATGTACACAGTTTACTGCTGCAGACAACTTTATATTCTGTAGCAATTCGAGAATGTAAAAGGTGTTGGTTATAAGAACCCAGTCGTTTAATTCGTTCGATTCGTTTTTTCATTTAATTTGTTTCGTTCATTGAGTTCGATTCTTGTTTGCTCTATTTTTTGAGCCCGATTTCTGTTCGTTTTGTTTGTTGAGTCATTTAAATCTATCTAGAAGGAAAAGTTTTGAACTCCATTTTATTGCCGCTGAAAGTCAATACAGCAATCTAATAAGCATTTTGGGGGACACTGAGTAGTTTATTGCGCTATATAAAATGAAAGCATTTGAATTTTAAAATATGTTTTACTTTAAACGAATTTTTATTGTTATTAAGAAATAATCTGCTAATCGTTAAAAGCTGTGTATTTTTTTTTTGGACAAATGTTACTTTTGATTCTGAACATCAGCTCGTATTTCGAGCCGTGCTTAAATTGCAACTGGGATAGAGCAACCAGAGGCAGCGAGCAAATTGATTGATTGTGTTTCTTTTCAACAGGGAGAGTGGGTCTTTCCACTCTTTGTACTTGACTTAAGTTCTCTCATTCTCCATTTGCGGCCGGAAGAGAGACACATTCTTGTGCCGGGGCTAAGGCGGCTCAATGGCCAAGCTCAGATGGCCGCCATTTTGGTTACGCGCTCTTCTCTGACTTGAGTTTGTGTCTGTGGTAAAGTTTTTAACCATTCATTGCGGCGGCGGAGCTGATTTTGAGCATTTCATCTCCGCTTCTTCTACAAACATCGCATGTGTGTGTGTATGTGTGTGTTTGTTGATGCGTTTTGTGTCTGTCCGCTTAACTCGCACGTTAATATGCAAATGTGACTCAACTTTTGGCCCCGTGCCTACACGCTTATATATATATATATATATATATTGTGTGTGTGTGTGAGTGCATGGCTGTGTATATTTGTCTTACTTTTCTTATATTGTTTGGTTTTTACCCTACCTGCATCTTATTCACTGTTGTAGTACATTGCGTGATTTCAATGCAGGTCAACAGCACATTAACATTTACTTTGTGTTAGTGCTCCAAGCGTTTTAATACTGCAGTCAATCAGAAGACAAATCATGTTTTCATTCTACACTGTTAAGTTCTGCATCCACACGTGCATTTTAATGATCATGTTTTCATACAATATGCACAAAATAACATACAGAGTTGCATCTCACGTGTGCATTTAAATGTAATTGCTATAATCATCTGGAGATCGATCATAAATGTAATTAACATAATGCTGGATTCACCACACAATAAGCATCAATTATCACTTTTGAAATTCGCTGCGTAAATGTGGAAATGAAATTGCAATTTAAAAATGGCCGACAATCAATGTTTAAAAGTATAATACAATGTATAAAAAATTAATTTTAATTTTATTATATTCAAAACAATTTTAGCACATGGATTCTATGTAGAATATAAGGTGTACATAAATAGATGGGACAGTATGAAAAATACTACAGTCTCGAAATTTATAAAAACATGTTGAGATGGAGCGAATGCACTGGGGCCATTCCGCCATCCTAACTTAATTCATTTGATTCGGATCACATTCCTTAACTAATCCCAAAAATTCGTCATCCTAATCGGTGAACTTCAAATTGCTCACAAATTATAATAATATAGTTAGGACTCACACAATTCGACATCGAGCCTTAAATCTATTATAGTCACACTGAATTATGACGCTTTCATGTAAACATTGAAAAAATCCAGCAAGAATTATAAATGTTAACAAAATTTTAATTTTCACTATGTTGTGTAGATTTTAAATTATTTTATGCCAATTGAGCATCACGCAAAGGATCTGTCTATTCAGTCTGACCATCTAAATTGAAAATTTGGTGGCACAAATAAAAAAAAACCTGTGTCAATAAACATAATTATATAGAATCCTTAGAAAATATGTTACTTTTTATTTTTTCAATAGTTGAATATTTCTGTTATAGTGATACGCGGTGAATAACGATACTCAATTTTGAACACCGATATAAATTTTTGTTAACCAGTGTAAATGCCAATTTTTACAGGCTGTATAAGACAGTCGGCAAAAGAACGGTCGTGTGACAAGGGCATTTGTTGGATACTTAATAACCTTCCAAGTGAGCGTTCTCGACTAGAACACTCTTGCTGGCTACTTGCTACTTGTTGCTATTGCAGCGGAGTACGCTTTTACATTTAATTTATTGTTGTTGTAGCTGTTGTTTGCACTTAGTGCTTGGCACTGTTTTTATTTCTCTTATGCAATTCTCCCAAATGCGCATTTGGCATTTAGCGTACACATACATGTACTCCATACATGCATAAATGATTGCAAACATTGGTTACTGTGGGCAACCAACCCAACGCTGGTATGTGATATTTAAATTCTGATAAAAGCAACAATGACGTCACTTCGATTCCCTCTTTTTGGTTAACAACTGTGTGCTTGCTTATGTTTGTATTTATGCCACTAATGGCTGCATTATGAACGATATAAATTTTTTCGATTTTCGGAACGGAAATCGAAGAGGCGGAAAAACTATTTAGAATCCTTGAAGGGTGTCACCGGTTTACACTTTTCAATCACTTTGACCTACGCTCAAATCTGGTTACATTCCTAATTTTACTGATGTCTGTAGCTTTGTGGTTTGGAACTGGTATTTATTTTTCAGCTGATTTTAGCCTTTTTTCTACATCTCAAGAAGTATAGAAACAACCAGAAAATGGTTTAGCATTAGTAAAGGGTATCTAGACTTCGACGTACCGAGGACAGCTTTTCTTGTTGTTTTTCTGCTCATGTTGGTTGACGTATGTACATACATTACACACAGACACATACGCACGTATATACATACATATGCGCAAAGCTTTCGCTCACGAGCAACTGCTGCTGCTCTCTCTCACTTTTGATTGTCTTACGTAGATGAGAGCGTCACACGACAGCCAATTGTTGTGTGGGGAGTTGATTTATGTATTTGTGAGTGAGTATATGTATACATTTACAAATGTATGTATATTCGTAGTTGACTTTTTGATGATTGGGGTGAGTGCCAAAGATAGAGATAGTGAGGAGAGAAGACTTGTCGTCAGTCAGCTGTTTTGGTTTTCAATTAACCGCAACAGCCGGAAATTATCTACACACACACACACACACACACACACACATATATATATATATATATATATATGTATAAATATATATATTTTTTTAACATAATGTCGGTATGTGTATGAAATTAACAGCAGTCTGTTGTCAGCTATTGTATTTCGCTTGCCTTATGTTTGATTGAATATACTAATTTTACAGTTGCGGTCAAAATAATAGTAGTCCCCTTATATAATGTCTTATCTCAATTTATTAATATTTCCTTCTCCATTTATCTTTGAATTCCAGGATAATTGTACTCTTATTTGTATTTTATCTTAGCTATAGCTTTTTGTTCTTGTCTATTGTTAAAAATATCTGTTGGCCTAATTTTTATAACGCGAAAGGCGAATCGTTCTTACATTCTACTGTTATCTGTGGCACTTTCATCGAGTGTTCAAACTGCTGAGATAATTAATCAGTCGCTAGAGAAAAAAATCGATAAGAAAATTACAAGGAAAGTTAAAGTTCGCCAAAGAAACATTGGAATGGGTCATTGAAAAAATAGAGGAACATTTTGGGTTGTTTCAAAATATTAAATTTTTGCTTAAGCTTGTTTCTTTTTTTTTTAATACAGTGGACTGTAGATGAAGCTCATTCTTACGTTATATCAGTTGTAACAATTCTAAAATTAGATTTTTATCTGCATGGACGTTAAAAAGTATAGATGAGAGTACAATTTTACATTCATACATCTGAGATAACCAAATCGATCTTTTATGCTATATTGCCTATTTCGATTTTGTCTTGCTATTTTTAACGCCGTGTGCGTGAGTATTTGAAAAGTGTAAAGTTACTATCGTCGTGAGTTGAGAAAGTGATATGAATATGTACATATATACCTATACATATCGATAAAAGGAGGGAACACATACAATTGATTATTTGACTCCGAATCTCACTTGGTCGTAGTTTTAAATATATTAGTTTTATAACAATTTCGCACATCGCCGCGTCTGTGAGGTGGGGCTCTTATTAGTAGTAACAAAATGATTAATAAAACTTGTTTAATTTGCTGTCTATGTATTGGGCGACATATATTGCTCTCTCTCTCTCTCTCTCTCTCTCTCTCTCTCTCTCTCTCTCGCTCTCACTCTCGAATATGGAGCTGTATAGTGGATGAAACTGGTTTTTGAGCTTGGTTTACTTCTCTGCTTCTCTGTTGTTTTGTGGTATGGACTTAAGTGTGAGTGTTGTGTGCGACTGACTGTATTTGTGTGTTAGTTTGTGTGTATGTTGACAGCCTTGAAGAGAAACCAAAAATAAAAACCAGACGCAATTTTGTACGTTGTTTATGGTACAAAATACAATTGCAGCTTTAATGCTCGCTGTTTTTGCGCCACCAAAAAGTTTGTATGGAACTTTGTTGCATCTTTCGAAAATATAATTTTATTTAAGGCATGTTGTGAAGGCGCCAAGCGGTAACAAATACCGTTGTCTCTGGTCAAACTGGTCCCTTTCTCATACTCTCTGATATCATCGAAGATGGAAGACACTAAGCCACCACACCTTTCCCTCCCTCCCCTCCCTCCCTCTGCTCCCAGGAATCGCAAAAGTCAATTTTCAACTTGCTTGCACATGGTAGGACAGAGACAGGGCTGAGAGAGAGAGAGAGAGAGAGAGCTTTTGCCAAGCAAAGAAAGCTTTCGGTTTACAGAGAAAATTGAGCTTTGCCCAATTCATTGACAACTTTTCTCTTCTGCTGATGCTGATTGATGCACATATACGATTTATATTTATTCCTATTTTAAGTATTTTGAATAGTACATTTAAGTATTATTATGAATTAATTTTTGACAATTTGTTTTGCATTTGCTTATTTTACAGTTCTGCGATTAAGTGAATATACTTTCTTTGGCTCCGCTTATCACAATTACGAAGCAAATAATTAAAAGCTAATTGTTTGGACGGGAAGCAAGAGTTTAGTGAACACAGTAATACTGATTATATGCATATACAATAACAGCAAACAAAATCAACAATAACGCAAACACAAAGTAAACGAGTCAAAGTTGCTGACGCCGCCGCAGCAGCTGTGCAAAACAGCAGGAAATACCCGCCACATATTTCGCTGGACGACAGAGTTAACAACAGAAATCAAAGAGAAGAGTAGAGTAGAATAGACGACCATCGTCAAATCAACTTTTAAATTCACACACACACACACAGTCGCAAAGTTGGTTAACTAGCCATCATGGAACGCGAGTCGAATCCAATGCAACCCATGTGCCGCTCTGGATGCGGCTTCTATGGTAATCCAGCCACAGATGGTCTATGTTCAGTTTGCTACAAGGTGAGTATAATAATACAAATTGGTCATGTTTGATGATGATTCCATTTAACACTTTGTTATCTCTCTCTTTCCGTGCAGGACTCGCTTAGAAAAAAGCAACAGCCACCTGTGAATAGCACACCTGTCTCAGTTACAAGCCCACAACCTAGCCCCACATTCAGTCCGGCCATTGCAACAACCAATACCGCACAGCCCACAGTACAAAGCTTACAACAATCACACAATGATGTTAAAGAGGTGAGTTTGATTTAGACTCTTAGGGAGTCTGAGCTTTTGCCGGATGTCTTAATATATATTATAAAAAAAAACCCGTTGATGTGGGCTTTCTTGTTCCAACTGCTTTAATTAGTAGGCCAAGCTGTTTAGGATTTTTTGTTGTGGTGTATTTTGATCAGTAAGCTATGAACATTTTTTTTTTGGTTTTTTTCGGATATAAATTGAGTCTCTTGTAAGTGTTAAGTGTTTTAAAAAGTAATTGTTCCGGTATATCGAGAATGTTAGCTGTGCGGATCACGAGTCGCTGAGTACTACGGCGGAGTTGACAAGGTAATCCTCAACCACAGATCCATTATTAAGTACGACTTGTGTACAGCTAAATAATCCATCATCAAAATGTGAGAGACATAGACGTTTTCGATTTTTATCCGAACTTTGAGGCGGGTAGTCCCAATTTGGGATCTCTCAATCGAGAAATGGCAAAAATTATCAACATTGGGTATCCCTATGACACATGGCTTATGTGAAATCAATTGATTCGTATCCTTACAGAGGGTATTATTATTGTAACTATGTCTCCGATGTATGCAATCCTAAAAAGTATAGATTCCTCCTCATAAATTCATGAAGTTAAATAGTCTACAGCCACGAAATATAAGAAGGTAAACTACCCAACTCCTCGAAAGTAAACAATAGAGGCCTAAAAACTAAAAAAGGGAAAATCGAGTGCCAGCTTGCACACGAAAATACCAGGATAGAGTGTTGATTCTATATTCGCACACACTCAAGGGTCTGCGCGATCGCACACATTTATAACGTTTTATGTCCTACCTAGAATAAGTCCGTATCTGCTCTACTACTACTAACAAAAGGGAACGTTGCAGTCGGGCGTAACCGATTACGAAATACTCTGTTACCAATAAATCATACCTTCTGATAACAGGTGTCACAGAACAGGGTGGGTGTAGCCAAGAAATACCGATCGTTGAAGTAGGCAACCAGTAAGTTGCCTTCCAAGATGGATGATTCTATCTCTGAAATTGTGGGAGATAGGCTATAACTCAAAAACTGGGGAAGATATAGACATTTAAAATTTTTAGGGGCGGCATAGGTGGGCGTGATCATGTGTCGATCTTTGAAAGACATCGCCAACAACCTACCAACCAAATTTTTTGACTAGCCTTAAAATTGTCTGAAGTATGTGGTTTTTTCGATTTGGGATTATTGATTTTATCGCTTTCCTATCCTCCTAGTGGACGCACCACTCCAATTTTTACACTTTTACTGACGCGGGCGCAGACCAGTATATATTACAAGGTTCAACAGTCTAAAAAGGTGCGGTCATACAGACTGACATTGCACAAAATCAATTTACTATGATAACTTCGGTATTAGAGTATAAAATTGTCCGCCGCGTTACCTTCTTCGGGTACATGCTCTTAGCTCACGGACGAGATGGCCCAAAAAAACTATTTTTCATGCAGTCACTTTTTAGTCGATTCGACGCTTCTATGAATTGTTTGTTGGATTGAGAGATCTGACATCCCATCTTTCTGGAATAATAATCGAAGCTTAGAAAGCGTTTCTGAGATTATTTCAAAAAGAAAAATACTATAAAATCGCAGTTTTGATCTGTCATATATTTTTCGTCACACAAAAACAACGCTTCATAAATCGCCGATAATAATCTCAGAATCGGCGATTTATGAAGCGTTGTTTTTGTGTGACGAAAGTTGAAGAGAGAATTACTGAAATTATATTTTCTTTTTGTTATATTCACTTTGTCAGGCTCACATTCCGAGTCGCTATAGCCTGTTCGTAGTTGAAAGTAGGCAATGGAATTGTTTCCCCACATTAAATACTATTTTTGTTATCGATATCGATTGAATATCGATGTATATCTGTCAACCTACCTTGACACTAGGGGGGAATTGTGTCCCCTAAAATAGAAATAGAATCGATACAATCAATATTTGGATGGTTTACAAAATTTCTCAAACAAAATTTAAAATTCATTGAAATGCCTAATTTAAGTGGTTCCCTCAAGCCGTCGAGGCGTACTGAGACAATTTCTTCAGCATCTGCTGCTACTAGTAAATTGCTGCCAACAGCAGCAATATATCACCTCAGACGCATGAACGCATCGGCTGGAGGAACTGCTGATCCTGTCTCGGCCGGCGCATTATTTGCTGGCCTCAGTTCACCTTCGCTAATGAAGCCACCAAACAGCCGTAATAATTTGTCAAAGGGTACACTGTTGTATTTAAATTGCTTGGCTGGCAGTCTAATCTAATTTCTCGTTTTTACCGCCTGCGCTCCCTCAGCAGTCGTGGCATCAGCATCAACAGCAACACGCAAGCGGAGAGTCACCATCGTCAACGCCTCTAGCTCTCGATCCTGCTCCGGTGTTAAGTCGTCCAAGTCGGTGCGTCTCCCGGCGTCCTCATCAAGCATAACACAATCTCAAATCAAAAAGAGTTCGCTGGCACGCAAAAGCGCAGCAAGCAGTAGAACAGCAACAGCTGACGTTGTTGGTGGTGGTTCGCGTAAGGTTAAATTCTCAACTAATGTGCACACGTTTCCGTCCAGCACCAGCGACCGGAAGGCTCTGCGCATTGGCGAGCTGCAGCTGAAAAAGCAGATCAAGAAACTTCAGAACAACAATCACAACAAAGCCCAACAGCGATCGCCGTTGTTCGGCGGCCAGAGTTGTGCTGAATCTCTTGCCAACAAAATCACTCTGTCCATTTCCACACATCCACCCTCAGTCTCAGTTCTCGGCCGGGACATTCAGCAGCACGGCGCCATCGTAGACGTGGAACCCGTCAAAGCGCCAAAACGCAGCTGCCGCAAGGCGCTGCCAATTTGCGGAGCACCAAAAAGAAAAGCGCCAATTGCTGCAGTAGCTGCTGCTACTGGCACTCGTGGCAACGTGCGCCAGTCCAACAAGCGGCCTAAGAAATCCCGTATTCGAGCTGGTGGCGCTGCGACGGTGGGAACTGCAAGCTGCAGCAGGCCTGCCCCGCGACTGGCCTACTCCGTACAGCAGCAGAAAGTAGTAAAAGGCGGCAAGACGACGACGTTCCCGTTCACCATTAGCAGCAGCTGCAGCCGAGCCGAGAAAACCAATAAACTGCGTCAGAGCCGCACAGCCACAATGGACCAACATCAGCCCAACGGCGATGAATCTGATCAGTCGAGGCAGAAGCCGACCGATTCCCAGCACAGCAAACGCAAGGATGAAAGTGTAACGACCAACAGCGGCGGTGAGCTGGTCCAGCAAAATAAATCTAAATCTTTGGAGGCGTCAACAAAACTCAGTAATAATGATGATGCCACCATTGTTGCCAAGAAGCGGGTAAAAACGCCGAATCAACAAAACACAACACTTAAATATGTTAAACGGCTTGCTTGCTTAGGTTAAGCGTGCTTAAAGGGGGCTGAAAGAGAGAGAGAGAGAGAGAGACAGGAAGAGTGGGGATCACTTGAATCGGAATCGATAGGTTTCACTTAGCTCAAAATAAAACGTAAAAATGTATTTTCTATTTAAAAAAAAAAACAGTTGGAGCAGAGATTGTAGATTGTTTGTTTTTTTTTTGTTTTTTCTTCTTTTTTTTTTGTGCACTGATTGGCATTTTTGACTCATGTTTTTCCATATTTTTTTTCCACATTTCCCATTCACTCGTGCTTTGTGCAGAAAATCACTGAGGAAGCCGCCACCGTCTCAGCCAAAACCAATAGCGAAGCCATAATATCGGCGTCCGGTCCAAATACTTCCAATACACAAGCAGCTGCTTCTGCTGCCAGCGAGCAGGATGACAAGGACAAGGAGGATGATAAGGACGCCAAAAAGAAGAAGAATCGATGTGGTGAATGCCGCAAGAAAGTTGGCCTCACTGGTAAGTTTTTGTTATTGTTATTCTGTTGTTGTTTTGGTTTGGTGTGTGCACAAATCGATTAATCGATAGTAATCATTTTTATCGGTTTTTTGTTATAGGCTTTCAGTGTCGCTGCGGCGGTTTGTACTGTGCCGTGCATCGTTATTCCGATAAACATAACTGCACATTCGACTACAGAGAGCATGGCGCACAGGAGATTCGGCGCAATAATCCGGTTGTGGTTGGTGAAAAAATTCAAAAGATTTGAATTTGCCCGCGAGATTGTGCCAGTAACAGTAGCCGTAGGAATAATAACAACTACACATTATAATATAGTATATAATAAACACTACACACACACCAAACACACACACACATACACGCTACGCACCAACAAATCAATATATAACAAAAAGCTCTAAAACAGAAAGAAACAACAAGAATACACACAGCACTCACACACAACACAAACACACAGATACATATATAAGTATATATATATATATATATATATATCGATGCGTATAAATTCATATATGTGTATATATATAAATATATGTATATTATATATAAATACTATAAATAATTGTAATTGTAATTTAACTATAATGTAAACAATAACAAGCAACAATAGTACAGAAACGTTAACCAAATACCACGCAACGCAAACAACAAACAACAATAATAACAACAACCGCAACAGCAACAGGAACTGTGCAAAATCAGCTCTCGGAATAATAACAACAACAATACTACAATCAACAACAACAAGCACGACGACGAAGTAGCGCAAGCAACAACAACAGCAGCAGCAGCAACTACAACACACAACATACAACACACAAAATCAAAATCAACATCATCCACATCATCATCGTCATCATGTCAAACTTGAACCAGACGCGTATCAGCGCGTTAGCAAGTAACAGTAATAACTACAAATCTTCTTCCTCTTCTCGCTGCTGTGAAGTGTGACTCATCACAAAAAAAAAAAAGATCTTCGACTTTATCTAGTTGTTATTCCAAAATGCAAGTTGCATACTTGTTTGTATTCGAGAACCTTCGTACACAAACACAATTGTAAGAACAACTCCTAAAAAAAAATGAATAAAAAAAACACACTAGAGAACATTGTTATCAAAAGTACACGAAAGAAGATAAATTTTATGTAGGACAACAAGTGTAATTTGTGTTTGTTTGTTTGTCTGTAATGTGTTTCATATAGAAAAAATAGAAAAACAAACTAATAAGGGAAAAATTCAAATGAAAGCGCAGATTCAAAAAAGAAAAAAAAAACATAAAACTAAAATTTAATTCAACAACAACAGTAAACCGCATAGGCAACAACTATTTCATAATTTTTAATTATTGATTAATTAATTATGTATGTATATGTATTAAAAACAAAAACAAAAACAAAACAAACCAAAATGTAAAAAAAACAACAAAAAAAACGTAAAAAGGAAAAACATAAAAAAAAAACCAATGTAAAATTCCTTTTGGGCAAATAATGAAAAAAAACTGAAAAAAATAAATATATTTAGTTAGAGCACACGGGAGTGATGATAGAAAGCGTGTTAAAACACTAAGTATATAAAATTAATTATAATTAACTAGTTAAACAAAGCAGGCTAATGCAGTGCAAGTTGCGCGTTTTTCAATTAATATTTTTACTTGGTCCCAAATCTAAATAACAAAATATTTTACACAAATGTTTAATTGATTTTGATTTTTAATGAATACATATTCACAAACACACATACAAAATATAAAAAGAGATGAAAATAACGGCATATGCATACATACATTAAATACACAGAGAGAAGTATGTGCACTTTATCAACATTTTGTACGATTGTACGTTACTTTAGAAGAAAATATGGTAACTACGTTGCAAATATATAGAAACCTGAAAAACTGTGTAAATATATATGGTTTGTCTTTCTAGGTTCATATTGCTTTAAGCGTTATTTAGTTTTTTCTTTGTTTATATTAAAAAAAATAATAACGGGCATACATAAAAGATCTTTTCATTTTGCTTTCTTCCTTTTAGTAATTACAATTTTATTACAGTTACAATAATACATATGTAGATATAAATTTTGTTGTTAGCATTAGAAATTAAAGAAAGAAAAAAGAAATTAAAATTCAGTAAATTTGGACTCGAGATGCTAGAAACCCCCACAAGTTGCGCAGGAACATTTTAGCAAAGCTATTTCAGACAGTGATCATATTAACCACAATCAAACATATAAGCTTTAAAGAAGGCACCAAACACGAAACACGTATGTGCAATATTAGCAAACACTTTAAAAGACAAAGGATAGACAAGCGACGGAAGCAAGTGTGAATCCTATATATATATGTCGGTTTATTCTTGTTCTATGGCTTGTCAACGACTCCTGACATCTGCTATGCGGTTGAAACACTTCGGCGCCTTCTTTAAATGTTGTTTCTTGTGCACGGGTAAAGCAAAAAAAAAAAAACGACAAATTAAAGCAATAGCAAAGCAAAACCATATACAATAAACAAAGATTTCAATAAAACTGTACAAAACCAGCTACTTCAACATAATTTTGTAAAGCAGTCGTATAAAAAATGTACAAACATTATTGTAAATTTTAATGAAAAAAAATAGGACTGCTCTCAAAAAAAAAAAAAAATCAAAAAACAAAATACAACTGAAGAACGACAACAAACCAGAACAGCAAAATTGTCATTTTAGTTTTAATACAAGGTAATTTAGTCGTTTACATTTAACAATTTCTAAAAATTAAAAAAAAAGCAAAAAAAATCAATATTCAAGCTATACACATATGTTTATCATAATTCAGTAAACACTTTAAAATTAATTAGTAAAATTGTATGCATTAAAGTAAACTTATTAAAATATACACACACACACAAAATGAAAAATAAATCTATAAATTACAGGATACTGCTTGGATCCCTTATCCACAGTCTCCGATTGACATTTGTCATTTGATAAAGGGAGCATTAGATTGATCAGTTAAAGGGTCCAAGTTTCGGGGTCAGTTTATCTACAAGTGGGTATCAAAAGAAACTAATATAAATTTTACAACAAATTTCAAGAATATCCTTTGTTTGTTTTGGTTTAGAATTAGTTTATTATAATATTATAGTTTGAAATGCTCTAGTGCGTTTTAGTTGAAATTCTGTTTTTGTTTAATAATGAAAGTGAAAAGGCAAATAATTACCAATTAATTAACCATGCACGTATGTACATATATACATACATGCGTACTTTATCGTACTTTTATCGTATTGTAAGCACCATTAGTTGTAACATTAACGGTTTTGTATTCTGTTTGCTGTTCTAGTATTTTTTTGAATTGAGGATTTGTCATTTTTGGGATTTCACACTATCAAGTCGTCACTCTGGTTTGTGCTGAGGACACATTTTCAAAAATACAACTTAAAACTTGCGAATACATTAAATAATCGAACGTTTGTATTTTCACATTTGATTTTTTTTAATACTATGCATTGCTACCGAATTTAACTTTTGATTTTGGGCTTAAAGCTTTTGTTGTCAGATTCAAGAAAATATGTATTTTGTAAAAACGTATAAAAGAGTATATTGATGATAATAGCGTGAAGAAATCTTATAAATTATATACACAAAAATATATGTATATATACACATACATGAAGTATAATTGTAATTAAAAGCGTATTCTTTCTGCAACAATGAAAAAAAAAACAGTGAAGATATATTTAATGAAAAAATGGTAAAGCTAGTTTGAATCTAAATAGATATACATAGTACATATGGAACAAGAGATATGGAAACAAATATAAGAGCAACAACTATTTTAATTAACTTTAATAAAGCATAACAAATACAATAACAATATACCTTTAATATTTGCCGAAAAAAGAAATAACGAAAAGAACAATTTAAAATTATACACAAACCTAAATAGTTTAAAAAAAATTAAATAAAAGGCGTTTCTATAATTTTGAAAAACAATTGTTTGTTCTGTTTTTATTATTTTTGAATATTATTATTTCCAATCAGTTTACTTACCCAATCAATGTAGTCCCCGCCCAGGTGCTAAATAAACTAGACTAGATTGCAGGGATTTATTTCAGACAGATTGACAATTGACATTGGGGTAAGCTTTGTTCCACTTTTAACAAGAAACATTAACCTAATAAAGTCACAACAAGTGTTCACAAGTCAGCTGCTTAGCAATGTATAAAGCTTCCTCTTGTTATTTTGAGATATTTAAGTTTAGTAACAATATATTTGGCAAGCAATAACACGAACAAAATCGTATTTTAATATTATTTTCTTAATTATATTTAAAGATGAAAGTTTTTAGCTTTACCATCAGAAAATTATAAGTTGGCACGGGAATTATCAAAAATATAACTGAGGGAAAAAGTATATAAAAATGCTAAGCTTTAAGGTAAATATAAAAAGAAATATCTATACAACATAGTATATAAAAAGATATAAATATGAATAATAAACACAAAAAACAAAACGGAATGGCAGCAGCAATGATATGAAAATAAGATACATATAACTTAAGTGTATATATAAATATATATATATATATATATATATATATATATATATATATATATATATATATATATATATATATATATATATATATATATATATATATATATATATATAAATAAATATATATATTTATGAATATCTGATAATTGCAAGAAACTGATAAAATTATACATAAGTTATATAAAGCAAGAAAACAAAACACAAGAATGAAATGGAACTAATAAAGAGAATTATTCTGAGAAATACATATGACCGGAGTACATTTTTAATATTTTTAAAGAGGTATATAATTTTTCCTGAAGATTACGATAATTATATATATCTGATAAAGATCCTAATCTTAAATTATGCGAGCTCTGCAGGGAGATGTTTGCGGTCAATAGTTATTTGGACGTTTAAATTATGTTGCAATTTTTTAATAATCTTCCACTTAATTAGAATAACTTGGATTTTACCGAATTCATTCATTTTAGGTTGTACAAATAAATAAATCGCATAAATCACAAACGTTACAAAATTGCTAAATGTTAAAATTATTAATTAAGATTAAAATATTTTTTTAACTGAGTTATGTATGACTTTCCGATTTCTTGTTTAAATATTGCGATTTGCAATCGCGTATGGAAGATTAAAGTTGAAGATATAATAAAAGTGGTTGGTATCCACCTGTTATTTGTGACAGCTGAAGTATTATTCTCGAAGAATTAGCAAAACTTGCCCATGAAGTTAGGTCCAGATTGCAAGCAAGGAGAAATTGCCGCTCGGCGTAATTGTTTACTGTTGGGCCTGTTAATTTACCCTAAGAAGCTATCTTTCTTTCTCACTCTCGCATTGATTCCGATGACAAGACTTTTAAAAGCTAATTTCTGGATTTAAATATGAAATATGAAATTGCAGATTATAAAATAATATCTAATACATATATTAAGATACTTAGAATCTAAAATAGTTAATTATGTTCTTTGCCAATTAAACTATAAATATTCCCATAAGAAATCCATTGCTTCAGGAAAATCGTGCGATTTTTCCTCCATTAAAGCAGCAAAGCTTCCAATCAAAAAATAAATCAAAAGTTCGTAATTTGTGCAAAGGTTGTTCTAAGTAGTAGGGGCCCTACCTTTTTCCCGTATGGCAGGTATGGATCGTCCAGTAACCTCGGTTTGGCTATCTACAAAGGGAATACGAATATGAAACTCTTTTAGATACTCATTTTGATCTCTGGTTGGAACTTTTATTTAAATTAATTTCTTACAACAGAACATTGTTAACATTATATGAATGCCAGTTTAACATTATATGAATAATCGTTGGGTTTTCGGTTTCGGACAGACTGATGAACCACACCCCTGGCTAGTTCCCTACCATCATCTTCCAGACATTCCAGTGACTTCTTCAATTTAAATACTGCACACCAGTCATTCCGTAGTATTATACTTAATTTAAAGTAATCGCTTCAAATTTTTGTGAAAGATGTAGGCGTTTCAGAATTTTTAGAGGCGTTGTGGCTGTAGCCGATGGATGTGGGCCATGTGACCACGAAATGCATGAGCCAATCTTTAAAGGTGATTACTAGAAACTGAATTTTCAAATTTAGTGACTATTTTTCAGCACTTATTAAAAGTGTCAGAGACAAAAGTAATTTTCTCTCAAGAGATAAAGCGAAAGACAATTAATAGCGCACATTGTAATTACATTCTAGACGGTCCGAAACTTTTTTCAAGAAAAATCATTGAGCAATTAGCTGGTATGACAAAGGGTGCTGAATATTATGTTATGCTTGATTCCTACAGAAAGAACTTTAAGCATCGATCATTAGTTTTTATGATGCTGCGTTCCGAAGATTCAGCATAATTTCTACGTCAGTAGGGGATTTTCCTTAATCATTTGGCAATCACAGTGCAAATAATTGAAATTACAATTTGTACAATGGCCGACAATCAAATTTAATAAAAATAAAATATTATTTGAAAGATTATTATATTTAATTACATATATTTTAAAATATCAGTAATAACAAAAAATCGGAGATTGATTGATTCCGATTTCGAAATACATGTGAAGCAATTTGAACTTTTGTTCGGTGAGCGAAGCATACATTTTATGTTCTCATTCATGACGTCCTTTGCCTGCAGCTGCTTATCATTCGTGTTAGTCAGAACATATATATCACGACCAGTCCCACGATTTAAATTTTAATGTGTATATTTTAATGAAATCCATACATATTAATTTACACATTTTTCGCTAATACATTTAATCTAAGGCGCACATTACATTTATGACATTTTTGTACATTTATACATTTATGTGGTTTTATTATGCAGTGACTTGAAAACTGCCACTAAGTTTAATTAACGAGTTATATGATCTCTATCAACATAAATACTAAACTTTCCAGCTTATTAATAATAATACTTTAACATATCACAGGCTTTGTCGGCTTTTCTCAGGTTCTGAGGTTCTCGAAGCCTTGGATAAATTGTCTACTTAGATCAATAATAACTGTATGCACATTTAATGTTAAAAATAATAATGTAAAATTATCTTAAGAGTAAGATCACTCAGCGTCAAATTTTATACGGAAACATTTACTAAAGTGAATGGGAGCAACAAAACGTCCGCTTTCACAATCGCGAACACGATTTTTTTTTAATTTACAGCAGTCAAGAGAACAGCTTCAAATTTAGTTTAATAAAATTAATAAATATATTTTGAAAAAGATCGCCGTTAAATGGAAGCAGATATATCGTAAAAACCTGCCTGCATACAGAAAAATATATCTTTTAAATCGATACATCACCAATGTAGATGCCATCCCGAATAAATAAATTCAGTAAATCAGTGTTGGAAAACATGGTGAAAATATCGATATATCGGTGTTGCACCGATGTTTTGCCCAGCACTGCAATCAAGCCTTGCAAGATATTAAAATTTAAGGAAAGATAACTAATACAACTATGGCAGATAGGCTGACACAGCTTCAGGACACTGTTAATCAAGTATGGGAGTATTGAGTCAAGTTTTATGTTTGCTTTGTAAGCAAAATGTTTTATTATTTCTGTTTTAGCAAGCCGAGCACTTCTGCAATGCTATTGGTGTAATTCAGCAAACGTCCTACCCCAGCAAGTTTGCAAATTTTGACAGGACAGGCTCGCAGACACCCATACAAAACCCGCCGCAGGAGGATTATGCACAGCTTTTCGCACAACTAATAGCTCGATGTGCTAAGGATATCGATACTTTGATTGAGTCATTGCCCAATGAAGACAGTTCTATTGAACTACAAAATTCCAGCCTTAAGCGGCTAGAGATTGAAAACCAGGAAACTGCAGAGCAACTTGAAGATGTCGTTCAAAAAGGAGAACTGCTGCTAGAAAAAATCCAACTTGCACTGGGAGACATAGCCCAAGCACAATTGGACATGCAAATAACGTTAAAAACTAGTTTGCAATAAATCGCTAACATTTCATCTTAAACAATTGTGTGCTTGTGAACCGATTCTCTATGCTAGAAATTATTTAAGTAGTATTATTTTGCATTTCATTATGTAAACAAAGCTCAAATAATTAAATTTTTTTTAAGACATCAATGTTCGAACCTTGAGCAAAATCAACTTTATTAGAATAATAATACCCAAAATAATCAACGAATTCAATTGTCAAATGTTAAAGAAAAACTAATGATGTGACAAGCATTGAAGCATTTCGAATTTAATTAAGTAAATCCACGTTGCCTGTTTCTATTATTTTTTAATATGCAGTGCTATTTCAGTTCAAAAGTTGACAATTGGCAGTTGGCAGGTACTTCAGACATAAATCTAATTAATATCTATTTACCATTGGATATTGTTATTTTGCGATGAATTGTGTGAGATATTGAGGAGACTCATACCCAATTAAGTACATATATTCCTTATCAGCATCAAAGGTGGAGTCGATATAGCTAGACCATACCTTATGGGGTCGGTTTAAGAAGTTAAATGCTTGTCAGTTGAGGCCGATTAGTTTCATGATATATTAAAACATCTATTTGTCTGTTTTCGATAACTTGTCCACAAAATATTAGGACCATAATAACACTCGTAGCTGGTAAGGTTACTTGAGAGATTTTGGCAAGTAAAAAGATAGTTTTTCATACAAGAACTCATCCGTCGACCAATAATTCCTATGTCACTTAACCCAAACCCGCCGATTCCGATATGTGATGATGACTGCATACAAATTATGGATATTTTAAAACTTTTATTAAAAAGCCTTTTCGCTAAGGGACTAGCAGACGTACATGACTATATCAACTGGGCCATTAGTGGTTACCAATAATAGTTACACCATATGGGTCGGAGAGATCTTGCTGCAAACTTTCGTCATAATTATGCCAACTGATCATTGCCAGTATGTTCCTATTTTGAAATGGTAATGTACTATTTAGTTAAGGAATACAATTAATTTTGTTACTGTTTTTAGAAGTCCTCAAATTTGTCAGCTTCAATACTATTTCTGTAATATTTTATTTTTTGCGAATGGCATTTGTCCATAACGAAATCATTCTCATATTTCCATCGCAATTATTTCAGAATGTGTGTATACTGTAGCTGTTCAATTTCAGCTTTGTATGCTTAGTACTAGAATGGTTTTCCTGGTTATTGAATGATGTTAATCAAATACTTGAGCCAGATTTAAATTACAATGTTAAAATAACAATTATTTTCGTATAGTTTTAAATAATGTATTTAATACAAATAGGAAAAATTTACACATGCTTTTGTGTTATTTAACTTTATACAGATTATTCATATTCTACTTTAATACACTCTATGCATTCATCAATAAATTTATTATTGTATTTACAAGCTACAACTGTTGCTATTAAAATGAATGCATTAAAATCAGATAACCTAAATATATGAATATTTGAATGCCGTATCTGGTATGAGAAAATCGATTCGTAGTTTTTTGTTACGATATTCGCACTGCGATCAAAATATTTTATTTTATTTTACAGTGTAAACATAAATCGCTTGTGTGGCATGTCACATATAAATATATGTATGCACTTATCATGTTAAATTTTAGCTTTATTAACAAAAACGTTACGTACGATAATCTTATAAAATGAAAATCTATTTTTTGATTTAAAATTAACGGACAAGCCAATGCTTTTAAGTTACTTAAGATAAAAATCAATTTCTATTTAAATGTAATTGCATTTATAAAATAATATTGTGAACTTCTTATATTTGTAATTATTTCTTATAACTCAAACCAATAATTAACATTTATGTTCAGTAATTTTGTAGCATATTCTAAAGCCGAAGTTTATCTGCTTTAGTTTAGAGTACCCCTACACCCTTGAGCTCCACAAAGACATGGGATTTTTTCCTCTTCTAAAGGAAATTTGTAGTCATAAGTTATTTCTTCATTAATTCCAATGGGTTGCTTTGAATATATAACAATTTTTTTTTCTGATTCTATGGTAATGACTTTGGCATAACAGTTTGGCTGCAATCAAAAAACATGAAATTAACAATTGAATCAATTTTTAACGTACGTAATACTTACATTACAGCTGTGATTTATAAATCTTGCCAAATTGCCACATTTTGTCGCGTCGATTATAGTTTCCATATCAATTCGAAATAAATATGAGCTACCAATGCCAATTGCCTCATATTTTGTCTCTCTTAAATCAGCGACAACTGGTCGAATCATTTGTCCAACATATTCAATAACCATTTCATCCGCCGCTATTGGTTCCATGGCAAATAATCCCCAATCATGGATTGCGGACTTGGCAAATTTAAGCTGCTTTTTACGGAATTTGAGCTGATTGAATTTTAAAAGCTCAGACTCGCCCATTGAACCGAATGCCGTCAAAAGACGTCGTTGATTCGAGCGAGCTTCGCGAGAAATGCCTTGCATTTTTGATATTAGCTTGTTGTGGTGATGATTCGTTAGTGCCGTCGGCTCATCGCATCTGTCTTCATTTTGAGCATCATGCGTGTTGGCCTTAGCATGGTGATATTTGTGTTTAGCCTTTTCACGTACGTCCAGCTTGTAGAAGCCCTCCGTACGTGCACATCCAGTTTTATGACGCATTAGTTCGTCGTCCTTGCGCCGCTTTTTGGGAGGAGATGGCCAAAATGCTCTGTCTGTGGTGCAGTGATTAACCCAATGAGTATTGTTTAAAAACATACTGAAATAAAAAACGAAAAGAATTACTAAATATTTGTCGAAATTCGGATAGGCTTCGTAGCTTACGCATATGGCTCCTTTTGTAAATGCTCAATATAGCTGGTCTTAATGTACTTGATATCCTCCAAGTCAATGCCTTTTGTAAGGAAAGTATATAAAATGACCATTTCCTCGTTTTGATCACGGGTGTTAAACATTTCGCAAGGAATAAAGTTGGAAGTTTGTCGAACTAACTCAGAACGCGTGTCCTTCAGCGACTCAATTTTCATTTTCTTATTGGTCTGTCGGCCAGTCAATTCCTTCTTTTTCTTTTGACCACGAACAGAATCTTTGCGAGGTCTTCCTGGACCTGGCCTTGCAACTTGCGTGCCATCCGACTCTTTTTTGTTATTCGAATCAAACCGATCCGCTGCAGCAACGGCGGAAAAGTCACCTTGTGCGTGCGGTGGCAAGGAATAGCAGTGTTCTAAAGCCACTTGACTAGCTTGGGATGCTTGACTCGATCCACTGTCTGAGGAGGCAGGTGATTGTTTCCCGTTACAAATTTGTGTTTCATAAGCACCCGTTTTCACAACCGAATTACCTTTACTATTGAACTGATCATTCGTGTTATCCTCACATTTTACATCAATATCAGGCTTTACTGCGCACACAAAATGTTTGCTTTCCTCATTGGCATCGGAAACATCTTTCTTGCACAATGTTAAGTCCTCAAATACTAATTTTGCGCCTGGTGTCGGAGGCACTTTTGTAATATCAGGTGTTTCAGGCATTTCAAAGCTTGATACTTTATTAATCTCTAGTTTTAGATCCATATTTAATGTATTATCTGTCTGATGTGAATTTTTCTTTTGCTCTTCTAAAAATTCTCGCTCGATTTGAGCCATATACTCTGTGTTTCTACGCCGTTTCTCCTGATACTCGCGCTCTTCGTCAGAATCACTATAAATACGATCATATTCAAAATGCGGTTTTGCTGTACTCGGACCGTCGGACTTCTGAACCGGTTCCTCGTTGTAATCCGGTGGCGGGACAGGTGTAGGCGATCGGCGGGATTCCGTTTCCGTTTCCTCTTTCGCATCAGTCTTTATTTCGGATACAAACTTAGAAGCAACGCCAGTTTCTTCGATACCGAAACAACTATCTTTACTAATATCTTCAAGGTCGGATGGTATGGATGACATAACATTAGTTTTCGATGCAGTAAATAGTTTTGATCTATCCTTTCGGTCAGTATCAATATCGTCATCATCATCATCATCATCAGTATCAGAGTATATGTCAATTTTTTTCGTACGACCTCGCTTAGTTGCTGATATTCGGTTTATCGAATGATTATCTTCCTCAGAGTCTGAATATACGTTATGTATTTGGCCCCCCTCTGCAGCTTTCAAGGCATGTCGATGCCTTTTTGATAACTTGTCCCTTTCATTCGCATTGCTTGACGGCATGTCTTCATCAAAGGTTTCGTCGTCGCTACTCCTTTCGTTTTCAGCTCGATTGCCCATTTCTTCAGCATCATTTTCACCATCACTGTTGGATGACGATGATGTTGATGACGAAAAGAAACTTGAAGCACTTCCCTCTCTTTTTCTACGTAAATTGCTTGACGTCAGTCGCAATTTGCCAACATCCCTTTGCAATGAGCGTCGCTTTATGTTAATATTTTGAGCATCTGAACTGTCCATATTTGAATCATCTTTGTCTGAATCGGAACGCTGCACCATTTCTTCTTGATCGCTAAGATCCCTCTCCGACTTATCTGGAATGGGACTAGGATGTTTTGGTACACGTCGAAATGATGGCAATTTTGGCATTGCTGCTCGTATACCGATACTGGTAAATGATTGGAAATCTGACATCTCTCTTTGCGTGTTGATCAAATGGTTAATGTCGGGAGGCTTCTCTTGGCTTGCATGTTTATCTAATGAGTGGTTACTCACTGTAGCCGAATCGCCAACTGATAATAAGGGTTTTGAGCGCGATTTCGCCGTTTGTTCGTCCCACCAAACCTCAAAATTTTTAAAAGCTGTCATTTCAATCATGCGCTTATTAACATCCCTTTTGAGGATTTGTTTCAGCTCCTCAACTATAAAGTTCATAACCTTTTTCACATTTTGTTTCATTTCGTCATTTTGATCTGTGTGCGTATGCTGGTAGCCATATGCCTGCACGTACGGATCTAAATTGAATCCATCAGTAGACACAACTCCAGGTAGATATGAAGATTGCATATATGCAGGATTCGAAAAATACTTCCCAGTAAATTCGGAGCTCGCGCCCATGGCAGAAGGGTAGTGTCCATAGCTATAGGCTGAATGATGATAATAATAATTGCTTTGTTGAGAAACATGAGGATCTGTGTATGCAGAAAACATCATTTTCGTAGCTTGGCTTGAGACTTTTGTCTCTTCATGTGAGGATAAACTGGACAAGGACATGTTGTCATCATTGTTGTCAATTGATTCAAGCTTCTCAAGAGGTAGCTTAACCGTTTCCTTTTTAATTAAAATGTCGTCGTCACTTGATATATCACTGGCGCCGTGCTGCTGCAAGGCTACTACATTTTTCTCTGTTGATTTTTTATTGTGAGAACTATTCGAATCACAATGCAGTTCAACCGTATCATTGTTTCCGTCGCCCTTGGCCTTATCTGTTTCAGAATCACTACTATCCATTTGCAGAAATGGTGGGGCATTTCCAAACGTCTTTCCTTTGAATATCAAAGCAATACGTGTGTCTAAATCAACATTCTCTGTGCTAACTTCCGATTCGGCAACAGTCTCAAGAAGATTATTCGATTTATTTGACTTTGATCGCTTCGGTGATAGTAGCTTTATGCAAGCAAGCAAATCAGCTGCAGGCGAATTATCGTTTGGATGCGAATTCAATGGTGGAGGTTGTGGGTCGTCCCAATTTTCTTCTTCTTCCATGGGTGGAGGCGGTGGCGGAGCAGGCTGTGAATCTGGTTGTGGTGCCGCCGGCCATCTCCTATAGGAGCTAGACCATGAATGAATACTTTCGCCCATAGTGTAGCCATAATGTCCATATCCATAATTATCAGACGGTATTAAATTAGAGACGGGAATGCCAGAATAATATTGTTGGTTTTTAAACGCTGACGATGCCCCATTTTCATCTTTGGGGCATTCATTACTTGAATACCGTTTATCGTGTTTAGCACTAATTCGATCATTGCGATCACTTTCAATAGATCGATCTCGATCCCGATCTCGTTCTCGGTAATCCCGTTCTTTAGATGAATTAATGCGACAATCTCTTCTCTCCCTTACCCGATCCCGAGAGTGATCTCTTGATCTATTGCGCTCTCCATATTTATCTCGTCCTTTTGCACGCGAATAGTCGTATGACCTTACGTCTCGGTCTCGTTCTCGATCTCGGTCTCTGTCTCGTGCATTATATAAGCGATCCCTGCTTGATTCCGGACTCTTTTCTCGTGATCCTCGAGAATAATAATGACGACTATGACGTGAGCTGGTATATTTATTACGTGTTCCACGCTCCCTGTCATAACCTCGCTCTACGGAGTGTCGTACACGATCTTTAATAAATCGATCTCGATCTCGCTCCCGATCTCTGTGACGATCACCATCTAGTTCTCCAAACACTGTGGTCTTATGAAACGAATTATGACCACTACTTGATACCAAATTTGGGTCGTCCTGTTCAGAGCAATCATTAAAATGTTCCTTTGCCGCAATTAGAGTAGTCGAATGTTGTATGGTGCCAATAACAGGTTTTGGTACAGTGGGATTCGTTAGATTGTCTATAGTTTTTTTTAAAACGGCACCAAAAGGATCACAGAATACGTTCAAAATCTGTTGAATAAAAAAATGTTAATAAGTTCTAGTTTAAAGGCTTTACAGATTCAACTAAGCTCACAGTAGCAAATATTTTAAAACAGCGCTACAAGCGATGCTAACGGGTAGAGTAATGCTGTTTTGTTTATTTTGTATACAAATGGAATTAAAATAATGAAGCTGCACAGATCTTCTTTCACATTTAATGCGATTAGAAAAACAATTAAAAGTCGACATTGTCGCATTGCTTGTAGCACCAAAACCAAACTTACCTTTCCCATTACCGATTTCTGGTTATACTTCTCAATAAACTGGCGTGCTCCTCTAGTGCTCTCAAAGACGATACGAGCAATTCCTAGATGTTTGTTTGTCGTTGGGTGATGATATATGTTTATCTCATCAGTGGGCCCGCATTTATCCAAAAGGCTAGAAAGAAATTGCCGGTCGATGTTGTCGTTAAGATTAACGACCGTTACTTCAATAGCCGGCGGCTGCCCAACGTAATCTGAATCGATGACAAACCTGTGCTCAAAGCAAATGTATACTTTACTTCTTTAAAATCATGCCACTATTGAAATTGCGTCTTACCGTGGAATAACCAGCATTAACGGTTCAACAGGTTTGGCTCGAATTCGAATGAGTGGATTTCGTGGGTCGCGAGGTGTAACCGTGGGGTAAGTGGGGTCGCCAGGCACAACACCATCATATCGATACAGCTTGGTGCCACATTTTAATAGCTGCGGATCCGCTAACAATTTAAAGTTTCTATGCATCCTCGTTTGACTTGACAACGAACTAAAAGCACCTCCATCACGATAACCCTGCATCGTAGTATGTGCCTGTTCCGCTGATGATTCTCCGCCATTAATTGAGTGGAAGTTATTGCTTGTATCCATAGGAGAGCAATTGGCCACGTTTAAGAAATCTTAAATAAGAAAAGGACTTAGGATTGTGATGTGTTTATATTTATATATCAATCACAAAAATTAAATGGAAAAGATAATAAGAACTTTTGTTCTTACATTTATTGTATTTAACGACTACCGCTACGTCGGCGGGCCCACACTATCCGGGTGTGTATTAGCGGGGGAACGAATATGTTGCAGGTATCTTTCCCTCGACGGGGAGTGACTTCTCCGGTTTTTATGACGCTAAAGTCAATGCTATTAAGGTAGCATTGCAGTTATGCCATTCGCGACGTGCAAATTTTGCGATATATAACAACATATGAAGTATTAAAACACAGTCGAACAAAAAATACACAGAAAAAACGAGGCCTCGAAGGGATGTAAAATCAATGTTATCGATGTGTGAATATATCGATTATTTTTTAATCAGTATTTTTTGGCGAATGAGTTTTTGTTGTTAAAGTTTTGTTGTTTTCTTTTAACCATATATCGGGAATATTACTTGAAATTGAAAATCAAATTAAATAATAGGTGCTGTTATAGATATACTAATCAACGCCGTTAGAAAAATATTAGTATCAAACATATGAATAAAATTTTTAACGATCTGGCAGCACCATAAATAAAATATCCATATTGATTGCATCACAATTGATGCACAAAAAGGTTTTAACTTGTTTCGAGCTGTGTTAACGTCTTATAAAACGTCAGGGTTCGTATAATTTGTTAATATTGTTAATCGATTTGATTTTTCTTATGGCTCTTAAATGTAGTTCAAGTTTTCATACATGTGAAACAGTCAAATAACAATCTATATTTTCACATTTTTTTTTTGCCTTCACATAATTATATATTAATAATGAAAGATATTATTATCCATAATAGCTTATTTATATGCATGAAT
The DNA here is from genome assembly GCA_035042385.1 of Drosophila engyochracea. NCBI lineage: Eukaryota > Metazoa > Arthropoda > Insecta > Diptera > Drosophilidae > Drosophila > Drosophila engyochracea. The sequence goes on from JAWNLK010000172.1 coordinate 111,560, forward strand.
AGATTTCAATTGTAATTCTTAGCCCTTTTGCAGGATATAAAATGGCCTTTTGGAAATTTTTCGGACTTCCCGTGGTTAGGGCTGATGAGGAAGAAGAAGATCTGGTTGATCCCCAAACAGCTCTTAGGGTAAGAACTTTGTTCTCTTCTGCGGAATGTGTTTCTATTGTATAATAAATGTATTTGTATTTTTTATTATATATAGGATAAGTGTCAGACTAAAGGAAATATTGAATCCTTGTACAACAAATATCAAGAATGCAACGACCGTGTTAATGGACGTTCGAAAACAACCGAGAACTGCATGGAGGAACTGTTCGACTATGTCGCTGAGTTGGACCACTGCGTAGCTCATAGCCTTTTTTCGAAGCTCAAATAGTTGACAATATAATGTAGAAAATATTTATTATTGTTCCGAACCCTTGAGTAAAACTGTTGAAGTTTTTAAGTACTTCATTTAACGTTGTTTTTGCAGTTGGCATACAACTAAACAAACCATTTTCAGCTCATCAATTTGTGGCTCAATTTCACTAGTGCTGGTGGTGTAGCCGCTAGCTGAGAGAAACCCTGCCTGCTTATTGCCGGAAAACCCTCTAAAATGTATTGTGCTGTATTTTCGTTCTCAACGGGAAGTCCTCACGAAGCATCCTTAATTTTTTTTAATTTTGTAGCTACTTTCGTACTTCGCACTGTTCCTTTAAAATTATTATTAGTAAAAGGAATGAATTTACTAGCAGAAAGAAAAAATATACATATATTTTATCAAGGTAAATGAAAATTAGTTATTATCAATTCGAGCAAAGCCTAACATCATAATGACCATAATGTGTAAAATCGTTGGGAACCACCGTTGGTTGGAAATGGCGTTTGTCTTGAGAGCTTTATTATATATGGGCCTGATCCAGCCATAAGCAAAAATATGCATTGCTTACAATAAAAAAAATAACGATTTAATCAAGTGAAAATTTGATGACAAATATTCCTGCGGACTTTGGAGATAGAAAGCATATTCGTAGAAATTTCCATTTCCACTTGGCCGATTGAGTAAATTTTAAGTGTACATAAATATTTTTTTTTTTTTTTTTTGCTTTTATTTACATTTGCTTACAAATTTGCGCTATAAAATGTTCAATTCGTTATATACTGATAATACAAACAAATGATATTACACAAAATCAAAATGTGTTTTAAATTGTTTTCGAATTAATATATAGTATTGTTTTCGAATATATATAGTATGTATGTATATATAAATATGCATGTAATGGCCATATGGGTTTTTAGAGTCCGGTATTGTTAGTTATACCCAAATCTGAAAAATATTTAAATTAGTTTTAAGATCAAAAATAATCGTATAGTAAATATGGAATTAAAATATATGTAAGTATGTAAGGCTTATTTTCATATATATTATTATATATATCTGACAACATGATGAAACATTCTGTGCGATCTACATACATATGGTAAGCTACCAATTCATATGCTGCCTGTCACATGCTTAAATTGCTATTAATTATTACCATTTTTGAGAGCCAACCTTTTATTTTAATATTTCATCATCATAATTTTTAGATTCAAAATTTGAAGAAAAAAAAACGTTTTTATATAGGTGCATTTTCTTTTCTTGCATAGAGCATAACATATATGATTTTATAAAATTGATTTACCTACCAATTACTTCCACATAATAATTCCAAAAGCAAGCGTTTTAATGTTAGTCGTTTCAGCTTCCTCCTTGAAGAACATCGAAGCATACGTTACAAACTCTTACAGGCTTATTTATGCCAAATTTCAGAATGGGCACATCGTTATTGGAACATTTAGAGCACAGAACTCGCCCACAATGTCGACTGCAATGAAACAAATACATATATTTAAAAAACTGAACATTTGAAAATTTTTGTAGAAAGTTAATTTATTTGGTTTATATTCAAAATAAAATATACAAACAGTGTTGCACTACCAGTCTCGGTATTAAATGTTTAACAAATCTTTGATGAAGAGAGCGAAATATAAAACTAAGATTTATAAAAAATAATATTTTAAAGAATAACTAACAGACAATAAACCAAAATAAATCTCAGATTCGGTGAGGGAAGATTGTTTCATCAGTCCAGCAAACCTTGATCAGAAATTTCTCCGAAACCTAAAAGATTTAATTGAGGAGAGAGATCTTATGACCACACTTAGGAAATGCTGATTAGGTTTTTACAAAGGACACGCAATTAATTTTGAATTTTTTATCTGCATTTGAGGAAGTCATGAAAGTAAGACAATTCAGGACAACCAAAAAAAGTGCGATCTATTTCTAGGATAATCCTACATTTAATTATCGCCGAAAGATTAATATGTAGAAGGCCAGCGAAGATTGTGATTAAAATTAAAGCCACTTTCGGCAAACAGCAATAAATGGCAAGCAGACACTTGGAGATATGACTTTGACTCCTTTAACATATATATTGAATAGCAGAGTTCTAACTGATTGACAGACACTAAACTTGCAAGGAGTTGTTATATGGGCCAGGATGTCAGCCAACAGTCAGTGTGAAGCGTAGGCTACAAATCATCACAGCGTGTCGTCAACGGTCACATTTCAGAGTTTTTCTTGTAATGGGTTTACCACAGTTTCGTTTCTCAGGCAATCTGGAATCTGAAATGTGAACCCACCGCGATGAGCATCCAGCAAATCCGTAGACGAAACGGGGGCTTTCTCAGGTCCAAGCAGCAAGCAAAACAAAGCACCAGATTTTCAGTGGAGGTAATGTCATCAAAAACAATGGTTGCCGTATCACTCAAGCAGAAGCCTGAAATTATGTCCGTCAAAGAGAATGGATGGGATCAGAGGCAATATGATACCTGCGCAAAAAGGCAGCGGTCTGATAAAGCGGCGAAATGTTGGAAACCTTGTCATCCAAATTGACCTGGTTTCAGAGTGACCGATCTTCAAAGTATTGATCCTAGTAATGTAGAAGCAGATGGTAATGAATAACTGAATATCGCTCAGTAAGCAACATGGAATGGGCCTCTGAATCTGGATTAAATAGCAAATCAAAAAGCAATGCGCTTAGGCCGGGGAATCGACTTATTTTGGGAGAAAATTGTTTTGCTTTCAGGGACTATAGCATATCGGTATATCATTCCTAAGAGGAGCAATCCCTGTTATCGGATGCTTTAAGGATATCATCCTTGGTTGCTATCGAATGAACACCATAAAGAGAGGACAACCACAATAAAAGGATATAAGCAATAAAAATTTCGGGATTTATGAAGGTCATTTAAAATCTTGGAATCGTCTAGGTTTTATTGATTTGACGTATCAAAAACACCGATTCCGATTCTTTAAAAAAAAATATAATATCGGTTCCGGTTTCGAAATTTGTTGTGCATTCAAATTGGAACATTTTGGTTTACGGATTCAGTTTCTGAATTAATTATTTTCTAAATAAAACATATTTTGCATTTTACTTACCAGTGGTGCCTCCTTATAGTAAGTGAAAACTTTAAGCCACACTCTTGGCACAATTCTGATTCCGCCCACGGCGACTCCTGTGGTAGTTGGTCCAATAGTTTGCTAAGCAATTGATCTGTAGCAAGTTTGTAATTGAAAATACTAATGCCATCACGGTTTTGAGCGCCAAGGCAAGCACCGACTTTTACGAGCACCTTGCAAAGTGGAGCTTGACCTCGCATGTATGAAAGTAGCAATGGTGTGTTTCCGTCCATGTCAGGCACATTAATTGGATACTTTGGCATACACTCAAGAAATAGCTCGCAAATGGCTGCTCCCGAGTTGTCTTCCCCAACCCTACATAACTCATGCAACGGATTTCGACCTTTGGCATTGGTCGCCTCAGCATTTACCCGCGATTCGGTTAGTAGCTCTCGTACAATTGCAAGCTGGCCACTGTGCACTGCAAGATGTAGTGCGTTGTTTCCATCAGCATCAATTGCGTCATAATCGGCATTATTTTGGATCAACGCTGAAACTGCCGATAGGTTTCCACGTTCAATTGCTATATGCAGTGGCATTTTCTGGACAGAGTCTCGTTCGTTGACCCGGGCGCCTGCTAAAATCAAGTTTCGAATGATCATTTCATTTTTCGATGCAGCTGCCAGGTGGAGTGAAGTTGATTGATATGCGTCATGTACCCGCGAATTAACATCAACTTGTATAGCCAATAAAAACAGAACACTTTCGAGGTCGTCTTTTAGGATGGCCACATGAAGAAAGTTACGACCACGCTGATCCATTATTTCAGCTGCATTTGGAAGTCTCTCGAGGATGCGCTGTGCAGCTTTGTGATTGCGTATGGCCAAAGCAGTGGCAAAGGGTGTAAGGCCTGATCTGTCTCGCAACTTTAGGTCTATTCCAGGGTGGCAAAGAAGAATGTTGATTATATCTTCATGTTGGTTCTCAATAGCGATGTGTGCTGCTGTTTTGTTATCAACATCTACAGCGTTAACATTGGCACCATGATCAATAAGTGCTTGAACAACCTTTGTTAGATTCCATTGGCAACACAGATGTAAGGGCGAGGCTTTGTCACGTGCTTCTTCTCCTCCCGATCCATTCGGGCCGGGTTGACGCGGTGAGTCTAAATCGCATTGGTTTCGAACAAGAAACATTGCTATGGACTCATTATTTTCATCAATTGCACGGTGCAACAACGTTTGTTGGCAACCATCAGGACCATCGTTCCAGCAATCGGTATCAACCCCATGTCGTACAAGAATCTGCGCCACATCCTCAAATCCCAATTCCAGGGCTGTCCATAATGGCGGATCTGTGGTATTATCTAAGGTACTCAGATCCACTCCCTTTATGCATAGGGCATCTACTACTTTGGGTAAATGATAGCTTATAGCCAGCTGCAATGCAGACTTTTGTTCACCTAAAAGTTAAATAAAATATGCATTAAACGTATTTCCGTGGAATATATCTATATATCAAAGCATGGACATGGACATGGCATGACAGTTAAAAAGCTCGTGTTTCGAAAATTACGGAAAACTGTTATACGATTATTTTATTTTGGTTTTTAGCAATCAACGTAAGTTTTTTTTTAAAGATTTATATGCAAACTCAGCCAATTTGATTCAAATAGGGTTGCCTAATCATCGTATGATTAACTTTAATCTTTCCTTTTATATTTAAATATAAATATATACATATATTACCTGTTAGTGCGTTAATCTCAGCACCTTGGTCCAACAAAAACACTGATTTTTCGCTGTCCCCGCTTATGATAGATTGATGTAACAAAGTCAAGTCTTGACTATTTCTCGCATTAACATCTGCACCACCGGCAATTAGTATTGGAGCCAATTCAATTCGATCCAAGGCTAAGCAAAGACTGAGTGGTGAGTCTCCATTTACGTCCTTGCAATTGAAATCTATCTTCTCGGAGTCATCTTTGCGAAAATTAGCGAAGGTTTCAATAATTTCCCGGGCATTAACTTCGACTGCTACGTGCAGTGGCGATTTCATTTTAGCTGCACTCGTCTGTATATTAGGCGAAGCGCCTGCGTTGAGCAGTTTAGCCACAAGTTTTGGCATATTCTGTTGGACAGCAATGTGAACGGCGGACATTCCACAGTTATTCAGATGATTAAGGTTTGCAAAATCAGCCAAAAATATCGCTGCATTTTCGAAATCTTGTCCGGCTAGGGTGAGTACTTGCAATAGGCTGTTCTTTGTGTCTGGTTTTAAGGGATTTGGATTTGCTCCCATCTTAAGAAGCCTTTCAGCAAGATTGAAGCATTCCTTATTAAATGTGGTTAAACTCAATTCAAGAGGACACTTTTCGTCATTTGTGCGCAAATTAATGTCTATATCAGGCACATCAAGCAATAGGTTCACCATAACCATGTTATGAAATGTGATCGCAAGGTGCAGCGCCGTCTGACCGTGCATGTTTTTAATATTTACGTTGGGCTTGCAATCTATAATTTGTTTTCCAATATCAGTCATTTGCGTAAAATCATTGGAGTTGTCCTGGGCCTCCCCATAGCTACATACGATATGCAGAGCAGTATCGGCTGATGGCCTTGAATAATCAAGCAGGTATTAATTTCACATTATTCAGTGACAGAAATAGTTAAAGTACCTGGACAAAAGATCAACAAGGCACCTTTGGCTTAAGAGGAAATTTGCAGCAAAATGATCAGCTCTCCTTACAGCATCTATAAGAAGTGTCGATCCCTGGACGAAAATGTTTGTTGAAAGTGTATAACATCCAGGTTAATTACAGTACTTACTTGGGCGTCATAGGCATTAACGTCAGCAGATCCATTATTTACAAGAGTTTTGGCAATCTGAATATTTTTAGCTGATAGGGCCATTTGTAGTGGGAGCTGCCCATGCTCGGACAAACTATTCACCAATTCTGGTAACTGGAAATAATAAAATATATCAAGGTTCATATGTTAATCGTTTTAATGATATTGATTTGCATATATTAAATAATTATAAAATAAATAAATAATCTTCAAAATAACCAAAAATCTTAGTTTTAGTTTTAGTAATTTCTGAAATTTAATTTTTTTCTATTACGGAGGAATGGTATTCTAATTTCCATCGATTATTAATTTTCGCTCTCTACACATTGAATTTATTAGTAATACATCATTATAACACTTCCATAGGAAATATATATCTATATAGCAGATCTATCTTGAACATTTGAGTATCTTGAACATCTGAGTATCTTGAACCTAGAAATTATTTAATTGTATAAAAACATTTGTGTGGTCCTAAATCCAAATATATAAATCACATGCCTTCCAAACTGTCATTGTCGTAAGTTAAATCTTCGCGAAACTGTTTTAATGATTTGGTATTCCCATCAGATCCGTATTTAATTGAAAATAAATATAATACGAATTCCGTTTACTACTTTTGGAGCGCCCAAAAAAAGAATCTGAAGAATGTTTTGTTGAAACCGAAAATGGAAATGTTTTACTCAAATGGAAGCACGCCAAATTACTTTTAATACTCTAATGCCGAAGTTATAAGGGTATATTGGTTTGGTGGAATTTCCGCCATGCTGCTTAAACGCAATTTTCTTCAACACCCTTAATTCACTACAGACTTGAAAGTTAAAGCTTACAGTGTCTCATACCTTATTTCGACCAGTCTCTAGCAAAAAAGTGCTATAAAGTTTAAACAAAGAAACAAACGCCAAATGTTTAAGTGCCAATTTGTTTAATGTTATATCACGTTTGAAAAATAAACTTTAATTTTTATTAGAATATTAAGTAATTAATTAAAATTAGTCAAAAACTGAAAACATATCCAAAATACATGTCCAAGCTTATTTTGGACAATCTTAAAAAAGCAACATATTAGATGTTAATACTTGGTAAGGTATCCTTTAGCCTTAACAACTTCCCTTAACCTATTATTCATGGAAGATACCAGCTTCCGTGTAGTTTCTGGGCTGATTTTGCTCCACTCATCTAGCAGAGATCTTGTTTGCTGGATATGCTGTGTTTCCGGATGTTATTTTCCAGCAGAGCCCACAAATTTTCAATAACATTTAAATCTGGAGACTGGACCGGTGGAATTATCATGTGGGGGAAATTCCAAATAAGCCAGGACTGTACTAATTCGGACTTATGCTTTGGGTCGTTGTCCTGGTAGAACCGGAAAGTACGTCAGATTCCTAGCACTTTGGAGTACATTTTCCTGTAATATACTGAGGTACGCATCCCTGTCTACTGTTGTTTCAATAAACACCAAATTTCCGACGCCGGCTACCGAGATACATGTCCATACCATGACACTGTCTACGCCGTGCTTGACTGTTGCCTTTAAGTCTTTCGGCTCAGTATTGGACTGTCGCCACTTATAATTCCGTCCGTCCCAGCCAAAGTTTTGAATTTGGCCTCATCTGCAAATATGACTGTGTTCCAGAATTCCAAATTCTTGTCCAAGTGGGTTTTGGCGAACGTCATTATAAAGGGCTTATTCCGTGGTATTCGGGCATTGAAGTCATGGTTGCGCAGAACCTGGCGCACAGTTTCCACACTCTACTTTTTCCCCATTTCATCCTGCACCTGTTGAGTTCGTTTTGGAGCCGATAGCTTAGGATTTTTCCTTATTTTCCTGATGATCCTCCGCTCTTTCTGTTCGGTTAAAATCTTTTTTGGTGTCATTCTGCCCTTGTCCTCTATCCAACGAATGATGTAGTCTACAGTTGTCTTGCTTAGATTGACCATTTCAGCTATTTGGCGATATCCGTTTGCCCAAAGTCCTTGTTGGCTGGTTGCATCCGAGAAGCAGGATATATCTAAACTGACTACGAAGAATTGGTCTATTTATACCGAAAATAATCAACCTGACGTAAAAAATCCGGATTTTATGGCACCGAGGTGTCCAATACTGTATAATTAGTTTATGGCAGGCAATTAAAATTTTTGCTAGACACTGGTCGAAATAAGGTCTGAGACACTGTGTGTATACTTTTCTGTGTCCGTGTGTTTCTGCTACGTTCATTGGAGAGCTACAAAATCGATATAGTCGATAATTGCAAATCGATAAGAGGCACATGACTGTACAACTTTAAAGCTGAAGTCGCATAATCTTGTTGCAGTCGACCTTCAAAGATTGCCACCAGTCACACCCATCCCCTCTGTTTCATAAATCGATAATGTCTCTATTCTCATCAGTTTTTGAGCTAGAATCACTTAATTTGTAAGATAAATTAGCCGCTCTTTAATCGATATGATATTGAGTTAGTCACCAAATTACCGGTATCTCAAGATCGATTGAAAAATGTATTGTTTGTATTTTAAATTATAATTTCGATTATTTCAGACCTTTTCAATTAAGTCATTCAGAGATTATTTCTATTGGCTGTTTTTTTTTTCCAAAAGAGATAACATTCTTTAAATTCGTAAAGCATTTGCGAATTTTAGAAATTCGCCCGTAAATTTCGTTTCTTGAGCGATGATTTTTCGCATTTCATAAACACATTTTTGCTAGATGTTAAGAGAAGCTGAAAATATTTGTTAAGGAAAAGTGTCAAATATTTTAACTAATTGGTTTATTATTTGTTCGCAAAGACATAAAAATAAGCCGATCTACTCCATTATTTATGCAGCATAAAATTGGCGTATTTAAAAAAAACCATCACCGCAAAATCTTTCCGTATGATTTTCTGGGCTGTCGTGCGTCGGGAGTGGTGCTACAATTCGCAAAAGTGCAATACTTTTCCTTTTTGAGAACGGACGCTGTGGATATGCCAGGCAATTGCAAAAGTAAATAGCAATTTTCGTATGAAGAATCAACATAGATGCATTTTCAATTATTTTTAATCTGTTCTGAAAACAAGCTACCAAATTTATTTTACATAAACATTGTGCGAGCAAACCTCAAATTATGTTTGCGTAAAATTTGTCAGAGAATCAGCAATTTCCCACTTTGTTCGTGCAATACATCGTTTAGCTCAGTGCGATAACCAGGGCTGCCTGAGTACCTCCGAAAGAAGGATTATAATGTGATGAACGATAATTTTATTGTTTGGGACTCTAGTGCAATTTAATAATTAAATTTAAGACGAAAAATATGTCTTTTTTTTAATAATATTTAAACAATAAATAATACAAATTTTTTTTGCCGTGTAGCTCACTCAAGAAAGCGATTGAAACTCACAGCGAGAACATAATTTTGTGCTTTGTGCCCCCAAAAACTGAATATTTTTACTTGACATAAATAAATTAATAAATAAATAAATAAATTACATTTAAAAGGTTTTGTTGGAGTTGTTATGTAATGGAAGTTAAAAATATCCAACAAATTGACTATCATGTTTCGCAAATTACAGAAAAATGTATTGCTTATTTGGAGAAAAAATAAATCTTTTGATGTCTCTGAAAATATTGTTGAATGTATCCCAAGTGTTTTTACTTTTACATTAGATCAGTAACTATTAAGTTCTGTGCTGTGCTTATCAAGGATATTTTGACTATGCTCTTGGCCATTTGTGTAGTGTGACGTAAATGAGCAACACTGTTGAATCACGGCCTGCGCAATCTTATTTCTCACATTTGCAGTGCTACAGAATAAATGTGAAACTGTGACGTCAATGCTGATATGAGCATCTTAAATCCAGCCTTTCTTTAGACATAAAGCAACAACCTTGTATGCTTTTTTATTTGTTTCATTGTTGCTGTGTGCGAACATTTATGTTATTGATAATTGTGCGTGGTACTTGTATACTTAATGCTGTTCTAAAGTAAATTATTTACAAAGTAAATACATGTGTATATTATGTATCTACTCCATTTTAAATTATGATGAACGGGAATTAAATAATAATAATAGTGGAAAAAAATATTCAACTCTCCTTTCAAAGCACATATGTATGTATGCATATATATTATATATATATATATATATATATATATATATATATATATATATATATATATATATATATGTATTTATACATATGTGAATGGAATTCGGCAGCACTTTCTCCATTGCCGGTGACTTGTTTTGTGAATCGACACTAATACTTATGTACCAGAGTTTCTACATACGTACATAAATTGTGCCATATTTTATACACACATACATACATACAGACATCTGCATGTCTTTATCGCACGACAGAAAAATAATCAACAAACGCTGTGTGAATTCATTTATGTATGTATGTATGTACACATATATTACAGTCTGAACGGAAGAAGGCATATGCATATGTACATACATCCATAAACATATTTTTTTTATATCCAGATATTAGCATAATTACACGCACATACTTATGTGAGAATATACCAAATGATTAAAAGTATGAGTTGGACTGCACACTGCAATAGTTTTGGTTACTTGTGCCAAACCGTTATTGTGTTCGCTGTTACTATTGGTTTAGGTTGGTATTTTAATATTATATCGTAATATATTAATAGATGTTTTATTCTAAATTTACATACCCCCAATTGTTTACATATATACACTTTATATATATCTTTACATATAATTCTAAAACGAACTTCAAAGAAAGCAAATAATGAGCAATATATATAAGACATAAATAAGTTAGTCAATTCTGATTCCGTCCGTCTCCAAACTCCAGACTAATGTATAATCTCTGCTGAAAATTAGCATTCTAAATTCGGATTCAATGCACCTATCATTAGATCTAAGAAGCCATAACAGCTACAAAAAAGAATTGCTAATTGGAATTGCACCTTTTTTTTGGCAAAATAATTATTTGAAAGTGAGAAAGTTGCATCGGGCGTAGCCGGCTGCGAAATAGTCTGATACAGCAGATAACAGGTGGCAAATGACAGGTGGGGGCGCGAGAGGTCGTGGTCCGCCTTTCAAAGGGTTGTTACTAGCAATATCCATTTCAAACTGACTGAGACTAGGTAAAAAATTATAGAAGATACCGGTATTTTAGATTTTTAGAACAAAGTGAGCGTGGTCTATTGAAGGACGTCCTGGACTTAGGACTGTAGCTTTAAAATTGTGGGAGATATATGGCTGAGAGCTGAACAATTATTACAATATAATTGATATCGATCTATCTATTTAAAAAGTACTGACCAGCTTATTAGGGATACATCGATTTAAGTGACTAAAGAACTAAAAATTCTGAATTGCAATATAAGTTCTTGGATAAATACTTTAAGCCATTTCCAAATTATTCTTTAATTTTTACCATTAAAATATCGACAATACAACTTGTATATTTTGTGACTAATTCTAAGATTCAAATTCATTTCTAAGATCTATATAAAAGTTCATTGTAAAATGTGTGGAAATTCAATTTTCATGCGCCTGGTTTTAAACTAATGTCGAAGCTCCACAAAAACATGAATTAATTTGAATTACATTTTCTAAAAGTTGGAGGAAAGCTTTTGTTTTTTGTTCGATTGATTTCAAAATCAATTTGAAAATTCACTGACAAATGCATTTACATTTTTTTGTAAAAATTAAACCATTGTGAGCTTTAAATAAGTAAATAACAAAGATATACAAATATATTTTTTCAAGATAGAAGTCTGTAGACAGACAGCATGAAACCAATAAGCTCTTCTACTTAAAAATGTCAAATAATGCTTATAAGTCTATAATGCGAGAATGTGGTCAATATTAATACATCAACTCTACTTTCAGGCAAGTGTACAGCAAAAGATATATTACAATGTTACAAATGTTCCGTCACTGTGGAAAAATATTTTGTTGACAATGCAACTATTATTACACCATTGTGTTCAAAATTTGAAGAGTCGTCTCCTTACATGGTTCAATGCCCATATTCTACGATGTGTTTAAAAACTATTTCCATTTTACACATTCAAAATGGACAACGGCAGGAAACCATTACAAGGGGCTGTGCACAGCAAAAGAACACTACTCAGGTTCGCATTTTGTTTGCCATCGAAAAAAAAGTATGCCCATTTATATTAAAATACATTTAATTTTGATTCCTTGCAGATATTTCGCAACAGGCAATGGGAGCAGGAGCACTTAGTGGAGGAGGTATACGAGGAAGGATGCAAAGAAATTCAGGGTAACAATTTGGCGGGATCAAAAAATGTACATTGTTATTGCCGTGGAGAACTGTGCAACTCTTCAAATTCCTTATTTCTTAATGGAAAATTGTTAAGCGTGTTTATTTTGTTGAACGCCATTTCGATATTTGGTGCCACATTTTCCTAATTGAATGTTTCCTTTTTAAAATATAAACGTATACAATTTATAATAATGAATTCTGTGCTGTTGTGATAATCTATATAATTAACAAAATATCTTGTATGCCGTTTTGTGATAATAGCAATCCAATTTCTTGACGCATACTTTAAAAAAAATCCTGAAGATAAATAAAAATTATGTGTGGCTGAGTGTTTTTTATATGGTTTTGTTTTTGTTGTAGCCTTTGCTACGTTTGTCTAGTTTATTAAACAGATAAATAATTACTTATTAAATATCTAGAAAAATGGGTTCGGTTATTTGCTTATTTTTTCTTCCAAGAATGTGCCAACAGTAGGCATGTTTAAAATGCTTAGACTATAATTATTAGATTCTAATTCCCTCCTTGTTCTGATAGAAACATGCAGAGATTGTATTTAATAGATACTCATTCCTTTTGTTGAGGTTAGCACTTTCTACTCGCCGAAATTGAGCCACAAACATTTCCCTTGACGTATATCGCTCAAATTCAAAATTTGATTATAAATTTTGGATTAAATTATAACAATAAACCAAACATTCAATGACTATGTATTGATTACAATCAATTTAATTTTGACTGGAGGAAAGATCCACTTTAAGCACTTTTCGCACCCAAATTTGAAATCCAAATTAAAGTTGTATTCCTTGTAAATAAGAAATACAAAGAAATAACAACAAAAGACAGCATGTGTCGGCTGAGATAGCATCGTTAGAATTTATGCAGCTGTGTTGCGCAAGTTCAATACGCTTCTGCTTTTTGCGTCAGCAGTGGTCCGACAGATCTAAAATACTTTATGGATGAAAAGCCGAGTAAACAAAACTTGCAAATGTATACTACAATATAATAAATAATGTGAAAATTGGTAAACAGCTACGTAAAACTTTCAATGAACATAACAGAAACAACAGCTATGCCGAAGATAACACACCCTTTAAAAGGTAGTCAAACTGTCGACATCTAAACTTTGACTTTGACTTCTGCTGATGTTACCGCGACGAATAAGAGGAGTCGGTTCTATCACTGCCCGGCGTTCAGAAGTAGAAAGTTCAGATTTTAGGGATATCCCTTTGTAAATATAGCGTAACTTCCTGATATTTCAACTTTTAAACAGAGTTCTTAAAATCCCACGGACGAAAATACGGTGCCACAAGTAAAGCAGATGGAGATGTAGACCGAGCGGTATTACAGAGAGTCAAGTAAGTGCTTCAGTCCAGGTGACAAGCGCCATAACCTAACCTAATCTACGTTTAACACAAATGTTAATTATTAAATTTCTGTGTCACGATTGGCTTTCAAACAGGGTTTTATGTAATTCTATGGATTTTTCGATATCATAAATTTTTAATTAATTTTCCTTATATGGTAGATTGGTATGGATATATTTGGAAATCAATTTATATTCATACTAGAACATATCTACAAACCGATTGTTTCTACAAATAATATAGTGGAGCTTTCGGGTCGGCTCCGAACTAACTGCCTTCAAAAATACGAATAAATTTACATTTTCAACCAGAGCTTCAAACCTTAGTTCAGTTTAACAATAATGATAAAGGGCAAAATCGTATCGATTATGCTATCGACCTTTACAGGGTCAGCGAGGTCTCTTTCAATTTAACCCTCTAAAGGGAATAAAAACTATTAAAGACGTTGCGAAAAAATAGTACCAATACGTCGTTTTGTCTTTTTAAAATATTGCTTTTTATTCCACCCATACGTTTATATAATTTTTTCTTTAATTTAAAATGAAAAGTGCCAAAAGTAACAACAAATTAATAGCACTCCTTACACAATCTTTAAAGAAATCGTTATCTCTCGCAGATTTATTTTTATGAAAAACATGTGTATAATAGATTTGACTTTGACTATCTTATTAGTATTGTTACTATTTATTATTTCGATCATTACATTTAAAACAAATGCAAAATTAAATCCATTACGAAATCATAAAATAAAATATATTGGCTGGAAAATTGCTTAAAGGAGTCCGTGGATTTTTTGGGTGTTGGAATAAAATTATACAAAATTCGATTAAGTCTCGGAGAACTCATGTCTCGCTCTCTATACATCAAGAGCCCTTAAAACTCACAATACTGAATTTTGGAGTAAAATCTACAATAAGTCAATAAACATGAAGCGTGATGCATAATGGTAAGGGCTTGTATGGACTAGATTCAAAATATTGAAATAATGATAAGAAATAATAAGAAACCAACACATTTGCGTTAATGTTAATGAATATGAGATGCCACTAATATGGGTCCTATAACAAGACAATAACCCAAAACACATCAGCAAGAAAGCAATGGAATGGCCTGTGCAGACACGTGACCTCAGCCCCTTTGAAAATCTGTGGGTTGATGTCAAAGTCATTTTCAACGTATAACTTTGGAGTGTAGTTTGGAAAACTATGACAGTTCTTGGTTGATTCAATGACAAGATGTTGCGAAGCCATTAATGACAGTATGCGGAACGGAAATACATAATATATTTATAAAATAATCTCAGCTTTAATAAATAATTAGTTGAAGTTGTTATTTATTTATAATTTTCATAATTAAAAGTGCACATTTGAACAGTGGTTCAATTATTGTTGTATTCGAATGCATTCTCAAAATTTAAAGTTGGAAAAAACTTGCATACATACAAACGGAAAGACGAGCGGATATTGCACAAAATCAAAGTATTCTTCTACCTTCTGAATCAGGGTACACAAATAATTAAAAAGACATACAAATAAGTTATTTACACTATTTACTTGAAGCCACGCCGATCTCAGAGCGAGAATGTAAATTAAGTTATTTTATTAACAGCTCCACCATGATCAAAATAAAATACGACTTCATGTCTAACATTTCCGATGTTCTTAATAGAGCTGTTCTTCTTATTTAGTAAAATAAATAGATTTACTTATAAGGCTGGAACACCAAGACAACAAATTATAATTACCAATTTAGATAATATAATTCTTCTTCGCCCACGTATCATGCCAAAAACAGAAAAGTCTTTTCGTCGGCTTAAGCAAAGTATTATATCGAGATAAGCGAATAGTTATCGAAAGGGTCTTTTTAATTTACTTACCACAGAAGCGTTTTCAGCAAGACACAAGCATACAACATCTTCGCGCAAAAGTCTGACTGCCGCATGGAGGGGGTATTTGGTTTTGCTTTTGAGCATTTTAAAGAGTAGTGGTCCAGACATGTGCTCAAAATCCTGCGGGGTTAAATCATCCCAGTGCGTGGATATAATTCCCGAACAGTAATCAAGAAGCATAGCAGCACCCGATTCTTCAGCAACGCAATAGAACCGCACACAAGATCGTACACCCACTGAGGCCACCAAAGCTCTCTCACAGAGCCCCAAAAGAGCGGGTAATGAAAAGCGATGGGCCACTCGCAAAAGTCCCAATGTCAATCGATCGTGTTGTAAATCAACAATATCAGTATAAATCCAACGCAACAGCGCTGTAGCTATATCCTCCTCCAAATCGCTCCAATCTAACTCTTTTGCGTTGGCCAATGCCTCATTTCTCCATTTCTCCGAGCGTGCATGAAGGACAAATTTATGTGCCGGCATAATTGTACCGTTGCTGTTGGTTTTAATCTGTATGTCGGAATATATGGAGCGTCCATATAGCGAAGAGGCCGTTAGTGCGAGTCGTGACACAAAACTGCTGAATTCACCACTGGTCTCCGCATCGGCTGTTGAGGCAACAACTTCGTTGTATTTGCGTTCTAATTCTACATAACTGAGTTGTAGTTTTGTGTATTCATCTCTTAACAGGGACAGGTGCTTTTGCAGTTTGGTTATTGAGACAACGTCGTTACAACCTAAGACAACAAGATTAAAGCTTCTTAATATTCGTTATTGTATAAATACATTTGTACGAAACGCTTATTCATACGCTAGGGCATTGTATATTTCTGATTGTAGTTATTGGTTCAATAACAATTCTTGTATTCTCTATTTAGGTGGAATACAACAGCGCATAATGTTAAATACATACCCATTCTTATTGTCTAGATTACTATGCAAACAGCAAAATCAAAATATATGCTTATGAGCATTTGCCTCTTGATAAATAAATCAGTATTAATCCTCCTCTAATGTTGCACAGCTGTATCAAAATACTAACAAGAACATCGAAGCAGCGATATATCGATTTTTGCATACCAATTTTCAATCGATGAATTTTCTTAATTGGTGAAAAATGGTACACATAAGGAGCATCCTTATTATAATATAAACATATATGTAAAACAGTTTATCAATTATATTGTTCATCAACTAAATCTCTTTTTAAATTATATTTAATTTTTAAATCTAATTTTATTTATGAAAAATCTAATTTATCTACAATATATTAAACTTTTGTTTTATGAATTAAACTTCATAATAATAAATAAAATATGTTAATATTTTGGAATACTATAAAAATAAAATATCATTTAGGTTTTTAAATGTTAACAAAATCGAAAGAACTACTTGCCAGTAGCCATATCACTTAGCCACTATCATTTAGTATTTATAGCGCATTCCATTATCAAGACCAGACAACCAGCGTGTAATTATACAAGGTTGGCTCATTGCGATTGAGCTTATTTTCGTGGTAACATCTGCTGTGGAGGCCGGTCGATAAGTTCCTA
Organism: Drosophila engyochracea; assembly: GCA_035042385.1. Lineage (NCBI taxonomy): Eukaryota > Metazoa > Arthropoda > Insecta > Diptera > Drosophilidae > Drosophila > Drosophila engyochracea. The sequence continues at coordinate 128,900 of JAWNLK010000172.1, forward strand.
TCTTTGCACAGTGTATATTAGCGCTCAATGCGTGTTTCGCTCTCGTTTTTTTGGTCAGCGTCTGAGAGTTGGTTGTATTTGAGTAACTGTCTGATGACCTTGAAGCACCGGCGCATGTTTGGTTAATACTACTTCATAACAATTTAAGCTTTTGAATTTTCCGATATTGTAATCCAAGGATTTTGATCGACATTAAAAGGGGTTAATGCGATATGGAATTTAACGTTAAAATTTTGTGATAATAAGTGGTGCTATTTAAGGACAAAAGTTGACGATCATTAAAAATGACTTATGGAATATGAGACTTATTAAAAATCCACACTTACAAGGAACTTAACCACTTTGATACCGTAGCATCACACATTATTATTAAAGACGTAAACTTTGAAAAATTATGAATCAAAAATGCCCCTATGCCCTTGTTTGGATCGCGGATACCTTTTCCAAAAGTTGACATGTCGTTTTTAAAGGTTCCGTTACTACCACTTTCGCAACACACATATGCATATGAAAGTTGAGTGCTTTATTTTCACTGCCCCACTTTTACTTGGCTAGCCATGCCGATAAAAGATTTCTAATGTTATTGAGAAACTATCATGCTTATCCATTTCATCTACATCAGCACCTTCTATAAAGGGGCTGTTGGATAATAGGGTAACTCGCATTAATTTTCGTGATGAGCAAACGTCCTCAATCTTAATATATGGAACTTTATTTTATTGACGTACTTAATTGACCAATTAGTAAAGCCGCTTCAGATCAACACTCAGCGATAACATATCGCATACTATGTTTTCACTGTCTTCCGATACTCTATATTAGCTTGTAGCTGCAATGACCAGAGTGACAGCTTCCCGATTAGTTTTTCATTGATGCAGCTACAAAGCCCTCCTTCTTCTCAATGGAATAGCTCTGTAGAAGGAAAAGAATGGATAAGCACACACAAACGAGTACAGGGGCAGTGGTTATCGTGGGCTTCTCCATTGCTTGTATGGTTTCCTCATTCAGTAAAATCTTGCCATTCCCCTTATTTAGCGATGCCTTTTCCAACCGGCTGTGTTTTAGACTGATCGATCTGCAAATTTTTGTAGTAGCATCCGGTAAAGCCATTGATTTGGTTAAATTACCATTTGATTCTGCTGATACCTTAACATCGGAATGTTCATTTGCATCAAAAGTGCTAATAATCCCAGAATTAGGTAATTGGAAGTGAATATTGTGGATGTATTTGCAGGCATGAGAGTTCGCTGGATCCATTAGATAGATACATTCAAAAGTTTAATAATTTTAACTCATTCTCCATAGCCGAGAAACCAGTGAAACTGTTTTTAAAGCCCTTCTTGATCTGCCTCATGAAACCCAACATATTCATTTCAACCTCGCTATAAATTCACAATTTCTTGAACTCAATCAGGTAAATACCACGAATGTTACGACCAGCAGTTCTTTTACAATAATTATCGTCAGCTTTGTTATTTACACAACCCATATATTACTAACTCATAAAAGTAATTACATACAAGTAAAAATCGCGAATTAAACCGGAATTACGACGATGCAAACATGGAATTACGAGCCGCAAGAAAAAAATACGTCCGTTACAAATGCAAAGTGAATGGTCATAGCTATCAGAGTCTCTGGGTCGATGTGTAGCATCCTCCCATTAATAACGATCCTGATATATATTATTGCCTTGAAGCCAAACTTGGATTTGTGCAATCCGATCGCGAGAGTTGCTTCTTTTGAACTCTGTCACACATTTCGCAAGTACTGTCACTGGGTTTGCATTTGCGGAACTATTATCAACACGTCAACTTGATGGACGAAAATGTTACACCGCAATTTTGCCTGTATTACTTTGCCTATCAAACTACTGCACTCTGTTGGAAAGACAAAAACTCGTCTTTACTCCCCAGGTAATTGCATGAATTCGACACTCTGCAAGCAACTTATTGTCTTGGCTTTTGGTCATGTTGGACCTAAAATGTGGCTAGATTAAACTCTCCAAAATAAGATCTCTGCTCTGACACTGTCGGCTAGACTCGCCCGATAATCGATTTGGTACCATCAATTTATCGCATTTATCCACCACGCTAGATGCAAATTCTTTGAGTATGAGGGATCATGATGCAATTTATGTTATAATAAGAAATTTGAGCTCCGTAATAATTTATTGTGTTATTTGACTGGACTATTGCTAGAATCTAGTTCAGTCTATTCTATTACGAGTGTAGTTCAAAGAGTGTATATTTTCAGTTTCGGAATATATGTCTGTCAGACTCTCAATCTCACGGTATTCTAATCCTAAAAGGCAGTCTCGGAACACACTCCACGCACGATCCTCTGTTAATGGTTTATCGGTGGGTATAGAGAGAACTTCTCCTTTTTTAACCCACTCAAAAACCATATATAGCGAGTCTTCCAATGGATCGTCTAGTACTTCCACTAATTTCACAACATTAGGATGATCAAGTTTTTTTTAAAACTGCAATTTCTCTGTAGACACGATCCAGTGGAGATGTGGTTTGTATTGGACCGCGACGCATGAAAGCAGCTTGAATGACTAACAAATACTAATAATTACCTGTCCAATTTGATCCATAAGTTTATATTGATTTAGCTGAAGAAAACTATCTGACTTCTCAATAGATATTCGACGTGATTCACGTAAGGGAGGCCGACGTCGAACTGACCGAGGACTACCGTATGGACTGCCATATGGGCTATATGGGACGTTCGGATAAATTGGACGTGATTCTGTTGATTGTTGTTGGCACATTGATGCTGCAATATTTGGCTGGTGTATTGGACGTTGACGTGTCTCTCCTGTAGATTTGTCCAAATTATCGACTTGACATTGTTGCGTTTCCTCAGTGTTAGGTGTGCTTGATGATTGAATTTCGCTCTCAAAAGGCCGGCATTCCTCAATATTTGGAAAAAGACGATTACGGAATTGTTGATCAACAGTTAATGAACCACAATCATCATTGTATAAGTCCAGAGACTGCGATTTTAGTAGGATAGGTAGATTTTTCTGTAAGCAACCCATCCTAACAGGTATAGTATCAATACTCTTCTGTGGACTGTCACGAACTGAATATGGCGAATCATTTCCGGACGTAGAACTTTGCACCATTACAGTTTGCACAATTCCACTTTCCCTGCTTTTGTTAAGGTTTTTACAATCCAAAATTTCAAAATTTTTATCATTATCAGCTTTAATGTTTTGGTTCGCTTTGGCCCCACTACTGTGAATTTTTGGTTTGGTTCCAACAGACTTAAGATATTGACGTTTAGACTGATCGCCAATCCCTGTGTTAAGTCCCTTGATTGAATCTTCCGAGTTAATGTGCATTTCATCTAATTGGCGATCCAAACACGAAGTTGATTCTTTGTTGGTCGGCTCGATTGTTTTGTATTCACAACCTTTCTGTATTTTGGCAAAAATAACATCCTTATCATCGTCATCATCATCACAGTTATAATTAATAGCACTTTCTGCTTTGGATGCAAAATCATCAACATTTTCTTGTGTTTTTCCAGCAGACTTTAAAATATTCCCCTGATCTGGGGCACTGCTGTTTCCTGTTTCTGGTACATTCAGATCCGACATTATGTGACTTTTTACATGTACCCATATCTGCATTTGAGGTCCATTATTTCAGTTCCTGAATAATTCAAATTGTAATTCAATGTATGCAAGTTTTAGCAATAGGAATACTAATACAACAAAAATGATAGAATTGATGATACTTGGCAAATGATCCAAGAACTCTTACATACATTTTCTCCCGAGTACAAAATAGCATAATACATAATTCAATAATAAACACTAAGATCTTCTAAGTGTAGATAACGGTCATACCGTAGCAACAATACTAAAATGTTGCCGCCGTTTGTATCCCAAAATTAAGATGTCAAACCGGCTGTGGGTGAACTTACAACAGTAGGAGACTAAAATAACGCTTCTTAAATTGGGTAACTTAATTTTTGCTATTTTCCTAGCTACACTGCATTCATACGAATATTAACTGTATACTGCTTAGTCGGCACTCACGGCAATATACTCAAAGTCCCCTAAAATTACTTCTGCAGAAGCTGCAAAGAGGATGAAGAAGCAGAATTTCTAAAACACTTATTCTGCTCCTGTCCGGCACTTGTCAGTACCAGATTAAGCACCCTGGGATTCGCTTTCTAACCGACCTGGTCTCCGTATAATTCCGCAGTTGGTTACACCCGACTGCAACATATTTTTTTTATATATGTAGCTTCTAAGACCGCCCCATATATACGTCTAAAAAAACAGATAGTGTGAATATGTCAGTTTTAATGGCTTGATATATAATCGGGAGTTAGTTAAACTCTACTGATTCAAAGATTGTTGGACCAAGGTCTGGGTAAAAAGTATTTCCAAGTCAAAAGCTCTCATCTACTATTCACAACTGGGCAACTGCTCGCCTCAGTACTAACTATCACAATCGCAAACTGAAGTAATTTTACAATTGGTATATTATCTCTAAGCGAACGTAGTCCGACGTGCAGGCCGATGCTTATAGTAGAGTCTTCCCACTTTCGTTTAGCAATCATACTAATGTCACACGCGAATATAGAAGGTGGTTGCTCTCCTTACACATGTTCATATTTTATTATTATTTTCGCGTACATTTTTAATTCTTTGGAACCTAACGGAAAAAGCACTGAAGTTCGTCCACATCCCTACAACAAGATGTTGGTAAGCGGTCGATGCCTGTAGTAGAGTCATCTTCACAAGCATCAACTTGACCTAGAGCTTGCCCATACATCGCATACCATCATCATCGACGAGAATTGTGGAGCTAGCACCACTCGAGAGGTCGGAGACGGAACAAAAATTTTTTGACCTGATTAGTACTCAAGACACTCAGGCCGAAGCGTGGTACTTCCACTGATACGACTCTGGTTGTCCGGCCTTGAGTAGGCTCCGCTCATACGCAAATGCTCGCTCATGTTCTAGCAAGTATTTTATCATAACGTCCAAAATCAAGACAAATAAAAAATTTAATCTATTTCGGTCTAGGGCAAACAAAATATGATATTTTTTAAAATTTAAATAATAAATTTGTCAATCTCGAAGGTCCAACATTTTATTCACCAAAGATTCACATATTACCATCGATTAGACGCTCTTGTGACTCGAAATATTGTGTTTTAGTCCTGTATGTTTTCTTGCCGTTAAAGGTCAACAGAGTTTTTATAGATGAATGCTTTTAGTTTTTTAAAACCTGTTTCGAATCATCGATAGTAAAAGACAAAAACAAATACATATATAAATGAAATTTTGCTGAGGTCCACTTTATTTTAGATAAATATCACATAAGCATATAAGTTAAGCATCGAAACAATATATCACATAACTGCAATAGGAAAAATCATAAGCTAATTTCTTGGTCATGTGAAAAGACGAAGTTCTATTACTAACAATTATTAAAATGATTAGACTATTATTTGAAATAAAATAAAGTATATTTTTGTTTAAAACTGAATTGAAACTTAAACAATAAAATGAGCAATTTCTCAGAAAAATTTAATGCGCAAGTTAAAAAATTGGTCAGATTTTGTATAGAATAAGATAAATTCAGAAATTTATAAAAACAATAAATTACAGGAAATATTGAGTTTGTGAGGTTCAACAATCTTAGCTAAGATACAAACAATTTTATTCCCATTTTTTATTGTGTTGTTATTTTTACTAAGTAATAATATTTTTATATTTATTAATAATATCAGCATAACAAACTGTTTAAGTTGCCACCAAGCTTTGCTTACAGCTACTTATCGTTTCCTGCAGGAATAGCTATTTTATTTATATATATATATACTTATGAAATTAAGGAAAGCTTATTTATTGAACAAATTAATAATTTACTGATTAAAAGATTTACTCTTTTTCTGGTCAATATAAAGACCCCTTATCAATGTCTAACCTGTTCTGAATTTTTTTTTTTTGGGATAAATAATTTCAGAAAAAGATGCAAACTGACTTGATTTTCATTAAGTTCAGTAAGGCCTTTAATTTTGTTTATCACTGTCTTTTACTCCATAAGCAAAAACTTATTGTTCAGAGTATATAAATTTTATTTTCGAAAGAATGGCACTTGAGAGATTAATTTAAGTAAATTATTTATGTTTAAATCATAAATTGAAATTTGATCATCATATCACAAAATCTGACAAAATCAACTTTAAGCTAACCACTTTACTGAGAATTAGATTTGAAATATACGGAGAAGTACCTAGAGCTTCTTTCGCGCATAAGAACCTAGCTGAAATATAGAGCCTAGCTAAGGTGTCCGTGAACTCTGTGATAGCTTAGCTGTCTGAGGTCTTGCAAGATTTGGCTCTTTACTGGCGCTCCAAGAAGGACCCGGAAGGAAAGATTTTAAACAACTGTCTTATCAATAAATGTCTCACTCAACTGTTGGTTATGTGAAACCCATCAAAGAATCCTGATTTTATATTGTGGCTTGTGAGCTCCCGGATAAAATAAACTCTTCCTATATGTCAGTATATGCTCTTCAAAATTTTTCTTAATGCTGTCAAATCAAATGTCTCCCAAGGCCCAAGTGCAATTCAGACAAATTTAAGGAGAACCAAAGAGGCTTACAACGAGGCCAAAATTCAAAACAGATAAGCAAATTGGGAAGCTATGCCAACACCACAATCTACATAGGGCTGCAATGATAATAAAGTAGGTCATGAGAGGCACATTGCTATGAAATGTCACATCCCCTTACTGTGGAACCTTGTTCTAAATGATCTACTTCTTTAATTCAACAACACTATCATTAAACTTTTAAAACGAGCATTTCGTCCGACCTACATTGGGAAAACAGACCCGTCTGGAAGTAGCTAGAAAACAATCTTCGCCGATGGTTGAATTAAAAAAGAACGGATGCCGCCGAATTCTCGGAGAAGCACACTTAGCATGGTTGGAGTAGTATGTTTCTAGCTTTATTTTATAGGACTCTTTTGGGTACTTGACCAATCAGGCATAGTAGGTAACTAAACGACGGATAACGAATATTCAAAAATTCCTACAATAACTTTTTTTTTCGTTTAACATCAGAAAGTCACCTTATGCTTACTCAGAGACTTATGAATTGATCATCTGTCCTTACTCCTTATTTCAGTCCAATAGCAGACACCACAATGGAGAAATAGGCCCTTAAGCGAACTCCACCTCCTGATCGAGTAACCTGACTAACCTTACTTAACCTATTGGTCAATAAAGCTATTTAAGGTGTTGGATTTATCATGCGGTGGTAAATAAAGTGTAACGATACATTAAAAACTAAGATACTATTAACATTATTTAACTTTCTAATTTTAAAATACGGATATTGTGTTACTCTCTACAATAACCGTTTCATCAAAACAAAATTGAACCAGTGTTGTGATTGTTTGTACTCTTCGTGGTACCAACTAGATTTCATTAGCATTAAAGTGGGGACTTTACTTAAATAACCTTGCATCTCTAAATTTTCGTCGAAATATGCTTGCAATTATAGATTCAGTTATTTAATTCTTAACTTGTTCGTTATAGCTTACTAACCTTTTGAATTAATATTTTTGGTCTGATTGAATGCTTTGGGGGGTTTCCCCAGTCTTTACAAAAAATGCTGTTGGCCTATTCACAGCTTAATAGTTGAGTTATAAGTTTCAAATTTTGTCTTGGTTCCTTAATTTGAACAGATACATTTTTAAATATACTTTTTAATTTTCTTGTGTTGACTTAAAAGTCTTCATTAAATAAATAAAATTCTCTATGACCAATGTAATTTTTATTAATATGATCTTTACCGCAACTTAACTCAAAAAAATCAGTCTTGGCTGTGGTTTTTTAAATTATTTTTGTGATATCAATAAAGCATTAGTTTTCAACAACCTGCCTAAGGCAATCTTCTGTGGCACCAAGGAAGTTAACTAGTGCCAATAATCTTAAAATAAAGTGATTAAATATTATTATTATTATTCTATAGTAATATTCTGAGTATATTATATATTAAATCTAAACTTTCAATTATGAAACACTAAAAGTTCACAGCAGACCTCCCAGTGTAAATAGGACAAGCGAATATTTATCATAGGCACGGCTTGACCGGTAATCGGTTTAAAGTAAATATATTAGTATACGTTAAAACAAGTATTATTTGTTTACTATGATACTAAAGGTGGAAGAGTATATTGGTTTTGTGCAATGTCCGCCTGGCTCTACGTTCTACCCTATAATTTTTCGCCAATGAAGTTTTACTGAGAAGAAATACTTCATGACTGGCAGAGAAAAAGTGCTTCATTTGAGGTGCTACGTCGATTTGTTAGCGTAAATCGATAACACTTTGAAGTGAATATCGATTTGATCCACATATGTATTCCCCCAGTCTTAAAGATACTCCAAACTCAAACCCTAGATAGCCGTTGACTATTTCAAGAATCGGCTTATTATTGGTTGACCCCACACCCTCACAAGTCGTGAAAGCCTAAATCTGCCATTGGTTTACAGCTAGTTACATAATTAAGAAAATTGAGTGGTAAGAACTTTTATAGAAAATTGTGAAAACCAATATGCTACACAGTTTTAGGGCTTTGTTTATAAAACTTGTATGGTAGATTACCAATAATATTCTCCCAATCTTGCTAATGTTTCACGGTAGCACCCACCTCCGCCAGAGTTCGACTTCATGAATTTGAAAGGTAGATTACTGGGCGTTATATCCAAAGATTGTCTAAAAAATTCCTTGGTCCCGCCCACTCTTGCCCCAAACAAATCGGGAAAGCCTATGAAAAGAATTTTGTTCATTTATTTTCTGCAGGTATTTCACTGCTGCAAGAGTACTGAGAAGTCGGCTATGCTAATAAATTATAATTTGGGTTCTTAATTTAAAAAAAAAAAAAATCTTGGGAAATAATTAATTTGATTTTACTCTAAGAATACATATTTAGTATGCCTCAGATAAACAAAAATGATTTATAGTTATTTTCATATATTATAAGTAATAACGAGGACATCAAAAACCAATCTTAGTAAACCTTACATTAAGCGGAAAAACCTGAAATCTATTTTAGTCCGTCATTCATATAAACTGAGTCATTGTATTAAAATTAAGTAACTCCAACCTTACGGACATACAAACAAACGGAAACTGCACTAGCCCAGTATACTAAGTTCCCTTAAAAAAATAAACAACAGAAAATCTGTAAATACAATATAGGATTATTTAACTTTTGTAATATAAATTGAAAACATGTATTGCTTATAAATAGTGATGAATGCTATTTTTTTTAAGCTATTTATTTATATTTATAGATTAGAATTGATTTCATTATCGGTTTTTCGGTCCCTTGTATAACTTATATCATTTATTCGCTATTTATTGTGTGCTTTTTGTTTAATTCATTACATTTCTTCATTTTGTTTGCTAGAGCAATGTTCAGACAGCGTTGGAAGTACACTGTCCATAGATGGCTCTCTAGAAAGAAATGTATTTATATATACTATTCCATAAAACAAACGGTGTTATGTTCGTACCTTTCTAATGCCATGTGATAAGAGCCTGGTGCTGAATTCGATCTACCTGATTGTGCGAATTTTTCCAACCTGGAACCGCCTGGTTGAGATGCCCTTCCGGATATATTCTTCATGAAAGGATTCCCAAAGGAATGATTTCTGAGCATCGTTTTAATCAATATAAGAGTATCAAGCTTTGGAATGCTGCGGACAACCGAGTTTATATCTTCGTCGTCTACTTGTACCAAGCAACAGTTTTCATCTTCAGTTGGCAAGGGATAAGCGCCATTTTTGGTAACCCACGGGTTTACCTAAGTTAACATATTAAAAAATTAATAAAGTATGGATATTCATTTAAATTTACATCGATTTTATATGTACCTTTAATTGTGGCAAATTTATTCTATATGTTGGATCCTTTTCAAGCATTCGAAGAATGCAGTGTTTTATTTCTCCACTTATTTTTGGTGTATCTGGAAGCACCACTGCATCGATTTTTATTTTCTCATACAGTACGGGTATCGATGTAGCTAAAAACGGTACATTTCCATATACCAAAGAGTACAAGGTTGCTCCCAGAGCCCAAACATCTGCTGCACGGCCACAGTACACATTCTAAGTAAAAGAAAAATTATCAAATGGTGACCAAATATTTTGCATATTGTGTACCTTTCCCAAAACAAGTGTCTCAGGTGCTCGAAAAGCTGGTGTACCTCCTGTTGAGCCATTGCTCATTATAGCATCTTCTCCAAGAAACTCATTGCAAACTCCCAGATCAGCAATTTTGACATGCCCACACTCTGTCAGTAGCAAATTTCCAGGTTTTAAGTCCGCATGGATAATCTTTTGATAGTGCACTATGATGAAAGAAAAACGATCGAGCAGAGTTAAAAATACCTTATTTGGCAAGCGTATTTTCGTTCACAATAACATTTATTTATTCATTAGTAATTTTAAAGGTAAAAGCATTTCGGGATGGCCAAATCAATTAATGTCCATGCAAACATCTGACAAATATTCCTAGCCAACACCCTTTTTTTCACTCTAGCGAGTGAAAATATGGCACTTTATTCTTGGTCTTAGAATAAAATTGTACTTACAATATTCTAATCCTAAAAGGCAGTCTCGGAACACACTCCACGCACGATCCTCTGTTAATGGTTTATCGGTGGGTATAGAGAGAACTTCTCCTTTTTTAACCCACTCAAAAACCATATATAGCGAGTCTTCCAATGGATCGTCTAGTACTTCCACTAATTTCACAACATTAGGATGATCAAGTTTTTTTAAAACTGCAATTTCTCTGTAGACACGATCCAGTGGAGATGTGGTTTGTTTTGGACCCCGACGCATGAAAGCAGCTTGTCGTAGTAAACGCTTCTTGGACAGAATCTTCATAGCATAATGTGTAGAATCTTCTTCAGAATAAGCTAATTTTACAAGTCCATATGAACCCTGCCAACGGAATCTTTTATTAATTGAATGACTAACAAATACTAATAATTACCTGTCCAATTTGATCCATAAGTTTATATTGATTTAGCTGAAGAAAACTACCTGACTTCTCAATAGATATTCGACGTGATTCACGTAAGGGAGGCCGACGTCGAACTGACCGAGGACTACCGTATGGACTGCCATATGGGCTATATGGGACGTTCGGATAAATTGGACGTGATTCTGTTGATTGTTGTTGGCACATTGATGCTGCAATATTTGGCCGGTGTATTGGACGTTGACGTGTCTCTCCTGTAGATTTGTCCAAATTATCGACTTGACATTGTTGCGTTTCCTCGGTGTTAGGTGTGCTTGATGATTGAATTTCGCTCTCAAAAGGCCGACATTCCTCAATATTTGGAAGAAGACGATTACGGAATTGTTGATCAACAGTCAATGAACCACAATCATCATTGTATAAGTCCAGAGACTGCGATTTTAGTAGGATAGGTAGATTTTTCTGTAAGCAACCCATCCTAACAGGTATAGTATCAATACTCTTCTGTGGACTGTCACGAACTGAATATGGCGAATCATTTCCGGACGTAGAACTTTGCGCCATTACAGTTTGCACAATTCCACTTTCCCTGCTTTTGTTAAGGTTTTTACAATCCAAAATTTCATAATTTTTATCATTATCAGCTTTAATGTTTTGGTTCGCTTTGGCCCCACTACTGTGAATTTTTGGTTTGGTTCCAACAGACTTAAGATATTGACGTTTAGACTGATCGCCAATCCCTGTGTTAAGTCCCTTGATTGAATCTTCCGAGTTAATGTGCATTTCATCTAATTGGCGATCCAAACACGAAGTTGATTCTTTGTTGGTCGGCTCGATTGTTTTGTATTCACAACCTTTCTGTATTTTGGCAAAAATAACATCCTTATCATCGTCATCATCATCACAGTTATAATTAATAGCACTTTCTGCTTTGGATGCAAAATCATCAACATTTTCTTGTGTTTTTCCAGCAGACTTTAAAATATTCCCCTGGTCTGGGGCACTGCTGTTTCCTGTTTCTGGTACATTCAGATCCGACATTATGTGACTTTTTACATGTACCCATATCTGCATTTGAGGTCCATTATTTCAGTTCCTGAATAATTCAAATTGTAATTCAATGTATGCAAGTAAGTTTTAGCAATAGGAATACTAATACAACAAAAATGATAGAATTGATGATACTTGGCAAATGATCCAAGAACTCTTACATACATTTTCTCCCGAGTACAAAATAGCATAATACATAATTCAATAATAAACACTAAGATCTTCTAAGTGTAGATAACGGTCATACCGTAGCAACAATACTAAAATGTTGCCGCCGTTTGTATCCCAAAATTAAGAAGTCAAACCGGCTGTGGGTGAACTTACAACAGTAGGAGACTAAAATACTGCTTCTTAAATTGGGTAACTTAATTTTTGCTATTTTCCTAGCTACACTGCATTCATACGAATATTAACTGTATACTGCTTAGTCGGCACTCACGGCAATATACTCAAAGTCCCCTAAAATTACTTCTGCAGAAGCTGCAAAGAGGATGAAGAAGCAGAATTTCTAAAACACTTATTCTGCTCCTGTCCGGCACTTGTCAGTACCAGATTAAGCACCCTGGGATTTGCTTTCTAACCGACCTGGTCTCCGTATAATTCCGCAGTTGGTTACACCCGACTGCAAAATATTTTTTTATATATATAGCTTCCTAAGACCGCCCATATATACGTCTAAAAAACAGATAGTGTGAATATGTCAGTTTAAATGGCTTGATATATAATCGGGAGTTAGTTAAACTCTACTAATTCAAAGATTTTTGGTTCAAGGTCTGGGTAAAAAGTATTTCCAAGTCAAAAGCTCTCATCTACTATCGAGATTTATATATGGTTTCTTAACATTTAAAATATCTGTACATTCTCTAAACAAACTTTGTGCTATTTTTGGTCACAACTAAATAAAAAGCGAATGTAAACAATCAGGGAACAGCAGATGCCAGCCCTACAAAAGAACCCACATAGCCATTAAGAAATATCAAAACACAGAAGGCGCACATTAGGGCTCGTTCATATCTCATGTTCATGTATGTTTACGGCAGTCTATTCCAAATATTCGACCTTATATCTTCCACATTTTTTGAGCCAGTTATCAAACGTATAGCTTGGGAAAGCCGAGACGAAATATCCGTTTATATCAAAGCAAAAGATATAGTTAGCTATTTAATTTATCTTTTTTGCAAACAAAAAATAATAAAATTCAATATTTAAACGGCTCTGAAAATGAAGACGGAAAAATTATGCACTTTTGGCCAATACTTACTGAACATGATTATATGGCCACCGCTGTACACACATACTTATGTAAACAAGTATACTTATATTTATTTAAATATATCTAAATAACTGATCTTGCCTTAAATCTCATGGAGTATTTATTTATTAATTGTGACCATTTATTATCGAATTCAACAGTATAATGATTTATATACAAAAGACTTGGCATTAAAAAATAAATAAAATAAAAAACAAAAACTACACACAATATTTAAATAAAAACTATTTTTAGATTTTGTGATCTTTAATACTTGTGCATTCTTTCTCTATCTAGTATGTGTGTAGACTGTACATGTGAATTTTGTCATTCGCTCTTGATCTTTTCAACAGAAGACGTCAAATAAATTTGTAAGTAATAATAATTTGTAAATAAAATATATTTTTTAATATAGCATTTATATTTTTAATATATGTGCATGACATGTTTTTCAATTTAGAAAATGATTTGCCGCTGGAGTTATACGCTTTTATGGCTGACATGTGTGATAGTGACTTTACCAATCATAAAAGGAGAAGCTGTGGCCAATAGACTTGACAAACGGACGCAATCAAATGGAGGAGAGTATATACCAATAACATTTTTTAATGCAATCAGGTTAGCAGAGGACTCTAAGCAATCACTTCAAAATCAGCTGAGGAATTTTCGTGAAAATCTACAGAAAAATTTAACAACGTCCACAATGCTAAGTATCTTAGACGATAACTATCAAAATACCAAACATCAGATAACAAAATTACATGATTTGTCGGCATTCTTCGATACAGCAGCCGATATCGCTAGAATTTTTGCACATGATTCCGAAATGTTCTATGAAGTTGCCAAAAATTCAAGTTATACCCTTCTGTTGCAGCTTCGCCAAATGCCAACAACGCAAATTACGCTGGTAAAACTTCTCCTAACAAATTATTTTGAGGAAATGGAATTCTTTCACATAATGTTTTCTGAGATTATTGACGAAGCACTTGAGTACACGCAGAACACACTACTCGCGATCCAGAAACCTTTACATACTATGCCGATGTACAGCAATTTGTTTTGCAGAACTGGAATTTTAAGAGTGATATAGGCTGCTGTAAGGGGTACATGGAATTTTTGCAACTTTATTCGGCACAAATCTTCAAGTGTGCAGCAGGACATGATCTCACCGTTGCATTGGATGTGTTTGCCATGACTGAGATCACTAGCAAATACATTATGCGACAGCTTGAGTTTCGCATTCAACGACTTTGCAACTGTTTTTTGTTCGGAAATCATGAAATTCGATGTAAATTTCTTAAAAATGCTGAGCGAGACTTCGAATTATTATTCAGTAAACTTGAGGAACTAGAAACATATTTTGACTTAAAAATGAAAAAGGGTCTGGTTTCCTCACGTAGATTCCGTCGTCGAAGTCAAGTTAAAAAACGTGATTTTGAAAGCAACACAGTTCACAATCATTGTATACCTGTAGATTTTCCACAGGGTCAAATGAATAAAAGCTTGAAGCAATGTTTTTATAGCATAAAAATATATTAATCTTATCATATGATTTTCAAAAAAAGTTGCATTTTAAACAATCAAAACTTCGCTTCGAAATATTTTAAGCAATATAAAGATGCCATTGTGAATTAATTTTAATAAAAATAAATATTTTTTTTTTTATATATATAAGGGAAAATATCAATACAATTCAAATTTTTTAAACTTTTTGGTTTTAAATACATTTTACGTAAAAGGGTATCAACCATTAACTAATTTAAATAAAATCTGTATGTTTCGTACCTATTTATTGTGTTGTTATTGCAGGTATTAAAAAATAAAAAAGAGTTTTCTTTAAATTTGTATATAACATATTGAAACAAAATTTACTTTTTTATTAATAAAAGGTAAAAAGGGTAAATTAAAATTGTATCATTGTATGTAACAGGGAGAAATGTTTCATTCTTCGATTCCATTTTTGATTCTTGATCAGCATAAAAAGCCGATTTGATAGTCTGCGCGTTAATCAGTTTAAACGTGAAAACTTTTTTAATTTTCCTAATATCGATAGTAATAGGTAACAGAAGGTTTTACAGAAAATGTAGCAAGAGCAACCTGAAAGCATGCTTAAACTTTTAGGCATGATTTACAGAGCCTCTCCCACAACATACCGAAACAAATATCCATCAGAGTTAAGGTTCCATAAGGTTCAAGTTCAATAAGGAACAGAACCATTCTTGTTTTTTCGCTTAATTGTAAATAATTTTTTACCAACTATTAATTAATATATTCCTAAAATGCCTCCTTTGACATCTGTTTGCATTTCTGTACATTATTTATATACCATGGACACATTTAAAAAGGGTAAAAATTATATAATGGTATATATATTCCTGCTCAGGATCAACAGCCTAGGCGATATAGATATTTCCGTCTCTCCGTCCGTCCGTCTGTCTGTCTGCATGGACATGCGGATCACAAAGGCTATAAGAGTTACAGACTTCAATTTGGAATATAGAGTCTGGTTTACCCGGCGCAGATCAAGTTTGCTTTAATTTATCGATAACTGTCTCCGCTTCTCGAATAACGATACATTTCGATTTCCGATAAACACTACATAAATGCAGAATCTTGTAGTTAATTCATAATATGCATATGCATATTATTGGTCAACTGCCAAAATTTCCTCAAACCGCATGAGAAACACCTAAGTTATAGTCGAAAATATATCCTCATACTGATCTCACTTCTATCAACAGCCGCAAGCATTTTCTGTATGCATAAATATGCAAGCACATGTGTGAGAAAGAGATGGCATCATAATCGACGCGAGCGTCAATATGCCTTTGTGTGTATTTTGGAGAGCCCCATTACCCCGTTACGATTGCGTGTACGTATATACATTGTACATGTATGTGAGTTCGGGCTTGTGAATAAAAATATTCGCTGCCCTACTTTTTTTTAGTACCTGCCAAATGAAGGGAATGCACTTGCAAATCTGCTCACAATGGGTGCAAAACTTTTTAATGTCAAATTTTCCAATAAAACTGTAATATATTTAACAGCTGGGTTTAAGGTATATCGTAGTCGAGCTCACTCGACTACAGCACTCTTACTTGTTAATATAGAAATAGTATTTTGCCTTTATAAATTAAGTGTTAGCCAAATACTGTTGGACACAAAAAAGGAAAGTTCAGTTTCTTTCTGGACTAATTATCGAGGTAACTTTAACATCAATACGATACTTTTTTACTTGGAAATAGTTCGACTAATACATGTTTGGACACGGCCAACTCTCAGACCCTAACCAGGTTCTAACCAAGGTTCTAAAAATTAATAGTGCACAATTTGCACTCAAAAATATATCGAGATCCCGACAAGCGATATACCTGCTGGTGTAAGTCGATATAATTTTAAAACCATTTTACTGACTACGTTTTCTGACAACCAACCCGTTAAAACTAACCTGAAAAAATTGAAGCTCTAGTTTGTCTGTAACAGCACACGGCTGAAATTCCTGCAACTCAAGCAGCAGAAATCTGAAAACTTTGCAACAATATCAAGGCATACCCATCCAATCAACATAAAAATGCAATCAACAGGTAATACAATTTTTTATTAAAAGTGTGAATTACAAAGAGAACACAACGTTCGATCACCGAATAGTCGAAATATTTACAGAAATTATTATTTAAAAAATCCATGCGGTTATCAAGTAAGCCTTTTGGTATGGTGAATCAGAAATGATTCTTGATTGTACACCACAGCTTGAACTTGAAAAAAGATTACAAATTATTAAAGCGTGCTCAAAAATATTGGGATATTTTATTTGAGCATTATTAACTAGGATATTAGTAATAGTTTTTTATGTGAATAAAAGAGACAATTATTTTACACAATAATAACATTTTTATTTTTCTCAATTTTTTCGACTACTGCTAATGAAATACAACACTTTGAGTATACAATTCTCAAACGCAATAGAGTTAAAAATTTACGAAATATATTATCTAAGCCTTGAATAAGATTGGCAATTTCGTTGTAAGCAAAATGAACGCATGTCGTTTTATATTCTAGGTTAAAGGATTTATTACCCAAGCAAAAATTTATGCGATTAATCATGTGAGCTATATCAGACATATAACCGGAGCCTGTGAGCAGTAATATCCGTAAGCCCTGACATAACGAAATTATTGGTTTCAGTGTGACATTGCAGCAAGTATGTAGTTCTGTAAAACTCATTTTAACCAAGTCATCCACAATATAACAAGCGCTACTAAAAACACGACTCTTATATGTAACATTTTGGTTTTTCTTTCCATTTATTTCCTTTTGATTTGCATGTACTTTGTAATTGATTACTGTATTATTTACAAACTGGGATGCATTTTCAATCAATTGAGCAATTCCAGCAAGTTCTTCTTTCACCAACTCAATATGATTTAAGGCCAACGCGCGAAATGATACCGCTGCATAAAATTTGGCCTCTTGGACGATCTTCGAAATGAAATCTCCAAGCAAATTGAAGACTCGAATTGCAATATCATTGTTTGCAACCTTATACATATCAGTGATAACCTCAATCAATATTGCTATTGAATTGATTATCACATTGTCACTTGGATGCGACGTTTTGTATTTAGTCGGTATTTTTTGTACGGCGTCTTCATTGTGCGCAGTATTTTTTACTGATGACAAGCATAGACTAAGTAATATTATAAGCAGCACAGCTTTTGATATGCATCCCATCGCAATAGATTAAACCCAAGTACTGTCAGAAATGTCGATTTAAGATTATTTACTGACAACCAGATTAGGGTGAACCAAAAGATCTATTTTCTCTAAAATGTTGGTAATAAGCATGTTCACCAATAAATTCACAATTATATAAATTTTTAGATAAGTCATATAATGCTGTCTGTAATATTGTTGTATAATGGTGTATACAAGTCCTGTGACTTAAAAAATATTTTTTGAGATGATAAATTACGAGCATTTAAGGTTCACTTTAATTAATTTTCCCTCCGTTATTATATTCTATTTTATTTATATGTATGTATGTATACGAGCCTTATCAGAAAAAGTCAAAACTACATACAATTAGTATAGAAATTTGATATACTATGTACATATACGTACTCCTCAATATATTCATATTAATATGTATATATACTCGTACATATATTACACGAACATTGTACGCTTGTACATTCGCATACATATATATATATATATATATATATATATATATATATGTATACATATATAAGCTGAGAATCCACAACGATTCTATCGCTATCAATAAGAGCTGGAAAGATGGTATTTTGAAATTGGTTTTTTATACCCTTGAACCCATTTAAAATTTGTAAAAGGGGCACAACGGGCAAAAGTATCTAACGGAAAAGAAGACACCTTCGAGCACATAAAGTGTATATATTCTTAGTTAGAATTAATAGCCGAGTCGACAAAAAATGTCCGTTTGTTCTAATTGCGCTCTCTCGACTGGAGCAAATGTCCGAGTTATGTGTTGTCCCCCTTCGAGATTTACAAAGTTAGTTGAAGTTGAAGATAATTCATGAAGTGCCCTATTATTTCCCCGTTTTTAATGGAGATAACTCATAACTTTCCACTAGAACTGTTATCTTAGGCACACCGAAGATTACACTCCCGTATAGATCGGAGTTAATCTGCTGACATTTAAATTTCTTGCTCGAAATATTATGATTATATTATTATATTATATTATATATTATGATATGCTCCATTTAAAAGAAAAAATTTATTAAATATGTATGGACTGTTTACCCTGATCAAGAATATATATACTTTATGGGGTCGGAGATGCTTCATACTGCCTGTTTTATACCTTTGCACAACTTCATTATAACCTTTTTACTATTTATAGACACATGCACAGTTGATGAAAGATATTCATTTATAACCTATAAATATGTACGTATGTGTATCGATATTTGACTCGTGTTTATTTATATCTGTACATACATATGTGTGTATGTATGAGTATCCTTTTTCCAATTCGAATGCTATGCATACAAATTCTTTTATATTAAATGCGCAATGAATAAACATTAACTAACTAATGTCACTTTGTCGACTTAGTCACGCAGGTTAAGGGTTATTATTATACACATATATTTAGAATCGCAGCACACACACATACACATATGCATGTGTGTATGTACACACACACACTCACACTCATACAAATGCACTTAAAGCTACGCAAAGCATGTGAAACAAGCAAAAAAAACGACAGCAATATTAATCACAATCGCTTCAAAAATGCACGCGGCGGCAACAATGCATTAATATGTGTGTACACATACACACGAACTTAAGTAGTCCATATGAATGTACATACATATGTACATAATGCATCTTTATCAAGGATGTTGGCTGACTGCTCAGTGGCGCCAAGCTTGTAAATTCATATGTACACACTTGTGCACGTACGCATTACGCATTGGTGTATATTTATTGCTGCTCACTCATAAGATTATTCAAATCTCTTATTGCTACTCGCTTATGTACATATATACAGCTAGCGATATATGTCTTGATTTATTGATGCTTTTACATAAGCAACCATGTTCACTTCCTTGCATATGTACATAACTTCTACACTTGACAGTCCAATAAGGATAAGGTCCCAACACATGTTCATTTGTATACACATATACATTTGTGTCTTTTGGCCGTACGTACATACGTATATTTATATATATATAAGCACAAGTTTAAAGCTATTTTATTTGGTTTTAAGACTTACATTACCACACTTTTAATTTCAATGGAATTTTAATAGAATGACAAACATTTAATAAAAAAAAAACAATAAAACACTATGCGCGGTTAAATGTAAAAGTCGACTGAAAGGAATCGCGTGGGCAAAAATAGCTTTGCATTAAAAGTAAATTTAAAGCTGGCGATAGTAGCTTTTAAAGCTTTAATTCCTCGGAAGTGAACTGTGAAAGTGAGCAGCTTCAACCAACACATGGGCGGAACTGAAATTTTTAAAAATTTGTGTGTACCTTTGAGATTTATCACCTTTGTACAAAACACACAAATGCATACACATAAATATGTATATATTTATAAAACAAATATATATATATATATACATATTGTATATAAACATATGCATACGCAGATTGCTAGGCTCGACTACAAAAGTACGTACGAATGTATGAATGTAAATAAAGCATGCTAATGTATTACGTACACAAATATATATATATATATATGTATACTCCAAAACAGATTTAAGCGTTAAGTGTACAGCCATGTTAAACACACTTATAATGTAGTTTGGTAGAGGCCTTTGCATCCGCTAACGTAAACACCTATAATACATACATACAACTGAGTTAACAGAATCTGTTAGATTTGAAGTTGGAGTAAAAGCTGTTCACACCGGCTACAGTGTCAGCTGTAATGAACAGCTGATTTATTCTGACGCTGCGTCTCCAGAAAATAATTATTGATACTATAGGTCAGGAGCTCATCAAAGAGAGCACGAGAAAGAGATATCGGCTATGAAACATCTGGTTAAGCATTGTCGAATCATTGTACATATAAATTAATTTACCAATACAGAAGTATAACAATATGTTATTAATAGATGGAAAATATAATTGAATGTGAAGACCTGACGAACTTAGGTCTGGTTCAATGTGACATTTTCAAATTTGATACAACGGAAATCAAATATTAACTGTTGGTTGATCAAATGCATACCTGATTAAAAAAAATCGGAACTACTAACATATAACAAATGCTCTCCCAAATCGACATACAACTTGCCGATATTTTTACAGGGGCCGTCCCTCGCTGTCTATTTCCCAATGGGGCAACTGCGTCTGGTGAAATACCATTCCGATGTAAATAGTCTTTAAGGTTGTCGATAAGTGCTTAATCGATTTTGCATGCACCTACATACATATTGTGTATGGTTAAGTCTCTGTACTTTTCAAATCAGCTAAACCATGGCGAAATTATACAAGGTCGTCTCAGGGTGAAATACCAATATTTACAATCGTAAAACTGATGTTGTGGAGGTGGAATCAGCTCAATGCTTCTATTAATTAAATATCTGAAAAATTCTGGCAAAACAAAACAAACCTTCATCTTCCATCCCTTGTACACTCATTAAATTGTACTATGATTAATTTACTAATCAATTATAATACTATCTCTTTCGCACTTTATTATGGCTGGTACCATACAAAGATGCTGCCACAAATCTGTGTATTGCTCTATGGCCAAAATATGTGCCTAGTGGGAGTTAAGTGCTACGATCCCAAGCTGAGCACTTAGGTCCCGCCGGGGTCAGTGGAGGCCAAGATCTTTGCATTCTTTAGTGAATGTCTGAAAAGCAATGTGAAAAGAAATATGATTAAATTATGTGCTACCGGAAACATTTCCTACTATGATTTACATGTCATAGGATAGACAACGCCCATTGAAGTCCTAATGGAGCTCATACCACTCCATTATACTTTTTCAATTATTGTATTTAATTGTGTAATTCTTATAATGCTTATAAAATCGAAAGTTCACGTTTGTGCGTCCTTTTTAATTTCATTATTAATTCAGACTGTTAAATATATAATATACGAATTTTTTTTATAGAGGGATATAATATCCTAATGTCGGTGTTTACACTTTTAAAGGGGTAAGTAATATGTCACTTAATTTTCTTAACGGAATCGTACTATTTGACTTCAGCAAGAAGCAACTATAAAAAAATATTGTGGGAGCGGATTAAACATGTGCTATCCCATAGAGATGAACTTTTATCGGGTTAACTCGCCCTACTGGTACAAACTAGGGACGAAGTGTAAATTTCGAGTATTTAAAGTTGAGGAATGCGGAAAGGGGAGTTGTGCCATTTCTTAGTATATAAACTGTACTATCGGAACTGGTATATTGCAAGTAGACGAAAATAATCGAGTGTAGTTCATGCTTTACAGACAATACGGCAGCAACTAAAAAACATATAAAATATATGCATAGAAAATATCTGTTAAATTCGTGACAATGAAGGGGAGATAAGTGGAAAATAAGTAATATCGTAGTGGAACATTTTATCAACCTAAAAAACAAACAAATCTTGCTTAATTAATTAACTATGCTGAGGAAATAGTTGTAAGCTCAGATGGGGGGCACAATAGATCGAACAAGTCTCAGTGCATGAAACCCCCCAATAATATTAATAAAAAATCAAACATTTGCCCCTTTTTATATCACTGTACTGTATCGACCTTTTATATAACATACGATGTGTGGAAGAAAATAATAGCCACATTTTTTTACAGTTTGACTGCTAGAGACACCAATGCTGGATACGAAGTACGTCTAAGATCGGCATAAATATATTTTCAGTCACGAAATTTATCGCCAATCCGTGTCCAAAAATGGGAAATATCTTCTCCTATCGACTCCGATCAGCTGGTATTAGACTAGCATTAGCAGTCGACGAGGATAAATAAATATATTGCATTTACTATTTATAAAAAGCATTTAGAAGACCTATCCATTACATATAATGTAGCTTTCTTAAACCGTGTTACCAAAAGGTAGACCCGTGTATTGGTTGTGGGCATTGTCTACCAGTTCGTGTCTGTATAAGCGCAATTTTTTCAAAACCCTTCTAGCTAGATATTTCAAATTGTTTACTATATTAACATTAGCAGATGTGTACGTCAGAGAAACTCTTTAGATCGAGTCCCATCCAATGCAGTATGGAAACAAACAAACAAACAACACAAAAAAATCTAACTTCGAATTTCTTATAATAACATTAGCATTATTACTTAAATCGTTTTGTAACGACAATTTTGTAGTGCCACAATAGAAAAGTTGGTCTAGGTATTCAGATATGTATATGTGTTTGCCAAACTGGTAAATGTTTCAAATGTAATAAAGATCCAATTTACTTAATATCGAGCAGACTAATGATTTTATAAATTATATTAAAACAAGTATTTGCCTAGCTACAAACAAAACAAGGAACGATTCATCGGAAATATTATCTTTCAATTAATATCTTTAACCACCTTTTTCCACTTAGCTGTATTAATCACTTTTTAATTTAACGAAATTTAATTTATTTGTCCAGATCGGTAATATGGAAGATGTAGAGAGCGTGGTATTTTCGATCGTACGCATGGAAAGTACACTTTATATTATAAAAGATATCGATGCTGGAGTGTGGCATTCGGTCGATCGATAGTCAGTCAGTGCGCGAAGTAGATATATAGTTTTAAAGAAAAACATCCAATGAAGTAAAAATAAGACACTTAGCATTTGGATTAAATATTGTCATGTTTTAGTTTCATATATTATTGTAGATATAATTTAATATCCCCATTTTTATCAGTTATATATTTCTCCTATGATTAATCAGGACTGACACTTGCGACAAGTCTCGCTTAGTATACAGAAAGTATTAACACATGTTGTCGCTTATTTTATTAATTGCCGTAGAAAATATTGTATTTTTTTTCGAAATTCAGATTGATTGTTATTTATTATTTAGAAATTCATTGTCTTCTAGGAATTTATTAAATTTAATCAACATTCAATTTTCAAAAACTTTTGAAAGAAATGATAAATTAAAATTACTATAATTATATAGTCACCAATGTTTGCTTTTGGGATACGGATATGTTGGCTTTTTTCTACTTGTCAGAGTATGCTTTATTAATCCAGTGCTAATAATATTGTATTCAAGAAAAGAATTCACGTCGCATTTGATTTTAATATACAAGTACTTATAAAGTATTTGTTTTGCGTAGGGTCAGCTACAGATAATTTAAGGTTGAGTGTACTAACATCGATTTCCCCGTTGAGACTAATGTCCTGCCACTTAAAGAAAGAACGAAAAAAAGACAACACGTTGCTTTCCTAATTTTTTATTTGCAATGTGGCGGCTTGACTACAGAGATTCCCGTTTGCAGTCAACTGGAGGTAGAAAGTAAATGTTATTGTACTTTAGTAAACTAAAGCTTATTGTAGTTAATATTTTTAAAGTCAAATAACTGAATTATAGTCAGAAAAAATATTCTTAAAATAAAAATACTAGTTCGTGTCTGGAATAAACAGATAGTGACAATTTCAGGTAAATTAAAACTGTATTATGCATATTCGCAAAAATAATGCACGTATTGTCTTTATTGTGGATTTAAATAATTTTAAATCAAGTGAATCCATAGTTTGTAAGATATGTGTTCCACTAAATATATTACTATTAATATTTCCTATTATAGGTTAAAGAGTAGAGATTACAATCATCAGCTCCTAGTATTCAAAATTGATCAAATAATTAATTTTGATTAATTTTTTAGATTTGCAAATACTTATGAATTCAATTAGACTATCCACAAGGTTTCTAAGTATAATTTTGTCTTTAATTTGTGTAATTCATATTTTGTTTCGCATCGGTAAGCTCCAATTGTTTTCGAAAACGCCGCTTTTTGGACATTTTATAATACAATAGGATTATTGGGTCAATTGCAGTGGGTGTGCGAAGGTGCTGTTTTAAGTATAAAAATGTTCATAATCAGTGATGCAGAGTGAGGTGAAGTGAAAACACATTGAATGGAAAATGCTTCCTAGTTTTACCCCTTCAGTGTAGGGAATGCCATGCATATTTAGATCACACATAATGGCAGCCTTGCTGTCATCAAATTACATGTCAATTTAATTAGTTTTAACTCGTTTGGTTGAATGCTTGATAATTATACAACCAAAATCACTATGAATTCGTGCATTAAGCTATTTTCTCATATACTTTCCAAAGCTTTTATGTATGTTTAGGGGATAACAACACTGACACGGAAAGGTAATTATCTTTAATATCAAATAAAATGTTTCATACATTAAAAATTTTAATTAAACTATTTCTTGGAACATGAAATATTGTTCTCCTTTAATTATTCGTACAGCAACAATATTACTATTCATTAGAGCTGAGTAATACTTTCCTTAATAGAAACATAGTATTAATAAAATCAACAGCTTTGTGGAGTTAGGGTGTCTAAAATGTTCAGACTTCTTAACGGTCATGCCGACAAAGTAATCTGTCAGTCATATCGCAGTTTGCTTTTCATTATTGTCCAAATCCTGCTTGTAAGCTATCAGCATCGTTCTTTTGAAGTTACATTTTAGTTGATTGAGTGAGGGGATCTACCTCATCGTGTTCAAGGACATATTCCCCACTGTCGGCAAGTATTGATATTTCTGGAAACAAAAATATAAAACCCTCGCTTATTTTGTAAAGTTCCACTCGAAGACTTAAATGTAACAATTCCCAGGATCACATCCGTAATAGATGTTACGTATAAAAAAAAAATTAAATGAGAATTGCAAAATATGTTTTCCAAATGGCTCAAAAGACATGATCATGGATCATAATATAAAATGTTAATTTTATATGTCTATTAATTCAGTTATTCATTTTAATGTATCAAACTTTTAATATAAATATACAAATATAGAGCAAATCCGGTTTCTACGAACACTCCTCTTGGCTTTTTCGGACACAGCGTGCCACTTTGCGCTTGAAATCAGTGTAGGATTCTCTCCATTCCTTGGCAGCATCAACATTTGCTGGGGACTCATCGTTGGGATCCGCTAACATTGATATCACGGATATCAAAATAGTTTCCACTGTATGCACCGGGAGCCAACGCTCTGATGCTTTTTCGTAGCCCCACTTATCATCTCCCGGCTCGTGTAAAATCGAAATACAGACATCACCATTCTTTTCAATATTTGGATGCCAGATTTCCGTAACAAACTTCATTCGAGGTGGGCGCAGGGGGTACTCCTTAGGAAAGTATAAATGCGCTTTGAAGAAACCTCCTTCGCTGTTGATAAGAAAGAAAAAATATATCAATATTAAAATTAAGTTTTTCTCAATAGGCGCACGTCGAGCTCAAAGTTAGGATTTGAGTATAAGTTCGCGCCTATACTTTTATTAATCGAAAAATAAGTGCTATAGTCGATAGTGTTCTAGCATATTAGAAGAAATTCGTAGTATTCTACGCTATTGGAAATGAATTCTTAAATAATTGTAGCTTGTTTTCCGATGTATATAATGTTTATATACTTTATATTGGTAAGTCTACGCAAACTATGCGAGACCATTTATATAATTGGTACGATTGTACCAAAAGTGTTAAGCTTTATATCAGTTACTTTATTTCTTAACGGGGCTGTAGAGTTTTGTTAAGAGGTGATATCAGTACTTAGAATTTCAAATATATATTTGCTCGAAACTGTTTATAAATCGATACTTTCGACAGGGAAGAGGCACCAATCAAATTAAATAAAATTGATTCACATACAGCGTACGAAAACTAAATTCTAAACCTTCTATGAGATGGACGTGCTTATGTAGACCAGAACGGACAAACACGTCTAGATCAAATTGGCTATTGATACTGATCAAGAGTATCTCGGAGCTGTTTCCTGCAGCATACATTTGCACAAAACTATAATAAGCTTTTTACCTCATTTTGATGGGCACATCACCTAATAAAAATTATTACAAAAGAAGAAAATTATCTTCGGGGAATATTTAATATTCTTGCATAAATATAGCAACAGGACACAGGAAATATTTTTTTCTTAAAAATTTGACTATTTATTCACGGTTTAATTGGCTAAGAAGATCATTTTAGTTCAAACATTGATATTAGAATAGTGGAGGACAAAAAAGCATCATCAGCCCCAATAATTTTTTTGTTGGAAAGCTGTTTTAAGCGTCAGAGGGGAGAAGTTTCGCTTATGGGGAAGACCCATGATAATCATTCAACCCGCCAACCTTACCTTATCTGAATAATACAGTAGTCCGATCCATAATATAATAATAATGAAACAAAACTAATCGAAAAAAGAGCACATACGTTGAAAAACAAAATAAGTTGGAAAAACGAATATCAGATCAATTCGATTGCCTACCAATATATTGCCCCAGACATCTTGAAACTAATTGAGGGAGCAAAATTAATGCTTAGAAATGAAATGTGTTCATTGCTGTATTGTATTGTAAGAAACATATATATATATATAATTACTGTAATAAACCTACTAAAGTGTATCTGGTGGTCCAATTATTAGGACTTCCCAAC
This sequence comes from Drosophila engyochracea, assembly GCA_035042385.1. Classification (NCBI taxonomy): domain Eukaryota; kingdom Metazoa; phylum Arthropoda; class Insecta; order Diptera; family Drosophilidae; genus Drosophila; species Drosophila engyochracea. Next base: position 156,382 of record JAWNLK010000172.1, read on the forward strand.
GGAATATATCATTTTCATCAATTAATCCAGCTGAGAAACCTTCTACTGGGTTTTTATTTAGTTCTGAAATAAAGGAATGGTAAGAATTTTGTAATGTTAAAATATATGCATTCATCTATGTTGTTTCTAAAACTGATTAAACTTATATATATATTGCATAAATAGAGTTTTCAAACACTCAATATACGTAGATATGTCAGTCTGATTTTATAAGATTTATAAACAGTTTTCCTTACCCTTACTAATTTAACCTTGACTACTACTTTTAAACACACCTGATCCTTTGACACCCCGAAAATTACATTCTCTTGCGAAGCGTAGGATGCATGCTTACATTTCAAGTATAGACTAAACCTTACATTGCGTGAACTCCCAAATGGTAGAGAGTAATTTCGGCAACTCAGTTGCTTGCATGCAAGTGCAATTACACGCAAGTGCACAATTACATACTACTTTCAGGTCTTGGCACCCACCCCCGAGAACCTCAAAAGCCTATGGATATCTTCCTAGAGTCACCAAACTTATTAATAACGACCTTCTTTTGTGGTCGGTTTTTTTTGGGATGACATCTTTTGATTTTTTTCAATTAGGTTCTTTGGAAGAGAGTGGTTGAAATTAATGTAACGGTCATTGGAAGTAGACAAAGAAGTTAAGTATTTTGTTGAAAAGAGAGGGGCGACGTTCAGCAGAAGTAGACAAAGACACAAAATAAAAAATCCTAGCGATGCAAACATTTTGTATACATATTTCGTCTGCTAGCAGTGATATGTTTTTTTCGATAATCAGTCGAAAACATATAATTATTAAATTAAATCAATTTGGTATTCATATTTTTATTGACAAAAATTTTGATACGAGTCGTGATCGACAAATCTATCATGTGCCCATCAAAAATATTGTGCAAAGGGATCCACGGTTTTGACGTGCTTACGAAAAAATTCTAGATAGACTTACTCTCGACTTCATCTACGTGGAAGTCTTTCACATAACTCATCTTTTAACAGATAGTTTCTAAACGCAGCCAAATGAAATAGTAGTCTGTGAGAAATACATTAACTGTAGAAAAATAAATAAATAGAAACCGCTTGCAACGGACAGTCAGTCTCTGCTATTGATGCTGATCAGAAACATATATAATTATATATACCTTATAGGAATGTCCCTGGTACGATACAAAATTGCACAACAAAATTATAATACTCCTTGTGCAAGGGTATTCAACGCAAACAGATAATCCTCTTTCGACCGATAGCTGCTATGAAAACTACATGATTTAAATGTCCGATGCTGATGCGTTTACTTCCCCAAATATTATGAAGCATTACAGCAAGCATCAGGAGGTCTTCATAAACAAAACAGATGCTTATAGAATCATAATTTTTCGATGTCCTATATCAGCTATTTGATATACAAGTGCGACTCGGCCGATTCCAATGCGTGTACATATACTGGCTGCATCAAAAATCAACATTTAGTCAATATCGATGAAAAGTTGAGAGAACATTGTGAATAGAAGCAGACAGATGGACATAATACATATAGGTACATATGCTGACTCGTCGGCAAGTCGAGCATACATATATACATATATATAACCATATACATATGTGCTCCTGCTGTCTCTTTCAAAGTCTTACACACTTCGTGACTAACTTATGATTTTTTTTTTGTTGTACATAATTACATATACATATATGTGTATATACATCAATACATATGTATAAATACGCACACTTTAACGTAATTAGTTGTCAACGAAATGTGGTCCAACCAAATAAATGTGGTGAGGCAGACTTCTTATGTGCATACATACATACGTACATACATGTATGCATATGTAGATGTACATGTATATGTATTTATGTACAACACGCTTGTTGTACTAATACCTGCAATTGGCCCTTGTGTTCCTGATATTTTTGCTTGTGCACATACATACATATGTATTTGTATGTACCTTTCTTAAATATGTATATACACAAGTATGTATGTATATTCATATGGACATATTAGACATGTGTAACACATACCTGCCAATTGTTTTTTCAACAGCAATGATGATTGAAGCTCGGACATTTTGACTTTGTTTCTGGAATATTTTAATCGAATAAAGCACACATAAGTTACACAATTGAAAAAATTTACTTTAGTATCGCGATCTGCTTCGATGAAAAAAATTTATTTTATCTCATACGAAAGCCGACAGTGTACTTTTTTCATTCTTCACAGACGAAACAAAGTAATTTACTGAAACAAAATGAAATTAAAACTATCATATGAACTAAAATGATTCAGTTCACGAAACGATTGAAATGAAACAAATTTGTAAACCACACATCGAATTCTGACTCAGCTTCAGCATTCTGCAATTCGGGCTTCTGCTTAGGTAATAAGTATTTTCAATTCCAGAGAAAATAAAATATAATAAGACTTCATATGAATATATCAAAAATAGATTGGAGGTTAGATGGAAGAACCGTCGACCTAAATATGTCTTATATTTTTCAAAATATTTTATTGATGATGCTACGAAAATACTGTAAAAAATATATGTGTTTAATCTTTTACTCTCTAAATGTTTAATTAAAGGCTTAGAAACGGAAATTATTTGAACCTGATTATATATCTTATATGCGAATAACTTTTATTAACACTTTTTTGGCATATTATTTCATAATTTATTAATAATCATATTTTTGGTTTGGTCATGCAGTAAAATTATAAAAGTTTTAAATATTCAAAGAGGACTTATGGTGGTGTGAACTTATTCAAGGCATCTTAATATCAATTAAGAGTTATGATCAATAATAAATTTTAATGACGGTCCATTAGGTTTTGTAGTACCGAAAACTCATTTTATAGCAATCAAAATACAGTTTGAATTTTTCTGTCCACCACTAATAGTAATTGGCATTCACTGCGAAAATATAAACAAACCCATTGTTAAGAATTGAAATTACGATTAAAAAATTGCCGACAACGAAGAAATAAAAAAATAAAATATACTTTTAAGATTATTTAATTTAATTACGTGAATTTCGACGAAAGCGGTGAATCTCACTGCCTTGACTCCGGATTCGGAAAAACAAAAAATAATTTCAATTGAAAGCGTTTTGCATTAAGACGTATCGCAATGGTCAATGTGGTTTCCACAAGTCGTCAGGCTCTATGCACATAGTTTACTACAGCTGCAACAGCTGTAACTCATGCCACCTATGTGAATAGTGTTTCATCTTTGGAAAATTCCCATTCGTTCCGCGAGACTTAAGTCGGTGTGATTCACCTATGAGACAATTAATCTCGCCAGGCCAACAACTTTTGCGTTTTAATGCACTCAAATTACCTGACTACAGTGCGAAACCATAATTATGTGTGGAGCAAATTCAAGTGCTTGTGCCATTTAAGAGGTGTGTTCAAAAAGTATCGCGAATTTTAAATTTTCGCGGGTTACGTATATTCGAATTTCAATTTTTTTGTAGCGTTATGTTGGTACTCATGTCTCTCACTTATGCCGACAAGCTCGGCCATTTTGAATGTTCACTTAATTGTTGACAGCTGCTTTGCTTGCACGTGTTTTGGATCGTCTCCGATTTTTACCTATTCAAAAAAATGGATCAAAGAACCTGTATCAAATTTTGTGTGAAAAACTAAATTAAGTGCGCGGATGCATTCCGAATGTTGATTGTGGCATACGGAGAAGCTACCTTGGACCGAAGCAACGTTTATCGGTGGTACAAAATGTTCTCAGAAGGCCGAGAAGATGTGAACGACGAAGAGCGTGCCGGACGCCCGAGCACTTCAACAACAGACGAAAAAATTAATGGAGTGGAGAAAATGGTATTGGCCAATCCTCGAATCACCGTTAGAGAAGTTGCTGAGGAGCTAGACATATCGATTGGCTCATGCCATTCGATTTTTATCAATGATTTGGGCATGAGACGGGTCGCCGCGAAATTCGTACCAAAATTGCTCAATTGCGACCAAAAACAGCATCGCATGAACATTGCTAATGAGATGTTGGACTCTGTCCGCGACGACCCAAATTTGCTCCAGAGGGTCATAACTGGTGACGAATCGTGGGTTTATGGTTACGACGTGGAAACCAAAGCTCAATCATCTCAATGGAAGCTGCCGCACGAACCAAGACCGAAAAAAGCGCGCCAAGTTCGGTCGAATGTGAAAGTTTTGCTGACAGTTTTCTTCGATTGCAGGGGCGTGGTGCATCATGAGTTCTTGCCACAGGGTAGAACGGTCAATAAGGAATATTACCTGCAAGTTATGCGCAATTTGCGCGAAGCAATCCGCCAGAAACGCCCGGATTTGTGGAAGAACAAAAATTGGCTTTTGCACCACGATAACGCCCCTGCTCACACATCGTTGCTTGTGCGCGACTTTTTGGTCAAAAACAACACACTAATGATGCCGCAGCCACCGTATTCCCCAGATCTGGCCCCCTGTGACTTTTTCTTGTTCCCTAAACTGAAGAGGCCCATGAAAGGACGACGTTACGCTACGCTTGACGAGATAAAGACGGGATCGAAGGAGGAGCTGAACAAGATAAAAAAAATGATTTTTTGAAGTGCTTCGAAGATTGGAAAAACCGTTGGCACAAGTGTATAATATCTCATGGGGATTACTTTGAAGGGGACAAAATAGATATTCATGAATAAATAAATAATATCTGAAAAAACACAAAATTGAACACACCTCGTATGTTAATAGGCAATATATATCAAAACTATTTTAAACTAATAACTAAACTAAAGAAAAATATTTTAAGTTAATAATTGAACATAAGTGCTTTAGTGCACTGTCAAACAAATAAAAAATTGAAGTGTAACTAAATTCGATATTACAAAAATAGTTGAAAATGGTTAAGGTCCAGCTTGCGGGAAAAATTTTCGCTATGCGACATTTTTAAAAATTAATTTGGCACGATGCTCGCAAGCGAAAAAATTCAGTTTTAATAGCGTTTTTATTATGCGACCTGATAGATATATTTTGCTCACTTCCTGCACGAATGCGAGAGTCTCCATTGGGTTGAGGGTTACTTTGTAGCTATGATTGATTCTTTCCCATTATCGCAAAGTCGGGAGAGCTCGTTGCTGACTATGACTAGATTAGTTAGCGGGTCTTTTAGTCTACAGTGGCCTGTTAAGATACCGGTATTGTAGGACCGTTCTTTCCTATGGCTATTATTTGCTTAAATTGGCTATATCCATGTTTTGATAGTTCTGTCTGTACTTAGCCAGAGGCTTAGGATGGGATATCGGAGGGGCCACAACTTCAAGGTCTGCCCCCTGGTTAATGACTTATCCATCTGTGTTCCCTTTTTATGGTGTTTGTTTGCATGGTGTGGACATAATCTAATGATGTTCTCTCTTAGTACTTATGTGAACTACGATATTTTGCTCAAATATCTATTCTTTTGTCACTTCGTACCTGTGATAATGCATACTTACTAAATTTTGATATTTACTAGATCATATAGGGTATTTCACTGCACACCCAAAGTATTTACCACTCTGTTCTCCCTAATGTCTCTTTTCATATAGATAGATTCCTTGAAGAAGTTGCCCTGATCGAGAAATTCAATTTAGCTAAGAGTTACAAAAGGCAAGTCCAGACCAGATTTTCGATCCATAACACCGAGAACACCGGAAACATTAGCGTACGTCTGTCAAATTTGCTTTACCGAACAGAGTTAGACAGGTCTAAGATTCTCTGGAAACTCGTGTATAAATGACACTTACCTTTAACTTATCGACTGAGTAAAAAGCGAAATAAAAACCTGCTAGAAATATCCATTCTTCGGCGCTTACTTTATACAGCATTTGATTTAGTTTGGTGGATTACCCTCAAAAATTCTAAACTTAAAAAAATAAGTTAAAAGACAATTATCACCGACAGGACTTTTTAAGGTCTTTCAGGATGTTGATTCATCTCAAGACAAAAGGAATATAGCAGGCATATTTGCAAAGCAGTATGTTAGGTTCAACTTCCCACTACCCCCAATTTTTGTATATTTGGATTTTTTCTTGGTTCTTTTCATAACTAACTACCTCAGAGCAGAGACATATTTTAAAACCAATTATTTTGGAAAAGTTTGTAGATTTCGAAGCAAGGATATAACAATGAGCTGGCTACGCAGAATTAACATCAATATATGATAGGGTACCTAGATACTCTTGTAAAACATACACTTTCAAAGGTAGGCTGTCGACGTGATGCACGTAATGAGGCTTGCTTAAATTGTGGATATAATTAATTACCTGTGTCCCAAATTAAGTTTAATTTCTGTGCTTCAAGATGCGCTACAAAATATAACCCTTTTCAACTAAAAGCGAATTTCGCATCGAATCGTCTAAATCTATTTATTAGTCAATTGATTTTCTTCCTGTTTTCGAAACTTTGACACCAGAAATCATGTTGCTTTGCTCTAACTACGAACTATACAACGAAAGTTTTCGTAGATATAGCCAAACGGATTAGTACAAGGAATCTAATATAAGAAATCTGTGAAACATTAATCAATTGAAGAAAAGTATTGTAATGACGACTATGTCCACACTTAGACTGCGCAACAAACATTAAATATTTTTACAAACACCTACACGAAGTAGAGCCAGCCCCATCAACGTGTGATTCTGGGCTATGTCCAATCCCATTAATAAAAGCACAGTCGTTTTACTTCGCCAGAAAAGAATGCACATTACATACATACAGGAACAGCGGGCTAGAAGTACCGTACCACAAAGTTTCCAGATGTTTTTATTGCACCTAGGTTTTTCCATTAATTTACTACAGTAAGGACCAATAATATCCTAACCATTATCATGTACACGAACACGCTCAACAGGGAGCACACCAATCTTTCAAAGGGATTACATGCCAAGGGGAAAGTGGGACGGAGGAAACATACAATAGAATGTCGTAAACCAAAAAGCGAGTATGGGGCATGCATTAGATGTGGCAGCTTGGAGCATGGCAATTATTGAAAGACAGGCTGATTTTTCGTGACCCACGCGAAGATTGTCAAAACTTGTAACACAATACTTCAAAGAGTAAATCTACTAAAGTAAATACGATATTTTATCCGAAAAATAGCGCATCTTTTGCTGTCTGCCAAAAAAAAATTAAAAACTTTGAGCGATTAAGCTAGTTATCCATTGAATATTTCTCTAATAAGATGCATTTCTTCATTTCAGAAAACATTTCAATTTAAATTTTTTTTTTTTAATATTCAGATGCGAAAAGAGAAAACAGCAAAAGAAGTACCTTCGTGCGAATCGGTCACCTTGTAGACCAGAGACCGAGTTTGCCGTAATCGTTAAACTTTTATCTTGCTTATATAGTACGTTAATTAAAAATCTGATTGATTTTAGAAATATATGCATGTATTTGTTTTTTTTATTAAAGTGTAAAATCGCATTGTCTTACTCAACGGACATGTTCATTGGCTCAGCAATAATATTTTAGGCTTTAAGGGATCAAATATTTTTCAATTAAAATATCAATTTAAAATGTAAATGATTGTGTATGATTTTGTCTTAAATTTCTATCAAATGTGTTTAAGGAATAACATTAATTTTAAATGTAAGTCTGAAGTATTGCTATGCAATACTTACTACTATTTACATTTATATATACATAAGGTCCATGTTGTGAAAAATCTTGTAAATTAAGATTGGATAATATTATATTTTAAGTGAGAAGACCATGCTTAAAAACTGTTCGTAATGGATTGTGATGACACCATCCATGTCGGTATCATGTTGTCTGAAGGCTGTAGTTAACGTCTGCAATTAAAAAAAAAGTAATTTTACGTTAAAAAGTGGTTTAGTTTATCTGAAAATGTATAATTATTACTACACTGATTCACAAATTAAACTTAAACTTTGTGAGCTCAACTGAGCGGGCAGACAGGTGACTCTAATCTCTAAAATTGTGCCAAATAAATGGGTTTTATACTCAGGTGTATTAATTCAGAGGGGAAGTCGATATGGGCTAACAAAGTTTGGGACTCTAGCTATACATTTTTTATTGACGGCGGGACCGGGAGCCACGGAGGCGGGCGTGACTGCTCTCCGAAAATGTTTATACCAATCTTTGGTTGTCGTCCCAATCAATTTGGTTACTACAGCTTTTAGATCGGGGAGCTTGAAGACTATAGATTTGCATTTATAGATTTTATGGATTTCGGAGCCCCACCCAGGACGGACGGACAGCAAGACGGAAATTGTAGAAACTCTTCTATTATCGGTAGCCGAGTGTAAACAGTGCTGGAATGGACTTATTTTTGCTCTAATTATATTAATGTGACATTCAATCAAATACTCACATAGAGGACAATGCAACATTGTATAAAATCATCAAAAAGTATGGTGCCTCGGCCAAAACGATCAAATTTACGGAGCAAGACTTCCACTAGATGGTCAGAGAGCCGATATCCAAAGGAAGTAAGAGCCGTTTTAAGTTCTTGCTTATCAATATTGCCAGAATTATCACGATCAAATGACCGAAAACAACTCTGCCAATCTGTTACATATTTCCAAAGAGCTCCAAAATCCTGAAAAGACACAGTTCCTCTGTTCTCGCGATCAAACATCCCGATCATAAGTCGGACTGTTTCCGGGTTGAAGGCAGACCACGTGCCATTGGAGAGGGCCACCTGGAGTTCGTCTGCAGAAATATGACCGCTTCTGTCCTTATCAACTCTACAATAATACCCATAAAAATAACCATCAATCATTTTGTAGAAATTTATTCCGCTTTGTACTTATTCATTAAAATATTTATATGTTGTGCGCATGGTATTAATGTGAGAATAATTAATGTATGAATGTATGCACGTATGTAACACAAAAAAACGTATAAAATAAATTAAACTAAATTAAAAACAAAATATATTTAAATTTGAATTAAACAAAAACGAAATATATATTAAGCTTGTATTGTTGGGGTATTTAAATGTAAACTGGTCAAACATTTGTTGCATGAATTTGGTAAAAATTGTTAGTATGAATTAGCAGATACTTAACCACAGATGCATGCATGTTATTTACAAGACAATACGTTTAAAATTTAATTCCCCATTATAGAAATACAGGACTATGAATTGATACTTAATAAAGTCTATTGTGTTATTACAGATTACTCGAAAACGTTCATTCAAGGAATAATTAGTAGTACAGCGCTGATGAAGTAGAGGGAACAGAAAAGTTAATTAAACTCAAAAACGGAGCGCAATATATTTCATCATTTAGTAATTTAACTATAAACATAACATCGAGCATATCACGACGATTAGTTATGGAAGGAAGGTGGATAATACCCCCAGACACATCAATGTACCCTGTCTTTTTCGTAAAAAGAATCGTACATTACGTGAAGCGAGACAGATGAAAATAAGACCAATATTTAACTGTCGCAAGCAATGATTGTAGTGCTAGCTAGCTAAACTGAATGAGGAAACAAATCCTTTTTTTGTAAGTTCTAACTCATTAAATAGGTAGTCGATCGAATTGATTGTGTCGATTATGAAAACAGCTCTTTGAAAAAACTGTCAATGTTCAGCCAGGCAACAGAAAATTCGAAATAATCAAAATTGGGGTTTCGTGAGTTAAGCTTGTTTCTCAAATGAATAATAAAACAAAAATTGCAGATAAGATTATTAAAAACAAAAGAAAATGGTATGCAAAGAAAAAATGCCAATTTTCGTGATAAGAGCTACAAATGTTTACAACTTCGCATTTAATACCATTGCATTGGGGATATTATAATTTTCTAGATAAGTGTGTAACGCAGTAAAAATTACATATTCGCCTCTATTTTTAATGCTAATGTAACACAAAGCTCTAGCGCTTATAATACTAACACTAATCTAGTATAGAGCTCAAGAAGTTTTTTTCTATATTGTGAAATAAGTTTTTACGGTCAGTTTTCCACGTCTTGTTTCGAATTTAAGATGTGCCATTAGAGCCCATATGAATGACGCATAAAACCGTTTCCCTAGCTTAAATTATGTTTTAATTATCATTATTTGTCATTCTTTCATATCCCATCCTTCGCTCAGACAGAAATAACTTATTTTAGGGAATGGCCCCTGAGCGTGTATGACAACATGCGTGTTAAAAAAAAAATAAAAATAGAATCATTATACCGATTACAAGAGAGAACACACAGGACACACATTTGTATGTTCGTCGGTATATCAGCACATACCTTTGAAATACGTCCCAAAGAAACGATTGATCAGGCATTCCACTTTGATGGTATGACATATTCGATAAAAACAAATTAATAAAGTTAGAACACTTGATTTTTACCAAAATCTAGATGGTAGTAATTTAATACTAAACTATGAATCACAGACTAAATAAGTGATGGCTCTGTCATTGAATTGACATATCGATAGTTAATAATCGAATTTACTGAATACATATTGAAACTTATATTATGTGGTATTTACCGGCTTCGTTTGACAATTAATTACGCCTTTCATAACTGGTCTTATTCTGAAAGAAGCTCGTGCAAAAGACAATAACGATAAATTTTTGATGAGAGTTTGTTGCGTTATACGGAAAGAATACAATACATGTAAAATATTTTGAAGTGAAGCGATCTAATCTAATTAAAATGTCAATTGTATTTCTTCTTCGCATTGTACTTTCTCATACTTCGTGTTTCTTTGTCTGTAGACAAATTGTTCAAGTGCAATTAAATGGAAAAGGAACACGCATTGGAAACGAATTGAATTTATGTCTCGGAAACACCATTTATCGATATCAAATTTTTGTCAACGAAAGAGCCTACATCTTTGAAATGATTATACATGTGAATAGCCCATAATAGGCTTACGCTCTGCAGAGAGTATCGATTTTTAGATACCCGATAGTCGTGTGCTTCACTATTCAATTAGTATTTAATTACAAGACTGACTTGAATGATGTATTTATGTGTGTACATTATGAGTTTATTTATCATAACCGGCGACCATGTGTAGTCGATTGACAATTGATTTGTGTTGGGCGGTGCCAAATTTACAGACTTGTAAATAAATACAAAGATAAATATTTTGGGATCAAAATGGTATACAAAAGAAAATGATATTTAAAATGTTACTAATATTACCATATTTCAGCGCCACTTTTATATGTGCTTCCTAAGTTTCACGGCTCTCTCTACGCTTTTCTACATATTACATGAACGTCCTCATTGGGACTACATGGGATCATCCGAAACCAGCACAGGACATAACGAAATGTAAGTATCCGTGCGGTCTTATGAACACTAAAAGTATATACTTTAGTTTTTAAAAATTTTGGGTTGTAAAATTTGTCATAGATGGTCACAAGATAGCCCAATTGGTATTAACTTAATTTAAATCGTTTAAAATATTGAATTGAGGCACTTTAAATATTCTTTAATATGGAATCGTTTTCGTCTTTAAATACAATACAATACAATAACTTCCTTATCGCCTCGAGTATTGATGCAGATCAGTAATAAAGTAGTAATAAACACAACGGCAGAAATAGAAAAAAAATTCCAATCTTAGAATCCAAATGATTACAAAAATAATTATTGTTTCTATGATTTTTTTTCGGTTTGGATATCTTTGTAGATAAAAAACGTGTTCTCATAAGAACTTGTCTTTTGACTGATTGTTCCTAGGACAGAATTGTTGTGCTAGAAACTTAAATCTTACCGAAATACAAACTGTTTGATATTTAGCGTTGTGATTGTTTTTAGAAATTTTAAGATTTCCATGTTAAATATTCTGATATTGTTTACTGATCCAAATTGATTAATATTTTCATTTGCTTTATTTAAAATATTTTGAATAGGTATCACAAAAACATCATACACATCGTTGCAGTCGCCTGTGGCCAGCGAGCTCAAGAGACTCTAGTTATGATAAAGTCAGCTATCATTTTTAATTATTATCAAGAATACCTCAAGTTCATAGTATTTACAGAAGATCCATTAACTGGTATATTAAGGGAGAAACTGACAGACTGGCGTGATTTATACCCCCAACTGTTTGACTTCGAGCTTTTGCCATTAAAATTTCCAAACAAAAGTGAAATGGAGTGGAAAAACCTTTTTAAACCATGTGCAGCACAACGCCTATTTTTGCCGGTAAGTACCAAGTTACACACAGTCAATAAGTGATTTGGTTTAGCATAGAATATTGTATTTACAACGTAAAATCTTATTTTTTTTATTTGTAACTAGTTTATAAATCGGAAAATATGTCATAAAATAATGCTGTGATTGTCGTCAAAATAAGTTCAATAGCTATGTAAATTAAAGCAGAAATCGAATACAGGCAATATAAAATATATCCATTAAATGATTGAAATCAGATTTAAGTAACTTTTATGGTGGTTCATATTTTAAAATTTAACAATATTTTCTCAAAATAGTATTTATAAATATAGTTTTTATATTTGAATTGTTTAATGAAAACTTCTTTTAGGTTTATCACAGCTAAAGCAAAAAATTCAGTTTAAAAAAATTATTTCAAAAATGTACATATGGACCTCATAATGTGATTCTAGGACTTTCATAAAATTGTAGTTGAGCAGCACTTCTGCAGCTATCTGCATAATTTTCGCTTCATTTAAAATTAAGTTAGTTGTCTTTTATCGTCGGAGGTAACTGATTGCGCTTTATTCTGTCCCAAGTGCTAAAAAGATGTATCTTCACAAAAAAATTAAAACAATTTTCTTCACTTTGTAATGGAAACACATTTTAAGAAATGAAAATAGAACATAGCGATAATTGTGATTTTAAAAAAATTAAGTTAGTGTCATTCCACATATCCCCGTAATAAGTTTCATTGCTAAGATTTTTAATTCAAAAAATAATATTTGCATTTTAATTCAAGTCTCTATTGACGGAGGTCGACTCGCTGCTGTACGTGGATACGGATATTTTATTTTTATCTCCGATTTCCGATATATGGCAGTTCTTTGGAAAATTCAACGAGAGTCAAATTGCTGCATTAGCGCCAGAGCACGAAAATGAAAATATTGGATGGTACAACCGCTTTGCACGTCATCCGTTCTATGGCCGACTTGGAGTAAACTCTGGAGTCATGCTGATGAATCTTACACGCATGCGAAAATTCAATTGGGAACATCATGTATTTCCTATTTATAAGGAGTTTAAGCTACGTATTACCTGGGGCGACCAAGATATTATAAATATTCTGTTTTATTATCATCCCGACAAACTCCATATAATGCCATGCGAATATAACTATCGTCCAGATCACTGCATGTACATGAGTATATGCAATACTTCTCATTCTGGAATAAAGTTAATACACGGTAATAGAGGATATTTTCATTCTAATAAGCAACCATTATTTAAGGCAATTTATGATGCAATTGAAAGTTATCAATTTAGTTCTAATGTATACGCCGATTTTCTGTTGCCGCTTCGCTCAGCATTAATTGCGCAACATATTAATGAATCTAGTTGTGGAAAAATCTCAAGTGATATTCTTTTAGTGGCAAACAGTCTCTTCGATAATAAATATTAGGCACTATAAGTTTTGGTCAAATCATGTAAGGGAACATGGTAATTATAAACAAACCGATTGCATTATAAAATATTTTGTAAATAATTAAAAGTTTTGTTTCAACAAAAAAAAAAAAAATCGGTATATATTTCATTATTTAATTTAAAAATATATATGTATATATTTACAAATCCACGGCCAGCCTATAAGATGGATTTAATATTTTAGACCAATTTGCGGAAAATAAAGTTGTATACTTCCTGTTAACAAATAACGCTTTTAAAGCCAGAGAGAATTCTTAAATATAACGACGACTGAGTGAAAAGCGTGAATGTGTACATATCAATTTAAAGTCTTATGTCTAAAATTGTTTGAGTAAAATGATTCAAAAATCGATCCTTCAGCAAAAAGACGGATAAAAGTTTAATCCAGATTTTGAATTCAGAACTTTTTCTTGTACCTGTTTTATTAAGTGGCCACCGTTGTATATACACTTGCTCAAAAATCTCAATAGCTGAGTAGTTGTTAACTAGTAAGATTCATTCTTTTTTTGTTTATTGAATTATAACGTCTACAAGACTAAGTTTTAAAATATAAGAATACAATAAGAACAATAAAAATATATTTTCAATATTGTCCTACGCTTAATATTGATTTAAAATATATATATATATATATATATATATATATGTATATACATACGTACCCTTGTAGTTTAGAGCCAACCTCGTTTTTTTTGCCATAATGCGACCAGAGCTGTTCTACATATCTAGGTTGCAGTTCCGATTTGCTGTCTTGTCAAACAATCTTTTTCTTTTTAATTCATTCTCTTATTTTAGCAAGATTTGATTGAGCATACAGAAGGGATCGGGAAGGTTAAAAAGCTTGCTGAACTTACTCTGGCCAGCGTTTACGAGTTTGTTGCCGTCAATATGTACCTTGTACCTCGTCTTGTAAAAAGTTAAAACTAATTTAAAAGTTATTGGGCGCAAGAAAAGAACTTCAAGGCCGATGCAGTGCGCACGAGAAGCGATGCGATAATATTGGTCAACAAAGAGCTGTCAGGCTCTTTTTCTTTGCTAAACTCTGACCTTTTAAATAAATATAAATAATTATAGTTGAGAAAAATTGGAAACGCCAAATATGTGTTTATAAATATATTAATTTGTACCTAAATATTGTAATAGTAGTAGTAATAGTAATATTTATTTGTGTGTACTTATAAGCTCTCTGAATGCATTTCTGCTTTCAAATGAATGAGATTAAATGGCTCAGCTTGGTTATAGTTTTAAATTTTGTTTGAATCTTAAATCTTTAATCAATGATTGTGTTTTGCAAAATGCAAATAGAAGTCAAACAACCCTATCAACGACATCGGGATCTGTTTCAAGAGACTTCCCAAGTCAACTTCATTTCCCACATAGAATCCAAAAGCACATTCAAATTTCTACCAATATCTAATAGTAAAAGCAATTTAGCTCGCTAAATTACTTCGCTCAAAGCTTTAACTCCGTCATATCGCACTCTTTTCTCAGTAGCCTAGTAGCTCCTATCCCAGTTCAGACATTCAATCAGTGATCCGGCTTTTAAATTTCCACCCAATGCGAGGCTCTTTAAATATTCTTAATTACAGATCTCGCAAGCAGGAACGTATTTTATTAGACGAACACGATTGAATCAAAGACCTATAGAAGCAGTTTTTCCAAAAAGTTCGGTGATAAGATCAAATATGTTCGCGTTAGATTGGACTGGAAATTCGAACACAGTTAAGAGAGTGCAATTAGAATAAAATATGATGACACTATAAATATTCCGATGGTTACACAATATATATGGAGTATCAGTTTGATGGCTTTATCTGATGACCTGATGTACCAGGATAGTACACGTCACATCATATTTACACCGATGGCAGAGTTAGTCGGCTGAGTAGGAGGCAAAGTATACTCTGATCACCGAAAGTTAAACCATTATTTCAGGCTCCCTAATCTTCGCGATCAGGCAGGAGCTACCATTACTAGCACTGATGGAATCCAGACAAAAGTTGATAAGTCGCAGTAAATATCAGATTTTTTCACGAGCTGGCAAGAGAAGCTCACATCCACCTCATCTGGGTGCCGGGACACAGGGACACTAAGATAAACCGTAGTGCTGTGACACAAGTCATCGTTGGACACTGATTGATGATAAACCATGCAACCACAACGACTGTTGAAGTTGCTGTGACTAAGAACATGAGAAATCGGTCCAATCTTTATTTAACCATATTCATCCAATCAACGGGATGAATCACGACGCCTGAAACTTTATGTGTTATTGCGAGTCTGTCAATCATGGCTCAACCTTTGAGATTTGGCAATATAAAACACATTTGTGTTATAATCAGGGTGTCAAACCAAAAACGGAATCCGAAGCGCATTTAAATTTGTTTAAGACTCATATAGCAGAACTTTTTTTTGGGCGAGCTATATTATATACATTTGTCTAACACTGATCGAACGCCGACTTATTTTTTTTAACTCAGGAATTGGGCCATTATTTAGCGTACCGCAAAGATCAATACGTATCCGAAAACCGTTAAAAAGTTTTAAAAAAAAATCCGAAACTCTACCGGAATTCTAGTACCTTATATACCAGAATCGAAATCGATACCTAAATTCGTTTCGGTTTGACAAGTTAAGTTTTAAGTTTTTAAGTTTTAATACATTTGTTTTTTTCTGGCATCGATTTCAGGTTCCTTTTCTTGACTTTCTCAACCCTTTTTCTGAGCAGGCAGCGATCAGATGGCCTTCCACGCATGTTATGATTGCACCTGAGTGGCTGAAGGTGGCTTTGTATTAATGCGTCAATTTTTATGAGCTGAGAATGATTCTGTATTTGCAGATTTTGACAACAAAAAGCTCAACCATTCCTGTGCTGCAGCTGCTAATCCACGAAGAAAGTTGGACTAGGAGATACCTTTACCACGTTTTTTAAATCCAACCAATTAACCAAGTGAAATATACGCGTACATTAATCATATGTGCATGTGTTTGTATTTGTGAGTGCATATGTGCACAATAAATGATGGAATCGGAAATGCACAAATACTCTACACACATTTTCATCACAACACATATTGAAAATCAGCCCAATAATATTAACAATTGGTGACAGTTGCTTTAAAGTTATGACAAATGTAGATGTGCTTCGAGGTGTCATATATTCCCAGTCCCCTTAACTCGCTGTTTAGACGAGTTTATATTCCGAGTTGAAAGCCATATTTATAAGTTTGCGGATCGCTCTTTGATTATCTTAACTCAGCCTTTGAACACACTTGGATCGCAATTGTCAATACACAATAAAACATTTTGGTTTGTGTAACTAAATTTTTTTCACATTTCTTCAGTGATAGTAAAATACATACATATTTGATATAGCAGTCCGTTATTGACTAAATGTCGTCCAAATTTTAGGAATCTATTGAAGAATGTCATTTCCAAGATTGCAAAGAAAGCAACAAAAAAAAGTATGCTTATACAACACAGATATTAAATATACATATATATATATACATATATGTATATATATATATATATAAATATATATATATGTATTAATTTATCAGTAATACGTACATATTAAAGTGGTGGTTGGTTAAGTTAAACAAAGATAAATAATATTGGGTCTTCTAAGTAGTTGGATAAAGTTCCTGCGCGTCATTTTCTGTAGTACTAGGTATGCCAGTGGCATTTGATAAACTCTGTCCACTGCTTGTCCCTGCGGTGTCTAAATTATTAATGTTTCTGATATTTCTAATTGAAGTTGGACTTGGAGACTTGGAGCTTGATGATGTAGCTGAGCCAGGTGTACTTTTATTTCTTGTAGATGTTGTTTCTTCATCATCGGAACATTCCACACTGGATATCGAGAAATTATCCTTTAAAAAATGAATAAGTTCAGAAAACAACTTGTAACTGGGTGCAAGTATCTTTAAATTACCGTATCTCTTTGTGATTTATAGCCCAGCAATTTAAGTTTGCGTTCCTCTCTCATTCGAGTTAGTCTCATTAGCAGGGTATAGTGCTGTTCAACCCGATATAGACATGTTTTGCATATGGTCTTAGGTAAAGGATCAGTTGGTGATATCTATAAAAAATTTGAATGCATTTTGGAACATCAAAATATTGGTGGTACTACTTACAGTAATAGGCAAATAGCCGTTAATTTTTTCGACAAGGCATAAGCGCTGACCATGGTCTCCATAAATGTGTATAACTGTCCTATGCATTTCTGAGCAAAGACGGCAAAGAAATCCGGAAATACAGGCCTTCTCAATACTTCCCATGTCGACCGTCGGTATGCCAATATCTTTGTTGTAGTGGGATTCAAAACATATCAGTTACGTATAAGTGTATCCAAGCGCGTAAATTAATTACATATATCAATATTTATCAATAATCTTACTAGCTAACACATAAACAATTTCTTAAATCAGACACAAAAATATTGCATTTGCTATTGTTCTCACACACAGATGTTTGTATTCACAATAACAAGGTTGTATGTTCGATAGGCTTCACTTTATAAATCTTTAAGTATCGATAGTCAGCTTCCTTATGTCGAATTGAACATTGCTATTAAGGCATTTTAATATGAAACTACCACTTTAGCCTTTTTCTGGCTAGGTCTGTTCTCTTTTTATTTGAGTTAAGAGAAAAAATTAGCAAACGCAAACTGCCCGGAAGTCAACTCTGTTTTTTTTTTAAATAATATACCTTTTTTATTTTGGCAATTAATGTAATAATAAAATTATTTTGTTTTAAATTTGTGTTTGTGCATATAGCTTATAATTTTTTATACAATTAACATGATAATGAATATGGACTGTAATTGTGTACATAAATTAACAGAATTTTTTATTTAAATAAATAATATTTCTTAATCTTTTTTTTTTAAATCGTCAATAATAATGTCTCATATTGTAAATCCATATAATCATTCTTTCACGTTAAAAACAGAAAATTTTTCCTATTAATTTAAGTATTTTCGTTATTAGTTCTTTTCTGTTCAATCTGCCCTGTTTTTGCAATCGATATTTGACAGCAGAAGAGACTTGAAGCTCAAAAGTTGGATTCAATCAGAGCGACATTTAGGATCGTGTCCAATACTTTGCATAGTTCTGGCATCTTCAGATGATGTCCCTAAACCATAACACATACTAACATTTTTACACACATTAAAAAAATGTAAAAAGATTTTGTGAGCGATGGGGTAGTGATGAAGGTTTTAAAGCAAACATGCTTAAATTGTTGCGTGAGAGGGAAACGTAGACTTCAATATCGTGTGCATTTTGACAAAACTAACAGGCATTGAATTGTTTTTCTAATTAATCTCCTGAATACCTTAAAATGCGATTTATTATTCTTTGTCAGTGGCATTAGAATACAAACTAGTAGCCTACTATAATTAATAATAATTAGACAAGGACTGCGATGACTTGTCCTTATTGTATTACTGTAGGAGTTTACAATAGTTGTCGCTTATACCACTTGAAGTTGTGGTGCTGTTTGCTTAAAATTAAGAATGAAGAATTTGCCTAATTAAGAAGATTAGAAAATCATATTCATTCTAAGTGTAATATTCATTATCGTTATCGAAATACAAAACTATTTTCATGGAACTTCATGTAGGCAGTTCAATGAATTCAAAATTCTTTTAGGTTTTAAGAACAATTTGTTTATTCTACATATAAATTCCAACTATCCAAAAAAAGTACAATCGACCGAACGTCACGCAAGGATTTGAGTATCTCATCAGGTGAGAGGCGTGCTAAAGTGCTTGCGTAATACGTAATCATCTTATTCCTTACTGTCTTAAATCCTTTAAATTATGCCAAGCAAAATTATAAAAGCATTTGTACGTACGATGAGTTGCAAGCACTGAAATTAAATATAACTAACAAGTAATCTATTTAAATTTTACACTTCCGTTGCAGGGATGGAGCGGTCCGACGGATCAATCGCTGCCGTTGCAGGGTCCAACTGCTCAATCAATCAAGAAGAAGAAAGACCGTATGCCATTGAAATTACCTGTGGCTGCAATTCGATTGCAGTTGGCGTTGCCATCCACACCAACTGAATACCAGTTTGGTTAATGCAGATTAGCTGTTCTATATTCTATTGTGTCGCATTGGTCCCGCAATGTACCGATGATGGTTACGACAGCCTACATCTTAGGCATGGCCCTCTATACGCCTCTGCATATGTGCCTTTTCCACCTGTTGGGATGTGGGCTGGTACCGGAGTCATACTAATGTAATCTTCTGTGACGGCGATCGTTCTGGAGCGGCGTTAGCCGTAGTGGCTGAGGTCTATCTAGAGCCAAGCTGGTCGTTGTCGAATGGTAGGCGTAAGCCTCGTGCTCGAATCCTGACATCCATTTTACCAGGACCAGGTACTAATGTTGCTGCAGTGATGCAATCCTACTATTTCCATTTTGGATTGAAGCGATCCTTCGAGATTGAGTCTTGGCAGTCTCCCACAAGTCAAGCGGTGGCTTTAGGTAGAAAGAGTATGAGCTAAACTGAATTTCGGCGTCAGCACTATTGCCGTAAGTGCGTATTAATCGGATACAACGACCGGAGGGGACTCTGCTGACAACCCAGAGTGTAGTATATGTCGGATACATCCCTGCTGCCACGATATCTAGTTCTGTGTAGGGAAGTTGAACAGGGAAGATTTGTTGCCATCCGAGGAGGAGAACAGTAATGCACCTGCAGATAAACCTCAATCACTGGACTAGTCCAACAACCTTAGTTTGTGGGAGGCAAAGACTGTAGGCTAGGATGTACCAGTTATTAGCTTTTAGGTGAAAGCAGATCGTACATGTTAACATAATAACAACAAAATTTTAACGATAGCTAGATGTTAATTTGAATAATATATGTATCGAATTAGAAGTTTTAGGAAGCTCATCAAGACCAGAATAACTGGGAAATCTTCAAGAAAAAGCTCTGTTAAACGTTTCTGTAACCTCAAGAAAAAGCACCCTTGGTGAGCGACAGAACCAAGTACTATGCGTTACAGAAGTGGGTTTGTTTTTAATAAAGAGAAAGGGCAAAATAATGACCTTTACTGGTTTATTGGTCTAGCTTGGAAGTCTTCAAAAAAGCAACAAAGCAGGCCTAAAGGATATAAGAATCAGAAGCTTGCTGTCTATTTCAGACGCTGCTGGACGAAGAAAAATCGTATCCAATTTTCATATCTCACATATCAACTCTGCAAAGACAAAGGGAGATCGAAAAATACTGCCCTCCGTCATCGATAAAATACAGAACTCCCAACTCCCTAAAGAATATAACCTTTAACCACGTTATGCCAGAAGCGATAACTGAATAACCTAAAAGTTGACCCCCGATTAGTGGTATTGCTCTTATGCAGGATTCTGGATTCTCCAGGATCAGGCCAGCAGGGGCACGTCTCAGGCGTTCTGTCGCCTCTTCTATGGAATTTAGCAGTAAATAGACTGATTCACGACATGGGCGGGATGTCTAGGGAAGTTCCCTCAAAACTGTGTGACCTGATGACAAGTAACCTTACAATATTGTCAACCTGGTCAACCAAATGCGGGGTAATAATAAATACCACCTAACAAGAAAACACAAAACAGCAGTTGGTTGCAGGAAAGCCATTGGGCTCAAGTGGGCCCTAGCACTTTGGCTGTATACAACAATTATCAGACAAATACTCTTTAGTTTTGTGGTTTTGGTTAGACAAGCAATTCACAGAAAAAACCGGTTAATTATCAGTCACTTGCCAGGGAAAGGCTAAACACTCACTACTCGTCCGTTTGAGCCATATGTTATAAGAGTTAAGGGCCCCGTCTCAAAGCAGGGTTCTGAGACTCTTTCGTGTGATTAGCTGATCTGGGCTATTCAGATGTCATAGTTCCAATAAGCATAGCTATATTATATATATTTATTTCAGTTGATGCATCTTTGAGTTGCATGCTTATCTACTTATTCCGATTTTTGTTTAATCAATCAATTACGATGTATAATAATGCTGAATATATTTTTACTATGCGTAATTAGAACAAAATTATGGTACAATATTTGTTTATTAAAGACTATATAATAATGGGTTCGGTACATTTTCGATTAATGGTTGCTTTCTTGAAAGGAATTAATCATTACCAACAGGCTATGTAAAAAACCAAGATACACAAAACTACGAAGGTTGCTGCTGTCCTTAATAAACATTTTATGGCATTCAATATTATATTTTATGATTTGACTTTTGAGTTTTTCGACTCCTTTCTAAATTGTTCAAAATTCAATACAATTTCACACACATGAAACCTAAATATGCACGAGTGCTCGACTCGAAAGAGCTCGCTGGCTTGCACGCAGATATGCAAACTCAAGCGGCTACCCGACCAGAGCAAAGTTTGCTGCTGAGCCATTTTCGCTCCTTAGAAAAAATGCAACTAAAACAACAATATATTTTATAAAATTGGACACCCATGGTGGTTAAATGGTAGTTTGGATTGGTTGAATGCAGGTACGCAAAAAGTGACTATATATTTTCGAAAAAAAAACTACATCTTATAAATTTAATCATACGCATTTTTCCCAACCTAAACGCAAAATGAATATAAAAAAGACGACATTCATCGCTTATTTGTTTGGAAGCCTCTCCACAAATGTGTCATCTCATTTTTTGTAGTCGCTCGTCGGGTTGTCGATGTCTTCTTTCCACTGTTACTTAAGTAACTTATGACGGATGATATACAAGGTCCTGTTGAGCTGTATCTAATATTTGACACATATTTTCATTTTATAAATATCTTTTAATGCATCGCGATGATATTATTCTACCTCTTAAATGAGACTCATTTGGATCAATTAGGAAACAGTAAGCAGCAGCCCCTCGTAATTACAGCTAAAGAAAGCGACTTTAGTTTGTATGAGATTCACAAAGCTTGAATTGAAACTTGTCTGATAAATTATTATAATAATAAATTAATTTGTTTTATTGACGACGACGTGTATTACGTTGTTTGTCGAACCGCATTTCCATCTCCTCAAGAACTTTAGGGGTATAACGTACGACAAGCTTTACTGAGCCAACCGCTTGCTTCAATAGTTCAACTGCTCTCTCATGGTTTTCACCTTCAACAGACTGCAATGAAATAGAAAACAAATACAGAATAAGAACCAAAAATTACTAGGCTAGTCGAGAAAATACGACTAGGAGATACCCTGTAAAAAGATTCAAATATTTCTACAAGGTATAGTCGTAGCTATAAGTGATTGACTATAAGCACCAGTCAAGACTCCATTGATGTCCGCAACTGAAGTTTTTGAGGTTGGAGAGAAATGTTCAGATTCCTTGCTTTCCATCACTTCCATCACTTGTCGAAAAATATTAAATATCGCTTAAGTTTACGAAATAAATCATAATGGATCTATGCACTCTCTACAATTGTTGTATTTTAAATAAAAATATTTTGAGAAGAGTTTCGTTTATAAATATTTGACTTATATGGCCTTATATGCTACTTGGTTCGAAAAATGACCTTATCAGCATAACCCCGTTTCGGAAGCTTTAAATTTTTGTAAACCTTCAAAGAAGTGTACTTACCACACCATTAACTGAGAGTAATTGATCTCCCCTTTTAAGTCCTCCATGTCTATCTGCAACTCCACCGGGTATTATTCGAGATATATAGATTGGAGAATTCTGCTCCTTGCCACCCATAACATTGAAACCCAGTCCTGCATACAGAAAGATGGAAGAAAAATTTAATAGAAAAATAATATTAGTGTACTTGTAAGAAAGCATCTCTGACCACATAAAGTATATATATTCTTGATCAGAGTAAACAGAAGAGTTGATCTAGGCATGACCATCTATTCATCTTTTGGTCCTTATGAGCAAAAAAGGTCGTATACCGCGCGCAGATCATGTTTATTTCATTTGATCGATAACTGCCCTTTTACGAGAATATTGATGCAGACCGTTTCCAGATAGCAAAAAAAGATATAGTCTTCTAGTGTGTTCTTAATATTTCACATTGCCATATTACGAAACACCCGAGTTGTAAACGAATTCACATATTCATATCTATCAGCAGGCGCATCTATTATATATATGAATAAAAATGCGTGAAGATGCGGTTGTCCCAAGCAATTTAAGTTCGATGGTAGTCAAAAAATTCATAAATTGTGCTGTCTGTAAGAAATGCTCCCCTCTGAGTTTGAAACGAATATTTTTATCCGTTAAGTTCAGGGGTTCGTAGTCGATTTTATTCGGCTACAACATTTTGACCTTATTTTTTTAATTATTTGGTTTAAACTCTGCGAAATTCAAATAAGCACACTTTTATTAAATTGCAAGAACAAATTTTAAAAATATACCATTGCCTAGCTGGCAGAAATGTTTGATGAGAAAGGTTTCCCCATACCCTCTACAAAATTTAAGTCATCGTGCTGGGCACTCTTTAAAGTTGAAAATCTTTTCGCCGGACCCATTCAAGACTGCCCCGGGACACCGGAATGCAGAAAATATAAGGTTTTATCGACTCACCAACCAAGCAACAATAAATTCGAATTTCTGAGATGTGTGCCATTTATGACCTGTTTTCAGGGTATCTACTATTCGAGTTTTCTCGGTAACAATGCGTAATAAAAATCTGTTGAAAATATCCGTTATATGTAGGAACACGCACGATATTGTAGAGAAGTTCACTACAAATAAATTTGTATGTATACATAGGTATGTACATATCCATATTTGTAATTATGTACATGTACGAAGATTCTCTTTTCAGGTTACACAAATATTTGTATGCATGGCATTCAAATCCTGGCCCCTCGTTTAGTACACTAATTGCTTACCTTCCTCTGTTTTTGGCAGCTCTACAACCCGTGGGTGGGCGTGTCCTTCACTGGCAGCAAAAGCAGCCACGGTAGCTTTGGCTGTTGCGGAGGCACGAACATCGTGTGAGCCTTGGATATCAACTGTTTCGAAAACATGTTCATAGACTTCACGTACAGAATTCAAGAAGTCGGAGCTTAACACTTTTTGCAATGCGGCCAATTTTGTAGTTGGAAAATCTCCGCTAGACTGAAGCTTTTCTAATAGCTCTATTGACCTCTTAACATCTGTAAAAATATGTTTTATTATTAGACTAAATACACACCTCAAATAAACATGTGTGCCCTACCTCTGGCCAAGGTCAGTGGTTCCGAAATTTCGGTCATTCTACTGCACTATATTAATATATATTAATATCCAAGATGTTGGATTTACTTCTTCCTACCTAAAGTTTAGTAGTTTTTTACATTAATGTTATCAATAATAATATCGATATCAAATTTGTGGAAATATCTAACTGTCATCGATAGCATTAGGCCACACAAATTATCAGAATCGTATGCGCTTGTTGGCAGCGGTGCTGTCAATTTAGCCTTTTTAAAAATACTTTTATTAATAATTTAATGACAATTAAAGTCAGTCGACATGAAAACAAATGTTCAAAAAGCAACAAACTTAATTAAATTATATCTAAAATAAAATTGAAAATTATATTTATATTAAAAAATCAATATTTATAAGATTTCTGGGGGTAATTAATACAAAATGTTCCAACCCGAGAAAAAAACCCAATCAGGCTAAAAAAAAAAAACAATTAGTATGAATATGTTAAGCCCCACCACAAGTGCATGTGAAAAAGTCAGTCACGAGTACGACGTTTAAAATTGAGTTCTTAATTATGGAAATAGACGCTGAATTGATAACTTGATAGTTTATTGTAATCATTACAGAGTACGACGATAAAGAGAAAGTGGGAAGAAGTAACGAGACGCCTAGCATAACTCGCCGATTAGTTAAGCAGACCATATAATTTCAGGAAGATTAAAGTCACCACATACAATCAAATAGTCTCTGTCACAAAGCATAGAGGAAATATATTGGATAGCGGATAGATGATTTAAATAGGTAGAGACATCTGATTGAGGTGTAATGTGGGAACACGTGATAAATAATGACAAGCATTATGCAAGTATTATCAATGTCTAGAGAGAATGGAAGTAAGAAAAAATCTTACGCAAGGTTAGAATCAACAGCAATCAGACATCCACCACCCATGGGTGATCACATCTATAAGGGGTGTATCTATTAGAAAATAATGAAAGATCGGAAAAATCAGCCATTAATCAAGTTTCAGTGAAAACTAGAATATTAAATTCAAAAGAAAGATTGTCAACTTATAGTTTAGAAAGTTTAGTCTTAAGACTTCTAACATTCTGATAAGCTAGAGAAAGAGAGGGTTTTAGTTTTTTGGAGCAACATTAGAAGGAGGAGCTCCAGAAGGACTTTCAGGTAGTGTAATAGGAGGCCGAATACGTTTTTTTTATTTGTATACTCCTTTATTACTAAGACTTTCGGAAAGACAAATTGTGTTCCTCGTTCCTCGACTTTAATTTATTTAAATTTTACTACCGCTATACCAGTAGATGCCAGTTTAGCCTATATACATATATATATATATGCGTGTATATACGCGAAACTAATGTCTGCTGTGTGCAACCGCTATAAGAGGCTTGGGAGCAGTGCTTGAAAGGGCTGGGAGAGTTGAATCGGACAACATGCAGTGGGACACACTTGAGCCAATACTTTTCATTGCAGATGGTGCACGAGAAATTAACTGCATTAAGAGGTAATTATTATAAACAGTAGGCATTAGAGGTGTAGGGGCGATAACCGAACCGCAGCCAATGAATTTCGATCTTGAGGTAATGCAGGTTTAGTAGATTGCTTCTGCTTAAGAGGCTCATACAATAGTCTTACACTATTGAATTAAGGTCTCCAATGCTTCAAAATCAGCACTGAGCCTACTGAAAGGTAGACGACGATCGTGGACTGGACGGGGCTAGTTTGCCTCAAAAAATGTTCGACTACGCTTCGCGGCATCGCTCCCAACACCACTTTAACCTCGACTTATTGCTGATTACATCCTTTACCCGTTGTGCGAAACCAGCACATGTACTACGTTATAACACAACCAATAACAGCTTAAATCGGCCTTTGGATCAGCCTGGCACCAAGTAACACACAGACATCATTAATGAAAAAATTGCACAAATTCACGAAAAGTAGAGAATATAAAGACTGTCACCGAAACCGTGAGAACGAGAGTACAAAGCGCATACAAAAACATAAACAAAACACAGCTGTTAAGAGCGGAAAGCTTTTACTTAAAATTATCCACAACACAAGCATATTTGAACAAGAGTTATAAAATTATATTAGTAAAGTAAAATACTCGAAAAAATCAATCAACACAACTAACTGAACACTGCAGAGCAAAAATTCAACCGATCAGGGTAAAGGCTAAGAACGAATACTTCCGTCTTCATCTTACTTCAGGTCTGTATAAAGTCACAAAACGTATCTTATTTGAATCTATCCATTTTTTGTTTACGATTTCAAACATCTGTTTTTAAGGTAGTCAATACAATTTTGTAAGTTGCTTAACACAATTGTCATAAGTCGGTTAATACTAACAATATAAAAAATCATGGAATGGTAATTGTAATTATATTTTATTCCTGTATTTATATTGTATGATATATTGTATGATGTAATTAGGAAATATTTTAATAAAACAATGTTATTAAAATTCTGTTTCGAAACCGCATACGAGAATGACTGACACAAACAGAGTGAATCAAAATAATATGGAGTTTTTCGGCTGCTAATGAGCAGGCGAATTGATTAAATACACCTCGTTTTACTAAACTAGATAGTCTTAAAGCAAAGATTACAGGTGTTCATTGGAATTGTTACTTTAAGCTCTTTATTGTAATTGGCTCACATTTGGGAACAGTTTTGCTTAGTTTAAGTAAAAAAAATACATAACAATTTATGCCTTAAGCGAAGAAGATGAACAACTCAATCTGACGAAAATCATTGTAAATGTAAGTACATTTTGAGTGTGTCGATTTTATTGTTTTATTGCGTCGACAGACATTGTCCATAATTTTAATCGTATGACAACCGCGCGGCATTTATAATAACATATAATTAAATTATCTAATACCGCCATAGACGGCAAAAAACATTTTTGATGATTTATTTTGCGTTCCAATAATTTTCTTTTCGCTAGGAATTGTCCGTAAATAATTTGAATCATATCAGTAAAAATGCTAACAAGGTTTCGTAGGCGGTTGATGTGACTTTAAAACAGAACAACAAAATTTGCGCTGTCGAAGTTGAAGAGGAACCAGCATAGTTATAAGCATAATATTTTAAAGTTCTATATAAGAGGAAAACTTAGACCATAAGTACAATTACAAAGTGCGCTTCTTCGCTTGGCGGGAAAATAAATTAGAATATTATATATTTTAGACAAGCCACATTAATACGTGTTACATTGGTTTTGATGTTTACTTTCTCAACCAACTCAAGCTAAATGCTAACATGGCATCGCTGTAGATGACACAGAAATTTGGTTTTTGTGTTTTATTTCACAGTTCCAGAACGACGCTATAAGTAATCGATAAGTCATCGACGCTGGATGATATCACTTTTAAACTCACACTATTGTTTTTAGCGGCAACATTTCGCGTGTGGTGAAATAGTTTACTTCGTACTCCAAGCAAAATCAAAAGCCTAAAAAAATGGACGTTGAGTTGCCTTACGCGGCAGAGTATGCAAAAAGTGGCCGTGCTTCTTGTAAAGGATGTAAGACTCCAATTCCAAAAGATTCTTTACGCCTTGCTACTATGGTCCAAGTAAGTACATCGTGCATATGGAAATTAATAATGGTATTATTATTATTATTAGCGTTCAGATGTAAATGTATTATTCCAAACGACATTAGCTACAAAAACTGATTGATGTTTTTCTAGAGTACATATATACAAACATAACTATTTCTGTGCCACATTAATGAATGCGTCTGCTATTTTCATTAATACAAGTAGCGGCTGCTGTTCCTGCAGCCACTCTTACGCCTATTTTCGGACTGAGGCTTTTGCTTTTGGGCTTTGCCAAGCCAAGATTTAATTACTTGAGTTCAATATTCTTTAAGACACAAGTATATACTTAGACGTATATTATATAAATTTGAAATATATATTCATATATTGCAGCAGTCAGTGCTTTTCAGTTTGAGCTGTATTTGGCTCGTTATCTGGTCAAGACCAAAAATCGTACTCTAACCCTTAACACTACAGCACTTGGAAGCCAGTAGACATGGATATGTTATGGAATCAATCAATGTCAGTTTTCCAGGATCATTATCTGTCATTGAATATTGAACTATTATTCCACCTCAAACTTGTTGAACTGTTGTTATCAGTTTTCTTAAGACATATAGTGAAAACCTAAATGCCTTAACACACAAAATTGGCAACTTATCTGCTGCGTATAACAAATTTCATACAATTGAGCATTACACTGCGCGAAAGTGCTTATTAGTTGCGTTGCGACGATTTATCTTCATTATCCAAAATTGAAAGTTGTTCGAAATGTCACCGTTTGTAATGACGCTTAATAATATTAGTGTAAGTGGCAGATTTTAACTAAATGTAATCATAAAAAATCTCGGCAAACTACGCACTCAATTTTATTTTCACAGTTCAGTACGAAAAATACGGGGAGATCTTGCTTGTACGAAAGCTGACTCGCTCCTAAAAATATTTTTTCTGTGCCAAAACACGATTTCCTTGCTATGGCGGACATGAGCTGGCAGAATCCAACTAACTTGCTGAGAATCCAACTAACTTGCTCTCGTAAAACATAGTCAATCAACCATAGTTCGACAGTGCATCGAAATACTTGAGCGTACACTGACACGATTATTAATATTTTTGATTAGTCTCCCTTTCATGATGGAAAAGTTCCAAACTGGTTTCATAAGGACTGTTTTTTAAAGAAACAGCGGCCAGCCACTGTGGGGGATATAAGGAACTTTGAAAATTTGAGATTTGATGACCAAACTGAGCTGACAAAACTTATTGGTATGTATAATTAATACAAAGAATGAAAGGCTTTACAAAGAATTGTTGTTTTTAGGTAACGCACAAGTAGCCGTTGCTGGCAAAGCGGGTAAGCGTTCAAAGGCCGAACAGCAAGCAATTAAAGATTTCGGGATCGAGTACTCTAAATCGGGACGGGCAGCATGCCGTGGATGCGAACTAAAAATAAACAAAGATGAAGTTCGAGTATGTAAAACCCTTTTCGATACTGAAGTTGGAATGAAATACGGTGGTCAAAAAGTTTGGCATCATTTGGAGTGCTTTGCTAAGATGCGAACGGACCTTGGTTGGTTTGATACAGGTGAAACTCTTCCTGGATATAAAGGCTTAAAAGCTGACGATAAAGCGGAAGTCTTAAAATTGTTGCCGTGAGTACATTTCACTGCCGTTCATTCATGTTATTCAACTCATTCGCTATACACTTGTTATATTTAATTACAAATTGCTAAATGTTAATTTTTTGATCGCAGTTTAATAAAGTCTGATGATTTACCAGACGCCAAGAAACCGAAGCTAGAGCCAAAAGATGAGGCCGAAGAAAATGATAAGAAGAAAAGGCTAAAAAAACAGAATGATAATTTATTCAAATTCCGTGATGTATTAAAAAACGAAATGAAAAAAACAGATATTGAGAAGCTTTTGGAGTACAACGGACAGACACCTATAGCTGGTGATTCTGAAAAACTTTTAGATCAAGCGGCAGATCTAATGACATTTGGCGCAATTGAATCTTGTCCAGAATGCAAGAGTACGCAGTTTATTTTTAATAAATCGGGTTACCTTTGTAATGGCAACATCTCAGAATGGACTAAGTGCACAAAGTTATTCACTGAACCCAAGCGAAGTGCATGCAAGGTTCCGAAAGACTTGAAAACTACTTATAATTTTTGGAGCGATATTAAAAAAAAACCCGAAACGCGAATTATTCAGTACGTGGCTCCAAGCGCATCAACTATTGCCAAGGACATTGCTATAAAGAAAAATCCAGATGAAATTGATGGGTTAGTAAACAACAAATTTGTATTACAAAAATACAATTCATTCTGGACAATTACATTTTTTTACCTTTTTTTTCAGTCCCAAAATTAAACGAGAACGACCCCCATTATACAATTTTAAACTATCACTAATCGGTATGAAAGACAGT
Source organism: Drosophila engyochracea (assembly GCA_035042385.1). NCBI lineage: Eukaryota > Metazoa > Arthropoda > Insecta > Diptera > Drosophilidae > Drosophila > Drosophila engyochracea. The sequence goes on from JAWNLK010000172.1 coordinate 187,096, forward strand.
GAGGCTGAAATAAAAAAACGCATCGGAAAGTTAGGCGGAAAATTCGATACTAAAATACTTGTTGATACCATAGCTATTATATCTACAGAAAAAGAAGTGGAAAAAATGAGCTCTCGTATGAAAAAAGCAAAAGAGCTTGGTATACACATTATTCCTGAGAAGTATCTTGATTCTGTTGAATCTGATGGCACTGGAGCCCTTAATTTCATAAGTAGTATGACTCTTTGCGATTGGGGTACAGACCCATCAACCCGTCTGCCTCAAGAAGAATTAAAGAGTTCAAAGTCGAAAAGTATCTACACAAAATCTGTGCCAAAGTCGGTGACTCTTAAGGTAAAAAATGGATTTGCTGTGGATCCTGATAGTGGTCTGGAGGATATAGCGCATGTGTATGTCAAAGGCGATGATAAGTATAATATTGTCTTGGGCTTAACAGATATACAGCATAATAAAAATTCATATTATAAATTGCAACTTTTGGAAGCCGATGCTAAGAATAAGTACGTCTATTATTTGCAACATAGAGTTATACTCGGCACATAGTATATGTATGTCTTTTTAATTTCACAGGTATTGGATTTTCCGCTCTTGGGGCCGTATTGGCACGACTATTGGAGGTTCAAAGGTAGAAGATTTTAGAACGGTAATAGAGGCTATAAATTGTTTTTGTAAAGTATATTCTGAAAAAACAGGGAATGATTTCAAAAACAGAAATAATTTTGTAAAAATTCCGGGTCGCATGTATCCAATCGACATTCAATATGAAGATGATAATGTAGTGAAAGACACCGGCAATGAAAATATTGATTCTAAACTTGAACCATCGCTTCAAAGTCTAATTAAGCTTATATTTGATGTCGAATCTATGAAGAAAACTATGATGGAATTTCACATAGATATGGAAAAAATGCCATTGGGAAAACTGAGCTTGAAGCAAATTCAGTCAGCGTACTCGGTTGTTACAGAAATATATGATTTAATACAGAAACATGGCACTAATTCTGGATTTATTGATGCTAGTAATCGATTCTACACATTAATTCCTCACTGTTTTGGAGTCCATGCGCCGCCTTTGATTGAAACAATAGAACAGGTCGAAAGTTTACGTCAAATGCTGGATTCGTTGGCGGAGATTGAAGTTGCCTACAATTTAATTAAGAGCGAGGATATTACGGAGGACATCAATCCGTTGGATAAACATTACGAACAGTTGAAAACACAACTACAACCACTAGACAAAAATAGTGATGAATTTGCAACCTTGAACACTTATGTGCAAAATACACATGCATCTACACATAGTTCATATGAGCTTCAAGTTATAGATATATTTACGGTGGCCCGTCAAGGAGAAGCTCGGCGCTTTAAGCCATTCAAGAAACTGCATAATCGTAAATTGCTATGGCACGGTTCTCGACTAACAAACTTTGTTGGAATATTGTCGCATGGCCTGAAAATTGCTCCGCCCGAAGCTCCGCCAACTGGTTACATGTTCGGCAAGGGTATTTATTTTGCAGATATGGTGTCCAAATCAGCAAATTATTGTTGTACCAGTCAGCACAATTCTACAGGACTTATGTTATTGTCTGAAGTGGCCTTGGGTGATATGATGGAATGTACGGCCTCTAAATATGTGGAAAAATTACCAAAAGGTAAACATAGCTGCTTTGGCCATGGTCGCACGATGCCAGATCCAAAAGGCTCACTTGTACGCGATGATGGTGTAGAAATTCCACTTGGAAATCCTGTGACTGATGAAAAATTGAAGTCTTCGTTGCTGTATAATGAGTATATCGTATATGATATTGCACAGGTTAATGTTCAATATTTGTTCCGCATGGAGTTTAAGTACAAGTATTAACATAAATTGCTTATAAAAACCAGCCAAATATATAATTTTTTTCAACTTACTTATGTGTCACTTTATTTACCTGCGATAGAAAACATCGAATTATTCAATATAAATTAAAAAATCAGCAATGGCTAATGGCTATCTCTTCGCAGCAAAGAATCCACCTGCTCACGGGTATTTTGTATTAAAAGTTGTAAAACGTGGTATTTGCCTGTCTATAGAAATTTAATTCAGCTTTTTGTGTCAGACAGAAAGACTTTACTGAGACGGTGATTTAAAATACATTCTCAAATATTGTAATATCTTAGTTTTATGTTTGGAATTTAATGCAGTATCGGTATACACAATATTTATCTTTTTGACAACTCGTCAACTTAGTTCAGCGGATTTTGCAAACTTCGATCAACCCAGTATACATAAACTACATTTTTATTTAAAGAAATATTTATTTTTTAAAAATTATTCAATTTTATAATAAATAAATAAATAATACTTTTGCAGATAGTAAAAACATATGTAAATCGTCACGATTTATGACATTTACATTTTAGGTACTTTCTTCATCGAGGTATTGGATGGAGTTCATTATAAACTCATAAACCTCATTTATTTGTTTTTGTAATTGATCTGAAAATCGAATATAAGAAAATTAAGTTTTCATCATAAATGTGTATTTCAGCAGTCGTACCTTGATCAGTCTGCACAATTTTGCTGCTCATTACGTCGTCCTCCATGGGCATGCTATCGTGAAACATATTCTTTAGCTTCGGTAAAACCAGAAGCAAACAAATTATTCCGATAAATTTAACTATTTTTTTAAATATTAATAGTTTTAAAATTAATTTTCCAATTGTTAGGAGACTTATTTTAGATTTCAGTTTATCCAAAAACGAATCGTGCGTATGATATGGTGTTGGATAAGATGGTCTATAAAAAACTGGTGGTTGCGAGTTATATGGCAATGGTGGAGGACCGTATACAGGAGCCGGTGGCGACGTAGCTGGCGGTAAATAGCTATTATCTGGTGGTAAATAGCTATTATCTGGTGGTGGGTTGTATTGATAGCCTCCTCCATTAGCATCTAATTGAATATAAAAGCAATATAGATTAGAAGGACGAATCAGACAAATCGCAGAAGCAGCCCTACGATGATAATATACACTTTCTATAGCAAAACAACCGATTTTCACAAACGACAACTAAAACATGTAATAAGAAGTACCACAATTTTGACCTATTGAAATTTATAAATATCCTTGCCGCAGTGAGTAAGCGTGACTCGACTCATGAAAAATGTCACCCATCTACTTTTTACACTGTATTGTGGAAGATAATGGCTTTCGCAAATAATGGAACAAAAGTTAACGTAGCTGGTAAATTTACCAATTGCATATAATCAATATACTTTTCAACCTTCTAACTCCACATAAACAAGGTCATCAACAAAACACACTTATTCTACACACAACTGTTAGTACTCTACTATGTATATATAAAGTCAAATTACTTGAAACTGGCAACCGCTCCTCAAATTACTCCTTCAAAAAGGGACTCACCCATTTTCATATATATTTTCCCCCAATCATGACAAACAAAACCCTTCCCTCACAACATACCAATCATTACCAACTTCAAAAAATGTATATTTTATCCAATTCCTTAATATACTAAAAGTACATAATTATAAAATATACATTTAAGATAAGCTAATAATCAGAATTATAATAATTTTAGAAATTCAGGGATCTGAGCGATCCAGTAGACAGTGTTTCTCTTTCAATTATGTTAATTATTTTTATTATTATCAATAAGTCTGGAAACTAAGGTATCACTGTTTCAAGCCTTTAATCTGCTTCAATCATTTCTAATATCAATTGAAGGTATCCATTTAGTGATGAATGCATTTTCTAGCCAGAATATTTCTGGCATTAAACGTTTGTGAAGAAAACAATAATGCACAGTGTATTTAAGTAATTCTACAATTTCAGATATTGTAGTTCATATATTAAATAAAATATCATTTGTCACGAAATATATTTTTAATTGTTTTTAATGAGTTTTTTAAAGAACACTTTTTAAAGTATATCAAATACTTTTGACAACTGCACTTTTTATTTGTGTAAACTATTTTTAAATTCTTATGACTTTAAGCCAGAATATCCACATTCAGATTCACGCACCATAATCAATACTATTATGTGAATTTTGCAAAGCGTTCACATATGTATCCGTCGGTAAAGATAGGTCCGGTGAACAGGTGCACACTGCAATGTACCCATACACGAAAACGGTTAACAAATGTATTTTCATTTTTCTACGGAGCTCTATCATATGTTTGAGACTGTTACCGAAACTCAAATGAACGGTGTGTAAGCCAAGTGGTATGTTTTAAGCCTCGAGTAAGAGTTAAGGGTCGACCATGCATACATTAGTAATTATAACCGATTTTTCTCGTTTTCTTCAACAAATCCATACATTGTTACCCGTTTTCGAATTCACTTACGTATGCATAAGAGTGTTGCAGACTTGCGACGTGATTTTCTGTTTCTTTCGTACGTGCAGCAGTCGATTCAAACTCTTTTTGGATTTGCTGCAAATAACTTAACTTTCACTATCCAATTTGTAGAATTTTTATTTTATTTATTTTTAAGTCAAATTAATTAACCTTAATGAGTGTCGGAAATGCTTTCATATACATACAGTGCCAAATTTAAGTTGGTATAAATTAACGGATTTTGCTAATATCTTCTAAACCAATATGGCTTATTTATTAATATATTATTAATACATATTAATATCAATATTAACATTTACTTTCTATATATTTTGCATTTCTGATGGCATTTCCTTCAATTTTTAGATTATGTTCTAACCTCATTTGTTAACCTCAGAAATGGTATTTATATTTGAATTATTAGATTAAGTTTTGACCTCATTTGTTATCCTCAGAACTAATATTTATATGCACGAAAGCACCTTTCATGGATTAAATTTAAAAAATAAGTAGCATTACAATTAACTAATCACTTTATTGGCATCTTCGCATTGGTAAGTGTAACTTTTATCAAAACTATGTATGTGTATATTTTTTAAACATAACAGGTGACAAAAAACTTTCTTGCCTTCTTGTTGGTGGATTGAAAGGATTTAAGAAATTTAATCTCTGTTTGGAATCAAAGAGAACTTCAAGATCTTGAATTCTAAGTATTCTTTGTGAAGCAATATTATCAACAAATAAACAATTATGATGAAACTGGTTGGCCAATCATCAGTGTTGAATAGAGTATATCTACAAAATGAGACTAGTACAGAAAAGTGGATTGCTGTACTATAAAATAAGTTTCACATCATCACTAATGTACTGAGTAAATAGTAAAGGTACAAGGTGCAGAAGTCACCGTTTTCAAGGTTGTAAAACTAAGTTATACTCATTAAATCCGGTTATATAAATTAAAACGAGAAAGGAATTCCTCAGAAATCTGTGCTAACTGATTCGTACACTTTACTGAATTCAGTGCACTCAGTTTGCATTTTCATGAAAAATTAATTTATTAAAATATGTTGATGTTCCCAAAAAATTAAAAGGTAGGAACGGTTACCTTAGGCACACCGAAATTTATATACATTGTAGATTGGAGCTTCTCTGATACCGAAGATATCATAGTATATTGGTTTTAGCCGTCCGTCCGTCTATGTCCGAAATCCTAAGAGACTCTTTGCACGAGTCAGACAAACTGTCAAAATTGGAGTGCTACGTCCACTAGGTGGCTATGAAATAATAAGCTCCCCAATTCCCAAATTTGATAGGAATACTACAGAACCGATAACCAATAAGCCGATTTTTATAGCCACGCCCACACCTGCGCCCAAGGTTGCCACATCGATAAGTCTGCGTATCTCACAATTTTAAAAATAAAGCCTCCAAACTGGTAACCTCCTTCAAAGACCGGCATATATGTATATTTTTAGACCACGCCCATATAACTTCCACAATTTATAAGCTAGAGTCACCAAAGTATCTTACTGGTAAAAAAAAATTCTCAAAAGCCTATATCTCCCGCAATTTTAATACCAAACTTGGATGCATGATTACTAGGAACATTCTCCAAAAAATTTTCAGCCATGGAAGCCGTGGCCATAGCCATGGCAAGGAAAGGTCATCGGTATATTTGAATATACCCACAAGTGCCTTTATAGCCGTTGTGATGTCTTCAGATAAGAAAAATAAACTTTTAGAAACTTTGTTTATTTATGCTCTACATACTTTCGAAATATATCGACATTGAAAGTTAGGTACAACTGAATCAATGTTAAACGAAAGGCAAATTGAATTCAGTTTTATAACATACCTGAATACTATTTAAGCTTTGATCCAATACCAAAATTAGTGAAAATACACAAATTCTAAAAGGCTTGGAAGGCGATGAATATCTTTATGAAATTTTCTGCAGTTTATATAAAATGTTATTGATTCATTACCTCAACAACTTTAATCTTGTGCAACATTCAGCACAATCAAATGATCTGTAAAATCGACAACATTCTATATTTAATCGGATTTAGTCGTGTAATATTTTCACGGGACCAGAGTTTCAAGCTTAAATCATAGCAGATCATCATTACAGTCGATCCTTATGTATGTGAATGTGAATATGTTCAAGCAGGGAGCTTGTGTTTTAAATTTCTATACATATAGATGGAGAAAAAGACTAGTTCGACTCGGCTTGTGATCAGGCTCATTGGTGATTGGTGATGCTTCCTTCTGCCTTTTACATACATTTGAACAATTTCATTCTACCCGTTTTACTTATTTTTAATGGGTTCAGGGTATAACATCGGCTATTCTAGGCATACTGGAGATAACATACCCTTGGAGACATCTAACACCTCAATTTTATTGTGACTTTCAACTACCGACAGAAATAAAATAAAATAAATTTTGTTGCTCAACTGCAAGATGGCTCAATGATCTGGTATTACCATAAAAAGCAAGGTACCTACACATAACAGAATACCGAATCTCTACCGGAATCTGTGCAAGAATTTTTATACTTTTTGTACTAGAATCAGAATTGAAATCTCAATTCGTTTCGGTTTGACACCCTGCCCGTAATAATAATCGTAAATAATCGTTCTGGGCATTTTGCTAAAATTACCATTTCCTGTCGATTTGATGATCATTTTTCGCTGTAAAAAGTGTTTTGTTTGAACAGAGAATACGTTCACATTTGTATGAAATTTAAATTTTCCAAACTTATGGGTAATACACAAGCAATCGCACAGTCGTTTTTTTATCTCCATCTGTGAACAACAAAAAATACAATATTTGAATATTTTTCGAACGAGCCATAAGATTATAATTATCGATTTATTATTCGTCTTATTTTAGGCACAAATTTAATCTGCATTTGAAAATGTTCTCAAAATGGTCCGCTGGCGCCTATCACCATACATTTTGTCACAGGTTCTGGCACCTCTCTATCTCATGAATAATCCGAATTAAAAATGTCTTACCATGTACATTATAGAGCGCTCTGCGGATAGTGTTATCATTTGTCACAAAATAAAATATCCTAAATTTTGCGACGTGAATCAGGCCGTATCCACCTTTTTGTAAAGGAGACCCAAGCTTTGTAAATTGATAGCCGCATGGACCCCCTATCTCCTGCTTACGCCCTTACATAATATAGTTATCAATATCCGGTTTGTCCGACATCGTACATTAAATTTTGAATTAACATCTGAAATGTTTTTTCAGAAACTAAACATCGAGTGCGTGTTTAGCAGTCGACTGTAGATGATGGTGGCAGAATTCTAGCATCGCCAATCATATTTATCGCGTGAGGATTGCCACTGGGCAGATTGACGGGACAACCGAGTGCTTTAATGAAGCACCCAAAGTCAACGACGCGTCCCTTGTACTGAAAGGGTAATTTGGGACAGAGTTCAAATGCGTAATTGATGGGAGGCATATCACAGCCCTTGGTACAAGAGACATCAATGAAATTCATCAGATCGCAGACCTCGATATCATCACAATCATTGCGATTCAGCACGGATAATATATTATCGATTAGCTCCAGAGTAAAGGGCATGCGGAATCCGCGCAAAGTTGACCGCACTTGGTTCTCCGGCAGGAACGGTTTGTTGGTGGGATTGATGTGGTGGAAATGCTCCATCAGCTCATCTCTACCATTCCATAGCGAACGCTTGATCTCCAAATGAGCGGAGGAACGCACCTTATCTCTGGCGCAAGCATCTGGAGGAGCCTGCTCCCCAGAGAAATGACGGCAGAGTGAAATTATCTCATGATCACTAATCGTATTGCCCATGATAGCAATCAAAGCACTCTTAAGGCTCTCGAAGGAAACAAACACGGTGCTCTTCTCCATCTTTCGCTCCAGATCAGTGCAGTCAGGGACACAGGAAGCGACAAATTGTGACATGTGTGTTTCTAGAGATTTACGCACCTTTTCCAAAATCTTTTCAATATCACAGTGCGGAAACTGTTCCGGATGATGCTCCATATACATCAAAGTGAACTCATCAGCCGAAGCCAAATAAAAAATAAAGTCTCTGATGACCATGGTACCACCAATGAAGAAATTGCAGGGCTTATAATATTGCGGCTGCTTGCAGGTGAACGTCTCCTGGCCGGGAATAAGGACGCGACCCCGCTTCATGAAGACACCGCCAAGGAATCCTGAATTGCGCACCGCTATCTCCTGCACCTGCATCGTATCATCGCTGAGGTAATAGCTAATCACAAAGATCCGCTCGCAATTTTCCCGTATTGTGGACAACATTTTGGCCCCAAAACGCAGAACATAGCGATCGAGTTTTATGAATTTCCTGAAATCGGTTTTAGGACGTTTGGCCAAAATGGACACACAATTACCGGCGGAGTCCTCGAAACTGCCCCAGCCATTGAACGGTGGCAGCACTCGGCTCGACTTGTCATACGGCTTGCAAACATCCGATCTCGTTGGCACCGCAATCGGCGTAAAGTCTTCTATCCCATAGTGATCGCGATAGTATTGCTTTGTAAATGGATCCATGTCGGTGATGACCACAGCACGGCCATATACATTGATCACGGTGCCGATCTGCAGATCCCGTTGGCCGTAATACAAAATCTCCTTGTTACCCATATTCAAAGGATCGACGCAGTAGCGCACATTCCGTGCTGTTCCCAACACATTAAGCAATGTTTTCGGAGTTTGTTGACCGGGCATTAACATTCCATCAAATTCCTGTAGAACAGGCAAATGGTCAACGACTGATCAGAAATCAAAATCGAAAAATATATGTGGAGAAATATATATGGCCAGGGTCAAGCGAAGTCATTCAAGTAACCGCTTAAGATTTTTTATACCCTGATAATGGTATTGTGCAAATGTATGTAACAGGCAGAAGGAAGCATCTCCGACCCCATAAAGTATATATATTCTTGATCAGGGTCAACAGCCGAGTCGATAGAGCCATGTTTGTCTGTCCGTCCGCCCGTCTGTTTGAACACGCAGATCTCAGAGACTATAAGAGCTAGGGACTTCAAATTTGGATTATACCAGGCGCAGATCAAGTTTGCTTTATTTTATCGATAACTTCCTCCTTTTCTCGATTATCGATACATTTTGATTTCCGATAGCAATAAATGCTAAAATTTTAAAGGCAGAATCTTTTAATTTATACAGAATATACATATGCATAGTATTGATCAACTTCCTAAATTTCATCAAGATCTGTTAAGAAACAGTTATAGTCGAAAATATATCCTCATACTGATCTCACTTCTATCAGCAGCCGCAAGCATTTTCTGTACGCATAAATATGCGAGCGCATGTGTGAGAAAAAGATGGCATGATAATCGACGCGAGCGTCAATATGCCTTTGTGGGTATTTTGGGGAGCCCCATTACCCCGTTACGATTGCGTGTACGTATATAAATATGTATGTATTTATTTATATGCACGTGTTCGTTACCAGTCAGCTAGGATCAGTTCGGGCTTGTGAATCAAAACATGCGCTGCTCGTTTTTTTTACTCTTCAGTGGCTGAGCTTGCTATAAGAAATGAGTGCATTAGCAGACCTGCCCACATTTGGGCGGACAACTTATAGGGAAATTTGGCAATAGTTTTAGAATATATTTAACATCTGGGTTCAGGGTAATTCGTAGTCGAGCTTACTCGACTACTGCACTCTTACTTGTTTTACTTACGCGTTGCAAGCGTCCCCGTTTGAGGAAAACAGTGGGACCATCGCGTCCTGAGTTCGTTATGTGAGCCTCCTTCACCTCGATAGTATCATCGGCCAGATAATAGCACACCTCTAGTTTGCGCACATCGCCCATGTCGGTGCGATCATCCCAATATGCCTGAAACTTCAGTATCTGTCGATCATACTTGAGGAACTGGGCAAATGGATGTCGTTTCTCGGGTGGATTGCTGGGTCGGGCTTGACCACGTTTGCTCACCCCCTCGGCAGGATCACTGAGGGAATTACAAAGTGAATTATGAGGAAATGTACTTCGCTCCCTCTCTCTCTTTTCCTCTCTTCCCCACTCTCTTTTTTGTCGCTTACATGGCAGCCATCACAGGATCTGGGACCACAATGCCGCGCTTGTTGAGAAAATCGCGTGTGAAGCGATCACAGTCGACAAAGTGATAGTTGCGATCGTAAATCTGCACAGTGCGATCAACATTGAGGTCAATGATCGATATGAATTCGTTCTCGCATGGCGGTGGCTTGGGGACACGCTGACGATGTAGAATACACCCCTGTACAATGCCAGAGTTCTCAACCTTGGGCTCGTATATCTCAAGAGTGCCATCCTCCAGATAGTAGTAGACTTTAAAATGTCGAACCATATACGGTGCATGATAGTTCTCCTGCAGCGTCTGCTTTAAATATGCGCGAAAAAACAGCACCTTCTTGTCGTAGGCTAGCCAGGGCGGTAGACGTGGGCCCGTTCGAGGTGGATATAATGCGTGTGCATTCGCCGGCGGACAGGCAATATCGATGACAACGCCGGCTGGATCCTCGGGCATCGCCACATGGCGATCACTCAACATCGGTATGCCACGAAAATTGAGCAACGTTTGCGATTTTGGGTAGTAGACTTTATTGACCTATTAAGTGGCGTACAGCATACATGAAACCACATGTATATATATATATATATATATTTTTTTATTAAACCAATAAGCCCATCAGTACTCACTTCGCGAAACAGCGTCCCCGGGAGGAGGGGCATACCTGGTATGCGCAACATCTTGATTAAATTATTCTTTTCTCGGTTCCAATAACTTTTTAAGATGTGTGTACAAAAATTATTGATTGTGTAATAAGTATTGAGTCTTTTAACAGATTGCTTCCAAAATATTTGAATTCACACGCCTACTATATACCCAAGGGCATTCTCAGCTTTTTGTAAGTTGGGACCCGACTTTCATAAAGCGTGTTTTTGACTTTCATACTAGCTCCAGAGAAAGGAACCGGACACAAGTATATAATTAAATATGAAATAATTGATGTGAAAGAAATTGGGAATTAGTTTTTGTGTATCGAATGGAACAAAAAAATAAGCCGAATTAATGGAATATATATATTTCAGTATATAATGAGAATGCATATGCAATATCTAAAGCATGCACAACACAAACGTTTTGCTTTGAAGTGTCTTGCATCTGGTTGTCTAAATTACATATCGTAAGTCCAAAACCTTTCGAATCAGCTTATTCGGGTTTTTTAGGAGTTAGTTTAGTTTTTAGTTTTATTATTGCGAACTTTTTTAAAGAGCAACAGACTTATAATTTACATTCAAGTTTAAAACAAATTTCAATTCAACGTTTCTTAAATATTTGTAATGTTATTTTCTTTGTTTGGACGACGTTTAATTTAGCACTAAACAATTTTTCCTAGTAATTATTTACCGCAGATTTTTTATTTACCTTGACACATTAATATTTTTTCCTAGTAATTATTTAACGCAGACAACCAGTGTTTTGCTTGGTGTTTGTTGGCAGCAACATCCTCAAAATTTTAAATTATATTTTAGTGTTTCACTTTTGAATTTGGCAACTATTTCGCTTCGCTCTTGCTCTAAGAATCTTCCTCTTGCAGTTTTACATTTAGGTCGCCTTCGCTAAACATGGAATAAAGAGACTTTGCAACGTTGCGAGTCATAATTTTTTTTACTTAACGAATTTAAAGCTGGAAGCTGGAAATAAAAATGTATTGCGTTTGAATCAAAAGCATTCAGCCTTATTAAGAAAGAAATTCTATCTTATACTGAAAATCAGTCAAATACAAAATAAATAAATACAACAGCACTTCGGAGGCTTTTATGCAGCCTAAATAGAAAAGAACGTGTTTTTTTTTTTTTGAGATGGACTTCTATTCTCTTTAATATTTGAGTAATTAAACAAATGCACTAAATACATCTCGTTCGTGCATCATTTGTATTAAGTTTCTTCCCTTATAAATGCAATAAAATTGTGCAAATAAGAAAATTAAATTCAATAGTGTGTCAAATCCTGTTGTTTTGAATTTACAATCATCCGCCTTCGGTTCCCACTTTGTGGCAAGGTCGTCATCGATCAACGACATTCGCCTGAATGTGATTTTGCTTATCGCACCTTTATACATGTCTCCTGGCTGTCAAATCATGATAAACCCAAAATGAACTTTTATAACTATAAAACAAATACTACTCTCCAATCTTAAAATCCAGAGTTTGTATACAACAAAAACCATGATGAAAAATTCTGCATTAAATGCGCCGTGCGTATGTGACCCTATTTAAATTATTAGTCATATCTTTTTATTTTTTGCATTTGCGATTACCAATATAGTTTTATTCCCTGGTTAATATACATATTTATATATTGTAGTTTATTACATGTCCTACATTTAAATAAATTTAATAATAAACGCAAACTTGCCCTAACGCAACGCCTACATCTTAATCTTTGTTTCTTTCGACACATCCTTAGTGTTTTTTTGATCCAGTCGAATTATTTCAAAAAGTGAATGAACTTTTGATTTCATTTTCAATAGAATATCTTTAAACAGGACTATTTCAATAGTTATAAAGTCAAATCCAAAAACAAGGAATGGATATACATACAAATGTTGTTGGTTACAAATGTGGAAGTCATATTTCAAAATTTCATATATAAAAAAATTCGTAATAAGCAAATATACGGCAATATCAAACCAGAAAATGTTAGTTATTTGCTTAAACGAATCCAAAGTTTTTGGATTTAATGGCCATCAGCATTTTACTACGTAAAATTGATTTGCTGGAATAAAGAGGGATATACAGCCGAGATATACAAGTATTTGCAGTAGGAAGATGAGAGTCATCAGCAGGTCGTATGGTAACAGACGGTAGGGGCTGAAATCCTTCCTCCGAAGCTGGCAAGGCTGGCGACCCTGTCCAAAAATATACCTGAAATAGGAACGTAATGGTACATCAATAAAATAAAACATATAGAAATAATACTTACTAAATCCTGGCGCTCCAGCGTATTCATTTTTTCGACAATACTCCAAAACCATCTTTTAAATTTGAGAAGTTTGTCAGGTCCCTCACTTGATTCGTCATTAAAAGTCGTATAGGAAATCAGTGTGGAAACATTGATATCACCGACACCATTCAAGAGTAAACGTAAATCTTCAGCGGTCAGGCTGTTCATGCAGTTGTCTGGCAATACGTCAAAAATACCGTCTTTCAAAGCCTGTAAATATATATACATATGTGAGCAATCGACAGAATTTAATAGCATTTATAATCATTACCTCGAGAGCCTTTTCTTGTGATTTTATAAGTCTATATTCAGTATAACGCCTTATGTATTCGAATATGTTAGCTGACGTTACGGGAACGTCACGTCCGCCTGGGATCAATTCGCGGTTGCCACATCCTTCCTCTTTCATCAAATCAATCCTTTAGTGGGAAAAAATATAAATTTATTTACTTCTATGGTAAACATCTAACTGAATGATGCACACTTACACAAAGCTCAGCTCCATTCGGTTGATGATTTCTTCACCTTCTTTTGTTTGAGCATTTTGTATGATTTGTCTAAACGATTCATACAACGCAGGATCAAAAAAGGCTAAATCATGAAATTTGATTTTTCTACCAAGCATGTACTTCAATACGTGTCTTTGGAGGAACAGCGGTAGCAATTCGTTTTGCAAGAGGCAGAGTCCAATTAGTCTAATGAAAAAAATCATGAAGCATTAGGAATCTGTGTTTTGTTAATCTTTCGCAAATAATTCTGGCCTTACCTGCCAATGTTTCTAAATGCGTTGATACGTTCAAAAGACGCAAGCCCTTGTCGTGGAGTATAAAAGCCACGTTTACCCGGAGAGTAAAATAATGGCTCATTATCATCATCAATAGGATCAGCAAGTGCCGCTGATGGCAATTTTTTTTGTTGATTTTGCACGTTTATCTCAGACTTTTGCTTAAAATTAATTATTTCAACTGCCTCATTAACTTTTTGTCTCAGCGTTTCATCCGAGGACAATACAGATAGAAGTTGAGGAGTGGGTATTTCCAGAAGCATGCCGGTTATCTTCGATGCGTGCGATGAGTTGATTGAGTGAATCTGGGAGAAATATAAATTTTGTTTATTTCTGGCTTGGAATACATACGATATAAAGGTTTACTCACTTTGGGGTAGAGGCGCTCTCCAAGCTGTTGAAGGTGGACAGACAAATGGTCGTTTGACGTTTCTGTAGCAGAAATATCTATATTGACGTTAAATTCAAATGTTAATCATATTTCAGATGCAAATCTGTATTCGTTTATTCCATACCTGCATTGGTAGTTGGGGTGTACGGTCTTGCGTCGGCATTTAATGCTTTTCGCTCCCGAGCCGTACGCCATAATATTTTACTGCCTGTTCCACGTCTCTGTAATGTGGGCGGATCGCGACTTGAGCCGGACACGGTTCTACTGCGCAGTATACTCGAGAATGGTACACCGTATTTACTATGAGTACCGCCCGCCTGCACTGAATCCAGATTAGGCATTTTTGCACTTGCCAACAACGCTTCCGAAATGGAAGTATAAAAACTGCGCGCCACGCCCGACCCTTCCCCTGGTTCATCTTTAAATGTCACCTTTACTCTGTTGAATGTAATGGGCGGCTGAGCTCGACGATTTTGTGTGCCGAATTGAGCATTTAATTCCTTAAAGGTTTGGATTATTAAACTCTCTCGGTTCCGCTCAAGCTTGCAAAGAACCAAGTCCCGCTGTTGTCCGTTACGAAGCTTTTCCATATGCCGTCTAAATCGCATTTCCTTAACAGGAAAGCCTCTCAGTTCCGGCAATACAGATCCGTGTTCCATACCAACGTCATCCATAAAAACACGTCCAAAAAGATCAAGAGCCAGTTTCCAACGACTCAGCAAAAAATTCCACGATGGCAGTTCTGAAGAACTACTTTTGTAGAACAAAGAGCCACGAACCGGAAATACTACTGACTGGGATGATGTCTTTTCGCGACTATAATCGCACGTATGGTGCGATGCATGTGATGTGCTGGCAGATGAATTTTTGCATTCGGGCAAGCTACTGTCGTTTGATTCTAATTTAAAACTGGATGCGCCAGCTCGTACAATAACGCTACGAACTGCAGATAAAGAACTCTGTAAAGATTCTGATAGGGAGTTCTCTAATGTGGCCAAGTCATCCCTAGTACCAATTCGTAGTATGCTTTTGTTTGGCGCAATGATCACTTCTGGCCGAGTTGTAACTAATATATCCGACTTTCTGCTAGTTCCTGGCGTATCATCAATCATTTGTACATCAACTGCATCTGCATGGTCTTCAATGTAGTGATTACCTATTAAAAAAAAAAAAAACGTAAATTTTCAGATTAATGTCTTATTAATATCGATTTTTTTTTATTAATTTATCGGAGCAAAGTCTAGCTCAAATGTAAATGTGAAGAATATCAGCACAACTTTTTTGTTATAGTCCAATTCCACTATAACAACAGTATGTGGGATTGTTGTTTTAGTGTTCATATATCCAATAATATGAACACATGTTTTTATAGGAAAAACTATGTTCGTATATCATAGATATAGTTATTCGCATAATTATATGTGTAATGCATCCCGAGAATTAGCCAATTAAAAATTAAAGGTTAGTGCAAAAGTCTTAGATTCTCAAGAAACTGCTCAATTCTACCAGAATCTTAGATACAAAGCAATCATCTCTTTGTTCATATAACTTTAAAATAAATGTGTCCACATATAACGAAATATGTGCATTGAGAATAATTAAAGTGGGTTAGTCAATAGTATAAAAGTTCAACAAATGAAATATAAACTATTTACCTTCAACTCCCTTATGTAATTTTGAATCGTCTAAGCACTGTTTCTTCTTTAGTTGAATGTAAATATTGGAATCAGCGGTGTCTTCGTCTTTATATGTGCTGCTGTCTTCTTTCGCTTCAAGTGCATCTGTATTAATTTCCTGCTCCGGCATATGCTGGCTTACACCAATCTCATTTTCAATTTTCATAAAATTGGAGAATCCTAACCTTGTGGGAGGTTGGTCAATAGATCCCTGATGGGACATTTTTCTTTTGGCGGTGTTGTTTTTCACAGTAGGAACAACATGCAACGGAAGATTCGCAAAGAGGTCCTGTCGCTTTGAATTTGGCTGCAGCAGGTGCGGTTTGTCCGCCAGTGGCATGGCCATATCAAGGGGTAAATCAAACCCTTCCGGTGCCGAGCAACCCAAACTCAAAGTTGAATCAGACCGAGCAAAGAATGTATACTTTCGCATGTTAACATTGGGCGAAGAGCTGGCAGAATATTGCCTATCGATATTGGACTCTTCAATGTTGCTTAACTCGTCGTCTGTATCATCGTTTTCGATGCAGTTCGATAAATTGTTAACACGTCCAGCAATAGAATCGTTCCTATCGTAGAAGCTAGAGTCGTTGCGCATGTAGTAAACGAATGCATCCAGCACGTATGCCATGTGGCGCAACGCAGTTATATCCAATACTGGCAGCGCATCCCTATGCTCCGATGTGTGAGCGCGCATTAAAGAAAGACAATATGTAAAGAAATCCCTTCGAGAACTTGAACCTAATAATTAAACAAGATCAATATAAGGCACCACACTTATGTTAAATTTGGTTTTACCG
This sequence comes from Drosophila engyochracea, assembly GCA_035042385.1. Taxonomy (NCBI): domain Eukaryota; kingdom Metazoa; phylum Arthropoda; class Insecta; order Diptera; family Drosophilidae; genus Drosophila; species Drosophila engyochracea. Next base: position 204,130 of record JAWNLK010000172.1, read on the forward strand.
ATCACATTAACTCCCACACTTGAAGAAGTCGAAGTTGACGTTTGGCTTGTTGTAGCCTGTGCACTCAGGTTTAGAGGATGCAACGGGTGATTAGGGTCAGTGTAGTTCGTCAAATAGGCACCAAATTTCAACTGCGCCTCTGTTCCGTCCATTACAGTAAACATCCAGTCCCATGTTGGTTTCAAGCGTTTCTCAACAAATGCCTTTTACAATATGTTTGCATATTTGCATATAAAAGTGATTAAGAAATAATCGTCACAGTCAATCATTTTAGATACTTACTTGAACTGCAACGGCTTCTTCAATGGGTATTTTCAATGATGTTTCAATATCATTGGTCACATTGTATGACATAATAGCTAAGAGCTCCGATATTTGCCGAATCGTAATGCCAAAAGCTCGGCCTAAATTGCTAGCGGTGGTTGCCATTGTGTGAGACTCGGCGGATGTTGTATTTACTGCAGTGTTGGCTGGAACAGCAGATCGACGCAATGCCATTGGGTCAATGAAAACTAAATTGGAACCAGTTGGAACACGAACAGACGATCGAGCATTATCGCGGCTTCTGATTGCCCATTGCATTGTTTGTGGAGTGAGATCATTGCGTGAGTTAGGGTTGATGTTGCGGCGCTCAAGTTGCTGATCGTTGAAACTAAATTCATCTGACTGGTCATCCGATTCGCCATCTTCGGACCCATCTTCCTCCTGTGCGGAAGAATCTCCAGATTCATCCTCCAGAAAGAGAACTCCAATATCTAAAAAATATAATTTGTTGATTTGTATAATTTAATTGTACGCAACACAAAGCTGATAGGACGAGCGCTAAGCCGGGTACCGTGTGTAGATTCCATTAATATTAACGTAAATCTCCCACATATGGTTGGGAGCATTCGTGTTTGTAAAAGCAAGTTTTAATTGCAAACAAATATATAAATGTAATTATGTTTATTGAAAGAATTCACGAAAATTGGTGATTCAGAAAAGTAATACATTGTCACCTGGCAAAAATCAATCAAACGTATAGCAAGGAACCTTTTGTAAATGGCCGCAAATAAATAAAATATATTATTAAAAAATGTAAATGTTGGCCAACAAGTCAACCGCCTAAAATTGTGATAGTTTACGGATATTATTGCTCTCGGCTACAATACTACAACATTGGTTAAAATCAGATAAGTATACCGAATAAGTATCGAACGTATTTTCAAGTAATAAAACCATTACCTTGACGAATAAAGCTATCCTCGCATTTTCTAGATGTGTATTAAAGCAAATAATTAGAATTTTGTGATTTACCTGTTTCTGAACCGACAGTTGCACCTGTTTGAACGCTTCTTTGTGCATCTTGATTGCTCTGGTTATCGTCCGAGTCCGACTCGGTTTCAGCGTCGTTAAAAGTGAAATCGTTGTCACTTTCGTCATCCTGCATGCCTTCTTCATTTCGCTGGCTCTCAATCATGTCTTCGTCATGACTACTTAAGTTTGATTCTCGATTGGGAATCTCCTCCGATTCGGAAGGATCTCTAAGAGCTAAAATTACATGGAGAATTAAAGACATATTGTTTTGTCAATAAGAATATACTTACTGTCCATTGCAACAACATCATAGTTCTGTTGTACATTGAAGCTAGTGCTTTGAACATTAATAGCATCATGCACTACAATCTGCTCGGCTGTTGACTCAACATTGGAAGGTGTCAGCGGCTCAACGCTGAACAAGTCATCAGAATTCTACAAAATTCAGAGAGTTATATTATAGCTAGGTAGTACGAGTTCAATGTACGAGTACAATGTTCAAAGCAACTTACATCCAAATTAGATGAAGACATTGTAAACGGAGCTGTTGGTCGCACTACGCCGAGCCTAACTGGTGCAATGAGGGCCTCAGAGACCTCGCACAGCTCTTCAATCGAAATTTTGTGCAACGTTTGAAAGACCTTAACACAACTTTGCACGTATTTGTTGCAAGATGTGTGACTTTTGCGCTTATCGGGATTTGGTTGTTTCTCCAAATTGAAAATAACAAACACACGAGCTACAGACCGCACGAAACGTCGCGCAACCTCCTCGGCCTCTTTGCATCGATCAACAACAAGAAAGTTTTGCAACTCTCGCACCAGTGTCAGCAATAGAGTATCCAAATGATCGCTTGTACATTTGACTATCAAGCTATGTGTAAACTTGTCGATCAGTGTCGAGCCATGCTGAGATTGCATAAAAACGTTAAAGCTTTCTGAGTTACCTCCGTCCCCAGGATTTCCATGTACGTTTGCATTAGCTTCATTTCTTTCGGCGCCACTCATTATCATTGAACGCACCGCTTGCCAATCAATTAAAAGGCGCTCAAGCGCTTTTCTAGCAAATTTGGGTGGCTCAAGATCGTGATCGGGCATATCGCTATCGATGTCTAGAGATGACGGTTTTCGATTGGTAATAACTGTACTGCTTCCATTAGCGCTTCCCGTATTATTACTTACATTCCGAACCCTTACACTAAAGCGGTATTGCCTTTGCTCCACTATCTGACGGCCCACAGTCTGTATGAGGAATAGCAATATGGATTCACCTTTTGAGTTGAATTTTGTAACCAGATCAGTGCTCGAAACAAGTTTGCAGAGTAACGCAAAACGCTTGGTAAGATTTCCGGCAATCAGCGCCTTACATTTACATTTCTCCCAGCAGTCGCAGTAAGCTGTTGGTGCAGTCCGTTTCAGTTTGCAGTCGTGCCCCTTGTGGCAGACTCGTGCACATTCGGTGCAGCAGCAGAGTGAGCCAGTTAAGCCGCAAGTTTTACATTCAAAAATATTTTGGTTTATATGATCGGCGCCTGTCCAAGTGAACGAGCAAGTGTCGTTGAAGCAGATAACATGCAAAGGCGATTGGTCAGCTGGCGAGCCACTAGGGAATATCATTGCTTCCTTAAGATGTGTGTCTTGATCAGAAACACTGAGTATAGTGCTCAATAGTATGATACCAGCCTCGTAAGCGCGGCACGAAACGGCCAGCATGAATGCGGTTTGACCCTGAGCATCCTTGGCGCTAAGCATCTGGAAAAGATAAGGCCGCATCGCAGAGCTGGCACACATATGTTGAAGAATGAGGATGGCGTGTTCACGTCGTTGTGTTAGGTCGAATGTATAATTTGGTGTTCCCATTTTGCTATTTGAGACACCTATGTTTTGGGACGACGATGGTAGTACTTTAGAAACATCTTCATCGGTTATATCCGCATTTTGAGCTCCGCTAGCACTAAGATTGCTAGCCGCCGCTCCCGATTCCAATGACCATGGCAATGGCATATATGCGTGATCTTCGCCTGCACTCGTCGTCGGTGGCTGACTATTTTGCTCTGTTGATTGCTCAGTGTTAATGAGTCGATGCATCATGTCCCGAAGACTAATTCGATTTTCCCTGGTCAATGTTGCAGACGTTGACGATGTTGAACTGACGCCGGCCGTTACTGTCGAAAAGCTAGAGTTCTCGCTGAAGCTGCTCCCATTGCCAGCAAATGCGCTGCCGCCATATGACAAACCCGGTCCAGTTCGTGGCAATGAAACCCCTGACGCAACTGGTTTTTTCTCCGCGGTACTGCTGCTCAATTCCGGTGAGTGCTGTGAATCTTTGTTGGATGTTGGGGCACACATTATAACACAGGCATGGAATATGTTTCGGTTACCATCGCAGCGCTCTTCAACAACGGAAACAGTGTCTTTGCGATCTTCTTTTTCAAGACGCACCAGTAGAGCAATGCAGTTTTTCACATCACAACGCAGAATATGTGGCATTAGCTTCTGGGTTTCAAAAAGCAGGGCAGTCATGCATACCTTTGACTTAAGATTGATGCAAGATGCTGCAGGCGGCAGCGATATGGTGGCCATTGTAACTGATTTAACCGGAGGCAAATCGAACCACTGCGGGTCTTTTATGGAGCCAATACAGTCCTTAGCCAGTGGATAAAGTGCTCCATTGCCATCCCGAAGTACAATCGTACTGCTATTCCCACTGCAATCATTGTTGCAGGCCATTGTTATATTGTTAGAGGATGCACCAATAAATGACGCACAGTCTGTGGGAAATTGACAGTTTTGTTCCTGCTTGCTGTTGTACAAGTTGTAAAGGCTGTAATGTATTTTCCCAAACACTTTTTTAATCACATGAATGCCACGCGTATCTACCGCTATTGTTAAAAGCTGAGCGTTTGCCGGATCAGCGCCAATATTTATTTTCTTGGGCTGCTTTTGTAGCCAATCTGGTCCACGCGACGAGACGGCTGTTCGAAAGACTTGGACATCTTCACGTCGCAATAGACGGCATTGTTGCCAGTCATCCTCTTTTCCTTCATCTTTAGTGCCCAATCCGGTGACGCTGCTGACACAACTCAATGGCGGAAATCGGACTGCCACATAGTCTCCGTCGACTTTAAGAACTTTTCCGATCGGTCCCACCTTGTCCTCTACGAAGACAACATCCTTAAGCTGCCACAGTTCCTCATCTTTTCTACCCTCCTGACAATTGTTACTATCATCTTTAGTTGTCATTCTTTTAGTACGCTTATGAGAAGTAACACTGCCGGTATCACTGCAAGTACTGGACGCAGGAGAAGGTGGTGGTGGCATATCGATACGATCTGTCGATTCTTTACTTGTCGAACTGATTTGTCCACTCTTGGTTGAACTTGTGGCTTGTACAGGTGTTGTCTTGGAGATATCCTTATCTGTAATATTGGTAAGGGTATTCGAAATTGTTCCTGTAGCTTGGCATTTATCTGAAACTGAAGATGTCCCGATATTTAAGATTTTCATACGACAAACATCCGAGAAATCCCACACTGAGTTTAAAAGCTGTCCAACTTTGGGTACACCATTGGTACAGGTAAACCCGATTGATCCAGTTTGGAAAATAGGACACTTTTTCATTATAACTTGTGATCCAACGTTAATGTCTGCCACAACCATTTTAAAAGGTTTTTTGGTTTTTGTTCGAAACTTATCCCACAAATAGCGGCGTTGATCGAATGGTAGAACACCCCACCAATAGATATTGTTATTATCAGTTCTAACAGCTGTGTATAAAGAGCAAACATGTATTGTTGCGATTGGGTCGATGTTAAACTCATTGAAAGATGTAGCGGTATGCTCCAATTTAACTCCGAGGTATCCCAGTTGTTCATCCATCCAAGTGGCAACACGATTTGACTCAGTTACAACAGAGCATCTAATAAAATTTGCTGATATTAGCTCTACCTTTTCTGCTATGTTGAGTGCCAAGGTCTTCGGATGATAAACATTGTCCGTCTAAATCGAAAATTATAAGTTTAAAGTAAAATTGAGATATTTTGATCATATAACATGAAGAATCTTATATATATATATAAAATATATATCAAGTTGGATATATTACAAATATATATTCAACTATTGAAGATATAATTGTAGTTTTCAGATGTACTAGCTCGAACGACAATTACTGAAGTTGAAATAATGACCATTGAAATTAGAAAACATACATGTCTAAATAAATTTTTTTAAAATATTATTCACATAATTAAGCAAAGACAGCGTTAAGCGTTTTTAAAACCAATTAATATAAGTAAAAGCTGTATAGGCCACGTTTATTATCACTCGTTGTCGAATTGACATAAATCTAATTTCAACTGACAAACATTTGTCAACCAAATAAAGCGGTTAAGTCTGAATTCGAAATTTCACGAGGAGAAAACTTGAAAAATAGTTTCATCTTTTTGATGCAGGCAGTTCCTATGCTTGACTAGGAATCCTATATCTTATATCGATTGGTCGAAAAATGATTGTTTACAATGATCTGCGCATCAAACTCACTAGTTAGAAATTAACAAGTTGCTAATATTTGTACAAATGATTAACATGGAATTCAGATTGCGTCTCTCAGACAGCAGTCCTAACTTGTTTTTATACAACTGATAGAGCATATGATAGCTAATGCTCTTTAAACTTTTCAGTAAATCCATACATACAAAATAAATATTTAAGTGTAAGTTTAATCAAAATGGAATTTCTTTTGGATTTTTGTTAAAGAATAAGCCATACTTTAAGCATCTCTGTTCCCCCTATTATTATCGAAGGCAAAACCTACTCACATCGGATTTGAAGGGCTCCAAGTCAGACCAACGCCACTGATGCAATTCCCCATTTTCTGAGAGCGCAATAAATTCTGAATACAATGCTCCAATAGTCTTAAAACGTGTTGAAACTTTGTCAGGCCATGGTTGCAGTTCTTCTGATATCCATATCGGCGATGGCATTGTAGAGGGTTCTTTTTTTTTGGAATCTAAGAAATTGGTTTTGGTAATATAAAGTTATATCCAAGTCACTTTAGGTTTTTCTTTTTACCAGTATCCTTATCCCACGTATAATCGTCTTTACTAATCCATCGTCGTGGGCCGTAATACTGACGATCACGCCATCTACTGAAAGCTTCGCGATCAGCATTAGCAGACGATATTTGAGCTGAAAGGCTGCCACTGCCTGCTATTACACCGCTAGAAGATGTTGATGCCCGATTGGATTGATTACTATCTGCAGTTGAGCCTGCGTTGCTCCGTTCACTACGAATTCGATCGAAAAGAAGACTAAGAGAGAAAAATACTTTAGTTAGCTTTGTATGTATATTGTTATATAAAAAATTGGCGGTGCCACAAAAATCACTTTCGCTCAAATTTCAGTTCAGTTGCAATTACAATTCTATAAGCCAATGAGCCTGTGAATTGAATATGTGCAGTAACACATTATTATAAAAAATAATAAAAAAAAAAAAACATATTAATGCAGTTTGTGTAATTTCCGATTAATCTACATCAAAATAATTAAGCTCTTCACTTCTTTTAGTTAATAAATTAGCAATAGTCGTTAGACAATCTTTATATTTTCACTCAATTTTAGTTTACTCAGTTTTCTCAGTTTTTAAATAGTTTTAGATAGTTTTTCACTAAGGTTGCCAAGTGACTTGTTAAATTAAATTAAAATTATAGTGCCTTGCAAACATTGCAACTGAAATTAAATTTAAAATGGCTTAACCTGGCATATTTAACTATTTACTTTATTTTTTATTATTTTATTTTGAAGCTTTGTGAATATACTTTCGAAGTTAAATAGCTTCTAGTTCGTGGCATGTATCAATTTTGTGTGCGGACCGAAAACGCTAGTGATTCTTGTTTCAGAAAAACATGCAAACAAATATTTGGAATGCAAAAATTGTATTATTGAAAAAACTTACTTCCTTATGCTCGAATAATTACTAAATATTTCTTCCGAAAAAAGTCCGTCTGATGGATCAATGATGACACTATTGTTGTCACCCGAAAAACCATTGTCCAATAATGAAATTAGGTCTTCAGGAACATAATTATCGCCTCCCTCTTCTGTATCTTCGGCCTCTTCGTCATCACGTGAAAGCAAATTGTTTACAGCTAAATTCACATCAAGATTTGTGCGCTGTAATTTAAGGTTTTGTAAGTGCGGAAATTAGTCTGCAATAGATAAATGCATTAAATTATATACCTGAAGCTCCCTAATAATGAGATTTCTGCTCTTTCCTTGTAGAACGACTTCTGCTTGAGATATAAGTTCTTCAGGCACATATGTGGCTGGCACTGTTACTAGGGGTCGGTTCGATGTACTGCCTCCAATTATTACACCTGTACTTCTTGATCCAGATCCTTGTCCACTTGAGCTTGTTCTCCCTGTTGCACGAAGAAGTCGTGCCCGAGAACGAGGCATAGCCCGTGATGATGTTGGTGCCTTCGGAGCATTTGTTGCCGATACTCCACCAGATGGGGCACTTTAAATCAAGCAAAATCATTAACACGAACGAAGAAATGTGCAGTTTGCTTATAACCATACCACTTATTGTCCGATTTAGTCAAATCAAGCTTTTCGGAATTGATTGAGAAGGCGACCCGAAACGCTTTCCCGTCTTCCAAAAGGACTCCTATATGGTTAGGTCCAATTACCACTTCCCTTACTGGAATTTTCAATTGCTCAAATATCCTATGAGTACCGGAACCGAAGCGGTTTACTTTATCCGTGACTTCTCGTATTCTAAATTGGAAATTCAGAATATATTTGAAAATCATAGAGAAAGAAAAAATATAATAATAAATAACATTGGCGTCTATTACATGCACATGCACACATGGAATACATTTTTAATCAAAATAAAAAATTTTAAAATTTTAATACAAAGGAAGTTAAAATATGCGCTATGACAATTATACATTATACATAAATATCAAAATATGTTTATGGTTGTCTTGGATGATGTATAGCTACTTAAACTACTTAAAAGTAGTTGATCTGGTTATGGATTTATTTAAAACTTTGCATAATTTCTAATTTGTAAATTCAAGTAAATTCAATTGCAAGTATACAATAACACGTTGCTACATGCGCAATATATATCTTTACTTATAAATATGTACATAAGCCCATCAGGTATAGGGTGCCGATTGAGTTTTATAACAGTTGAAACTCGCTTAAGGGTGGTTAAATTGAAAATACACAAGTCCTGCATAGGGGCAATTGTCTACCTACAAGCAAAGTGTGTATGTTGAGTGCCGAAATGCTATGAATGTATGCACCATTCACACATGTGCGCATTTACACACACACACACACACACACATGCATACGTGTTCAATAAATTTAGAATGTTATATTCACAAATAAGTACGTTATGGCATTCTCCTATATTTATCAGACCATTAAATGCACACATGTATATTCAATCATTATACATACATATGCTCATTTTTAGATAAAAATTTATTACTGCTACATACGATACGTACATACGTGCACAGCAATGCAAGTTCCGAAAATGATGTACCAATGTACACTCACAGACACACACACACACACACACACACACACATTTAAGTATGTATTATATGCATTTGTTTTATTGCTAGGCATGAATGTATTATTCAGTTAAGATTTTGCGTATATATGTATGTAAATAAATGCGTAAGTGTATATCGGTCTGTACCTGTATATATGTATATGCATGTATGAAACATGTGCAGATGATCAATACTATATGTACAAAAGTATGCACATATTCAAGAATTCGTATATTTTCATATTTTCTCAAACAATTCTTACCTTTCAATGAATTGTTCATCAGTTCCGGGAAGCGGTTGTAGCACGAATTGCATAGAAACCATTGTTAATTTCTTTGACTATATTAAATACGACTCGCTCTCAATTTTCATTTCAGCACAGAAAATGTAATACAAAATATAGATGACACAAATTCTTGATATTACATCAAAGTTCGATTATGATTTATCGAAACATTGTAGAATTTCATATTCTCGACATTCATGATATCTGCTGGAAGAAAACTTCTCACAAATATCGCACTACATAAACCACTTTGGAATTATAAAATGAAACATGACAAATTATTTAAAAATTTCAACACTATTCGTTTTAGCAATTTCCAAAATCAATTTTAATTCTTGGGATATTTTTAGAGCCAAAAATAGGCAGAATGTGCTTAAATAACCATTCAAAATTGATTTGTATTTTCAAATTATATTGTACACATTAAAACAATGCACACTTTTTCTGTTCATATATTTGTGATAATCTTACAAATTTTATATAATAGTTTATTAACTATTATTTGTTTATTCATCAAATATAAAGGAGAAGCTACACATCTAGCGTATGATCGAAAATGATTTATGTGCTTTTCCAGTTCCGAACAGTCCGCATCATTTCCGCATCCCCTACAAATGTTCCTTATTCATTTTGTAGCAGCCAATATTTTTCCGATAAATTCTAAATGTTTGACACTCATTGCTTAAATATAAATATGAAGCGGATGAGTATATTTGTTAGACTTAAAAATAAGTTGCCGGGGGGCGTATGAAGTTGTGCTAAGAAAGGATTTTTTTTTGTAGATAACTTGGTTCTCTCGAGTATAAAATAGTTAAGTTTTTGTCCTATATACTAATATTGGTCTATATACACTTATTATGATAATCTTTGATAATATTGAAAGGGAGAAAAAGAAAATGTGCTTTACTCAGCCTGGACAAGATCAATTGCAAGACAAACTTTTAACTTGCAAAGGCTCCGAACGGCAACGAAGGAATTGCTATTACTGTTTTCTCTACCGTCGAAGTCACGCCGCAATTATAAAATGACTCATCCGTAAATGCCTAGACCAGGAATATGCGTGGTGTGCACGATCAACCGCGATCAGCGATTGACTTATGTGTCTATTCTCCTGAAAATCAGAGCGAATCTTGACAGTCATGAGAATTTAGTTAACACTTAATGTTAAATTTAATTTTTTAATGTTTATTTTCAAAATTATAATTTGTTATCATAACCTTTGAAGTTTTCATACCGTTCAATACGCTTGATAAAATAAAAGCTTCACTTCCATTTCTGTCGAGAATACTCCTGCCGCTGTACTGCATTGCATCTCTGACCCGATGACTTGGGGTACTCACTCGCTTTATGAAAGCGAGGAAGAATCACAGCACATCCTAGCAGCTTGTGTCGCCTTGGCTAGGAAAAGATGTAGTATCCTAGGGATGCATGTTTTGACTTCAAAAGACATTGAAGCTAAGGGTAAGAACGGGCACAATACATCTAGCAGATCACATATCCCAGCAATAATAAAATAAATTGTACACTTAGTTTTTGTTTACGCTTCCCAAATTATAGTTTTGGCTTCTTTCAAGCTACAATTTTTACTTTTTAGTCACAAACCTTCGTTTCACTCTGAACTCAATTAAAATGGCTTGTATGATATATTGATGCTGTGCAAAAGTATGTTTTACCTTGAAGTATGTTGTACCTTGAACGCATTTTTATGAACGTGCCCACCTACAGATTTCAAATTTCGACTAAGTTTTCGTATACCTAACGCATTTCAAGTTTATTTCATTTTATAGATGTGCGACACAAAAATTTGTGTAACACAAAAATTTGCAACTAGCGGAACGAATGGGATTCTTTCAATGATGTAAGACACTGAAGAAAATATAAATATAATATAGATAAAACATTTTACCACCATCTAATATGTTATAAAAATTTTAATTTTTAGTGTTGATTTTTTTTTTTACTTTTTTTGTTAAATAAAAACGGACACTGACAGTACGAAACTGTTACGTCGATGACTCTTATACGTTACTTTCTGACTGTTTGTATAAGCTCGCCGATTTCGAGACTTCGGAAATTTAACGCGAAGATTTTGAAATATACAGGAAAATCTAGTACGGTCAGAAATTAAAGACAAAATTAAAAAAAAACTTGTCAGTTTGTTTAAATCTCCTATTCGAGCATTTTTAAACTAGTTTATTCTTACTTGATAAGTTGTTTCAACTAACTGCACGCAACAGTCAAAATCTGTGCTTTGCTATCGACCGTTCACCTTCAATAGCCAAGCAAGTTTTTGTCTGTATTTTCTGATCATTTAAAATATTGGTTTATAATGAGGGTATCATTACAATGCTTAAGCACTCCCAGTTACAAATTCGTACTTAGAAAATATGTGGGGTGATTTGAGAGAGGTACAATAATCAAAAAATAAAATTTGGTGTCGCCAAGCTTAATTAGCACTTGGCTGTCAAAATTTATTGACCAATGTAATGCTATTATATCATCCAGGTCCTACTAAGTGATGAATTATATATGGATGAAAAAATATATATATTATAATATAAATACGCTGCTAAGAAATTTTAATGATTCACTATCCTTGGTCTTGATAGTAGTTTATATGGGTCAATAAGTTAGTTTTAGACTTCAATTATGCGTTTTTCTTAATAGTTTAGTTGAATCCTCTCGTTCGCATCAAAGAATTTCCACAAAATCCTCTCAACGACTGTCAAAGTTCGCACTACAAAAACCAGATAGATGGAAAGTTTTGGCGCACAAAAATGTAATTTATTTTGTTTGTGATCCTAAATAAATAACAGATCGCTCAGAACCCCAAAATAAGGTAAAAAAAAAAAAGAATACCAAAGTTGCAAAAGAGTTCATGGTCAGGGTGTTAACAACCGAAAAACATAAAAACGGAAAATCATATTGGTCGATCCCGTTACTTAGGTGTATATATGTGAATGTGCCTGAGTTTGAGCTGGTAAACGAGAACATCTTTCAAATTTCAAGTACCTAACTCTTATAGTCTCAGGGATGTATGTGAGAAAGCTCCCAGGCGATTTTTCGCCTGCTGACCAGTTTGGTGACCGCAGACGATTTTACTTCTTAATAACACATATTTGAAGAACGCAAGGAATTTCATGTTTAGTCGATTTGTTGTCTCAATTCGTAATAATTTTAATAAAATATTTGATTTAACCTTTGTCAACGACCTCTACAATGCTTTCAGCATCTGATGGTTTTTTTGTTTAATATTTCCCTCAGTTTACGTTTTCGAAACTAAGTGGAATTATTATTGTCGTATTGTAGTTTTATTTTTGCTAACTAATTGGTGTATTTTAGGCATTTGGTTGACATACATAATATTTTGTCCTTACGAAGTTGCTTGTGCACTCTTTCAGGGCTGTATTCTCAAACAAACCATTTCATATGCATCAAAGAAAATTCATTAGCTAACACAAAAACTTTCTTATTCATGAAAGATCAGTTATCTGTGTCACGCCGGAGATTACGCAGCATTGTAGACTGATGTTAAACTGCTGACATCTAAAGTTTTGTCAGCAATTCAAAATATGTATCGTACGTTTTAGGAAATTTCTATATATATATATTACTTGTTTCACGCCAGTCTTTGCACTGAATATTCAACATTTGTATGCATGGTCATAATGTATCTGAAAGGCCCATCTTGATCCCATAACTTAAAGCTTTTGACCAATTGATCGAATGGCACAACGACAAAATCGTAATGTTTTATTAGATTGTGAACTTTAGAACTGTCAACTAGTTCAAATATTCTATAACTAAGCCAATATTTGTTTTTCAAAGCTTTCAATGCTACGAGAGTTATTTAATTGTTTTGTTTATTCAAGCTTTCCCCTTTTTTTCCGGGTATAGATAAAAATACTTTATTTCACTTTTCAAATAAATTTAATCCTCTTGCTGCTTAGTAACACTCGTGTCCCTTCAACATAAAATCTCAAAACTCATCTTCTACGGTATGATATATATTTGCAGTAATATCATATACTTATCATTTCAAGCCGGTCTAGCAAACAAAATTTCATCTAAATCGGCTCACCCCCTATAAATCGTTTTTGTGTATTAAGCTGCAGGTAGGCAGATGAAAGAGCTTAATCGATACCGAGTTTAAAGAAATATCGAGTCGATAGCGATGAATATTGTCCTCACATTGTCGATATTATCTTTGAGTTATAAATATATCGATTTATCAATGTGTTTCTTACATCCCTGCTCTTCTCTGCTCGAACGTACCAAAATATAATTAAATTTGGGGAATATTAGATAAAATGGAAACAAATGAAGACCTTACAGATACTAAGCTATTGCTTGTGACAGCTAACGTCGGAAGTTTGTTTGAAGATGTATGTACTTTTTATTTAATTGTATGCATACTTATTGATTCTTATATACATATTTGCGTCCTAATGCAAGTATGTATGCATGTATGTATGTGCATACCTATGTTTGTATTGAAGTAAATAAGTTTGAATGTAAATCGTTCCATAAACCACCTCGCTGAGCAGCCAGAAAGACTTCTTACAATATGGCTGGAGGAGTTCATAGCCAAAGTAACGGAAATCAGTCCAAGATTTTTGGCCTTACATCTTCAAGAGGTGGGCGGAAAGACGTACGAGAATTCAATGGATAACGTAAAAGAGTTTATCGGATGCTTATGTGAGGCCATGTCGAAGACTGAATTTATTTACGTTCGTATTTATATGGACGAAGATTTTAAGTCAGCGGAACATTTTACTGTGAGTAGCTTAGCTTTTGTTCTCCCTGGAATGTATTCTATCTCACGTTGTCCCATAGGCTCTTGGCAACATTTACTTTGGCCACAAGGATTTATGTTCCTTGAGAATTTGGAATTTCCAAACTCATGAATGGGAGGATAAACTGGACGAAGGCAAACACATATATTCTGGCAATATTGAATCAGTTCCAACCAAGGAGAAATCAAAATTTCCTCAACATTTTTTTCCGGAAGTAAGTTTTTTTTATTACCAATAATATAATGAAGATAATCCACAAAACCTAACATGTTTTTTAGTTATCCAATATTAATAATAATAATTAGTTGCAGATTAGAGGAAGTTTCCCAAATTATTTATACGTATTACAAATTGGCAATATACATAAATAATTGGAATATAATTAAACTTAAATTTCGCCGTCGGTCCATTTTTTACACACAGTAATTTTAGTGTGTGTTGGACCCAATCCGCAACAGCAATCAATTACCTTTATTTTGTGGGCACCAGCATGACGCACTTCATTCCTTTGCTTGCTATCGCATCTGCATAAATTCTCTGTACTCAGAAATCTTCATATGTGTGTGCGAAACCAGCAGTAACCGCTTTCTAGCAACGTTGTCAATTTTCACTGTTGCTGTTCGGTTTTGGTTTTGAATGCTTTGCGGTTTGATTTTCGTTTTTCAGATTTGCAATGCTTTTCAAATGTGTGCGTGTGTATATGTGCAACTGGCTTGTGATACCCTTAAGTAATATGTACATACTTTATTGGGTCGGAGAAATCACAAAACTCTGTATGTATATATATGTAATCAAAGTATAGGGTTTTATGTCACTCATAATCGTAATTTTTTTTTTTTATTTTATATTTTAATTTAGATTTTTGAGTTTATTTCGACTGTCAATAATTTATATTAATTCAATACATTTTCCGAGTTAAGGCTGTTAGAGACAGCCCTACACAATGTGCAATTCTTTGCACATCTATAAAAATTAATTTTAAAAAACTAAGCATTCAAAACTTAAATACAGGCAACTTTCGCCTCGCTCTCGTCCACGGAGCACAGAGAAAGTTGAGATATTTCAGACTGGGATCGCAATGATTTTTTATGCATTTGCATTTGCATTATGCATTTTTATGCATGATTTCTTTTATGCTTAGTGATTCGAGCAACCATATGACAAGTTATTTATATATATAATTTTAGTCTAAAAGCCTATATGAACAGCCAATCAAAGGCGTACACTGCTTTTCGCAAAGGAGAGTATATTTTAACCCATTCACTGGAATTTAACTTAATTTCACGAAGTGGGTCTGCATAACCCATTTATCGTATAAGATTTCCGAATTGTTTTGTGAAATGATAATATAAACTGCTAAATGCAGTAATATGCATTGTGTATAATCTAGGTATTAATATTTTGTTTATAATTAAACGAACGATGCTAATCCAAATGCGTATGTAGCTTATTGCACATAAAAATATATTATATACTTCATCCTAGTGTAAATGGTCTCGGAAAGGGTTTATGCGATCACGATGGGAAATTAATGGTACTGCCATTGATTTAGTGAATATACACCTTTTTCATGATGCATCCAATTTGGCAGCATGTGAGGATTTTCCTTCTGTATACTGCAAAACAAGGAGAAGAGCTCTAATACATACGATTGAAAGGTAATTCACACATGTTTTTACTCTTTATACTGACAAAAACTACTCGATATTGAACACACCACTTCAAACAATTTATTTTTTAATTGGTCAAAAAATTT
The DNA here is from genome assembly GCA_035042385.1 of Drosophila engyochracea. NCBI lineage: Eukaryota > Metazoa > Arthropoda > Insecta > Diptera > Drosophilidae > Drosophila > Drosophila engyochracea. Next base: position 219,843 of record JAWNLK010000172.1, read on the forward strand.
ATATTCGCCCATGATTGAGGTTGTTTACTAGCAAGATATCTTCAAACATAGGGACTCTAGCCTTAAAATGGAGTATCAGATGTATCTATTTTAAGAGGATGGTTGGATAGGTTTTTGAATTTTTTCTATCGATCTTTGAAGGAGATTTGTAGCAATATACCTTAAATATTTGGTTTGCGGGGTGGCTGGGGCAACCAATCATTAACATAAGCATCAACAATGCCTCTCGCTACAACTCATCTTGTTTTTCTAATTCACATTTGTTGTTCACAAATAAATTATATCATTGGAAATTCAAAGTAAACGAAGACAACAACACTTTTCATCTACATTACATGATAATTATCCCTGCCAGATAGCTGAATTTGTAAATAATCAAATAGCTTAGGGCCCCAGAATTACATTCTAAATGTAAGCTGTAAAATATATTAAGAAATCAAGAAAGATAAAAAGGAATTTGTAAGTTTGGTCAAGATATTCTGGAAAACATAATACGTTCTGCTATAAATTTTCTAGTATTGTTCCAAAAAAGAAAACAAATTTTCCTTTGCCAAATTTCTTATTCATTTTGCTCAGTTAAGTCGTATATGATTATGCCGTGCATATGTGAATTTTCATCCATACCAAATTCACTGTCACAAATTAAGAAAACAAAAAAAGAAGAAAACAAGAAGCAAATATGTCCTCTATTAGTATTACTGTTAATATATACAAAGTGATACGCATACATTACCTGTCTAATAACATTGATTTTGTTATCATTGCGATCAAGTTAATTAATTGAAAAAAAAAAGAAATTTGACAGTGGGTGCTCGCAAAAAAATTGAAGATAAACTTAAGTAAAAATCTTATATCTTTTCCTATTTGTATTTTAATCACTAATAATCAGGTTCCATCTGGATGAAGAAAATAAATCCGTCCCATTTTTTTTATTTGGAGATTTTAACTTCAGATGTGACACTGCAGGTGTTGTAAAGGTATTAATTCATATTACTTTATTTGTATATGGAAATAATATTTATTTCTGTAAATAGGAATTAACTACAAATTTAACTGCTCATCGCGTCCAAAGTATTAAGAATGAGAGCACTAAAATGAATTATCGCAACTCGGATGGCAACAATATACTTACTGTAGGCAAAAAAGAGTTTAGTCACGCCGATCATCAACTTAAATTTAAAGAGCATTGGGTAATATTTTATTATACGTAAGCAAATATTTTTCAATAACTTTTTTGTCCTTGTAGTTAAAGGAATTTGACAGAGAATTGGAACCTCTTTCGGAAATTTTGGTTGAATATCCCATAACTTTTATTCCATCATATCCCTTTGAAGAAGATCCAGAAATGCCTACCGATTATATGTCAACAAGATGCCCGTCATGGTGCGATCGAATTTTAATGGATCTGCAAGTCAAAGACATAATCGAAGGGGATGAATGGAAATATGATATGATTGGAGAATCTGTGTGCATGGGTGATCATAAGGTAAGAACTATTTAATAGTTATATTGCAAAATATGCAACATATAATCAGGAAATTTAAAAGACGAACTTTAAAATAGATTACAATTTCGCAATTTGGTGAGTCTACCTTAAAACCAATGGGAATTATTTATTTTGTATCTTGGAGTCGGAAGTGGACGTGTTCATCAAAAATTTTATTGATGACTAGTAGCTGCCTTCTACTTGTGGCGATTATTTCCTATGTTTAGGGCGAGGTTGGGTGTGTCAGGAAATTTTGTGATCGATTGAATATTACATAGACTGGATTTAACATGCCGACATCTACATTTTAGTCCGGATTATCGGATTTTTTTTTTTACATTTTAAACCAATTTTATTAATGTTTTCTGCTTCACGACTGGCATTGAACTGGAATACTGTGCACTTGTATAGTAATTTTGTATTAGAAGATTTTGTTAAGCTCCGACAGAGGTAAGAATATGAGTATATTACTGGTTTCATAGTTTCAAAGCTTTATAACTGGATTTCTGCTTATATACATTGATAGCAGATGGAAATTTTGAGTCGGATACATTCCCTTCTATGCGTTGAACATTTAAAGCAAAATATATAAATGATAAATAGCATTTAAAAGGCTAAAAACCGTCTATCGTTTTAATAGAAAGAACGGAAGGTATTATGACATAGTTGGGCATCAAATCATAAACATCTCTACCACCTTATATTGGTACTTGGTTTGAATTTTATTGAAAGGTATATATGTTGTGACACCCGATATCAATACGAAATCGGAGATATGAATTATAAAATGCTTTTGTAAGTCATGTAATTTACTAATGACTTTATTATAGTCGAACTCAAGAAGACTTGAAAATTGTATACTAAATACTATCAGTGTTATCAGTGCCTAATTTTTTCTTTCATTAGCATTAAAACTAATTAAAAACCACTAAAATCGCAACAGCGGATAAACAAAAAGTTTCCATTTGATAGTAAAATTAGTGGTAGTAGAAATCGAAAATTAGAGTACAGTATCAGAACAGTATTACATTCTACACTGTTCTACTAAAAATCATTTCTAATACAAATAGTAAATAAAAAGTTTAAAATGGGTATAAACTTTTAGACTTGCCTATCTATATATAAACTTATTATGTGTATATATAAATTCAGTTGATCTAATATGTTTTCTTCTCTTCTTGTCATGTAGCCCATTTACTTAACTGTTCGTCTCAAGCCAAACAAAGGTACTTATAGATCATGTGATTGCAGCTGTAAAAATAGACATGCTAAAAAAAGCAACGATTTAACATCACCTGTTCCATACAAATCTTGTCCCTATTTAAACAAAATATATAAAACAATACTTAAAGAAGGTAAAGGTGAAAAGCAAGAAGTAATATCGCAAGACTGTCCCTTAGAATTTGTTAGAGGTAACTTAACTGAATATGGAAAAACCTCTGCATTAGACTTTGAAGATGTCGACAATATAAAACAATTTTCATCAGATTACCCAAGCATTAGCATCAATATAATTGACTCAGATAATGTGTATGTTTGCATGTGTAGCCCGGTATGTAACGTTGAGTCCAGTGAAATTGACTGTGCAACAAAAAGTCCCATTTGTCCAGTGTGCCGTAACATAATGAAAAAGCAACCTGTAGAGCATCGATACAGGATATTACCAAATAGTGTTATACTATCAGAAAATATAATCGTAAACCGAATTGATACACATCATCTTAATACTTATATTCAAAACTCACACGTGGACCCATATACCCCAGAAAGCAATGAGTCTCATTCACCATATCCTGAGCTTAGAAGCACATCCACAACTACCTCAAGCAATAGTCACAAAATCGAGCTATGTATGGATAATATTAATGACGATCATAAGAAGCAACACTCTGAGCAAAATGGAAGCGACGACTTGCGTTCTTCGCAGTCGGTCCATGCAATCGCAGAGAAACAATCAAAAGCCACGGTTACCCCTCTACAGCTAAAGTCTCGATTAGAAGACCTTCAAAGAATATCAATGCATACCACGAAAAGGGATGTTATTGCTGATAGAAAGGCCGACACTAATAGTGTTGATGCTATGTGCTCCCCAAAAACGTTTTCAAACAGTCAAAATCGCAATCCAAGTATTTTTTCTATGTGTTGTAGTATTCAATAATTTAAGTTTATTATTCCTATTGTAAATGAGTATTTTAAAGTCTGTTTATTTTACTAATATTTTACACATATATTTTTTAAATATTTATAATTTTTAAATATTGTTGCTATAAATTTTGTAATATTTTTTAAGTGAATGTATAATTGTGTTAATGTTTGTAATATTTTTTAAGCGAATGTATAATTGTGTTATTTATTTAGTGAACAGAAAAAAATAACAAAAAATCTTTTCGACACATTTAAACTCAAAATAACATATACCAACATTAAGTTTATCTATGTATTAGTATTTCATGCTAACAAATAGAACAATGATCCTAAAGTCACTTAAGCAAATTCTACAAACACAAAGCCAAAAATTGTCGTCCCTCTTATGCATCCCACCCATGCACAAGAAGGAACCAACGGAGACTTTATTAGGATTTGTATACAATTAAAATTGTTTGAGAAACAATCAAAATTAAGAAAGATCAGATATCTTTGGTATGTTAAAGATTACACAACCCTTGCAACCCGAATTTCTTGCAAAAGTTGATAGTGCGTTACTTCAAGATCAGTAAAAAAAATGTTTGAAAACTTGAAAGTTTTATAAGGTAAGAAATTAATTTTTGACTCTAGTTCAATGGGAGATTAATATGATATTATTTGGTTTTTTGTTTAGACATTAATTCTGTCGAAGATGTCCCTTTCAATGATTTACCCATTTAATTAAAAAAATATAACAATTCCTGCAAATATAAAAATGTCAACTTAATTTTACACCAAAGATAAATCAAGAAGCAGCCATATTTTACTTAATCTATATGTATATTTATATATGGGTATGTACTTGTGAATGTAAAAATGTACATGTATATGTAAACGTCTATACGTAAAACAGTCAAATCTGTTAAGCACAATTTTTGAAAACATATCTACTTGTTGGTTGATATCACAAAATTTAATAACTATAATTACCTATCCAGGAAATACATACTATATTTGGGATGTAGACAAGTGATATTTGGCCCCTGGTTTAACATAAATGTATCTTCCAATTGTCCATATACATGTACACATACATATTTATATTTACAAGATTAGATAAATAGCGTAGAAAATTGTTAAAAACATAATTTCAATTTGTTATATTAGGTGTTTCATGAAAGAGCTAATGTAATTACATTTTTAAAAACACATTTCGTTAAATTTTTATTTGTATATTTTATTATTTATAATAATGATCATTGTTAATAATAAAAGTTAGTTTATGTTAACTTTTCTATTTTTTTTTATTTATTTTCTTAAGACGCTTGAATAATATTTTTTGTTTCAGATTACTTTTGTTTAACATTTTTATCAATAAGGATATAGACTGAACATATATTTTATATTGTTATTATAGGACCGGATAACTCACACTTAGAAAAAACACTAAATTCATTAAAGAGTTTAATGAATCAAACCTTGGTGAGTGAAAGTCTCTGGATGGAACAATCGAATGTAGATGCTCCTAGTTCGATTTCCAACTCTCATTATGTTGCGGTAAAATCAATATCTTCGATCAATAATGAGCCTGGCGAAGATAATTGTCTTGGTAAGCTAGAAACAAATGGAACAGTGCTGCTAAAAGAGACAACCGTTTAGAAGATCCACTCAAAATGTTGTCTGAGAATAATACCAAATGGAATTTACAATCCGTATCCCAAGTATTATACTTAATATATATCGTTGAAATAAATGTTAAATGAATATAAATTACTGTAACTTCAAATGTGCATAAATACAACCACCGTTTTACCAATGTCCAGAGTTTAGGTAGTCGTTAAATTACAAAAAATAAATATATATCTGCTCGGAAAAGAGACAGTAATTCCATCAGTTTTTATATGATAAGCGAACAATCAGTTAAAAGTATCTAATTGACTATCACTGCAGTTGGATGTCGGTTTAAGCTGAGCTTAGTCGTGTGTATACCACACATATAACTCGTGAGAAAAACTTACAAAAATGTTGAAAATCACCATCCCATAACTTATTATGAAAACGTGAAGTTTTATTTATTTTTGATTTGGTACACTTTATTTCTAAAGGAATTGAGATGTACAGCTGTGAAGCTCAGGCTCTTTGAAACATACATAACAGCGCGTCGCCTTTGTACAAAACTATTCAATGAGTTTTTTTGCCTTAAAATATCTGCGAAGATATAGAACTTGCCAAGTTGCCAAGCCAAGCAAGCAGCACATACTGAAAATGCTAAAGAATAGTACTCTACTATTAGTTTTCTCTGCAATAGAACAAAAAATAATATATTTTACGAGGGCAAAATTGATGGTGTCCTTAAGTGATTACCATTAGTATCCCGCATTTCCTCCTCCCGTTTACGCATTACAGCAAAGTCGCGTACAATCGAATCGGAAAGATCTTCTAAGCGCTTAAGGTCGACTTCAAGCGGTTTGAGTTTTGAAGCCTCTCCAATCTATAGTTTTCGTGTAGGTAGATTAAAAATTAATGAGATAAATGTTTGTTTACTTTTGCTGATTAATTGACTTACTCCTTCGTAGTTTTTAGTTTCAACGCCCTTTTTAGTCATTAAAGAGACTTCTTGACTAATTCCACGTTGGTCTAAAGCAAAACTCATTTGTCACATCACATTGAAAATTGACAATATTTCTACTTACGTGGTGGTACTCTTGAAATGAAACAAATTTCGTACGCGTCAAAAACTTCTGATGTGAAGCTAAACTTTCCTTTAGTAATGTGTTCCTTCTGCGACAGGATGTGTCCTTTGGTATCGCGAGCCTAAAATATTTATTAATTGCAAATATCGAGAGAGGGAATACAATACAAATTATACTCACAATATAGTCTATTATTTGACCGGGAACGTCGGAGACCTCATATTCGCCCATTACTAATTGATTTGCCTGTATATCTTCCTTAAGACATTTTTGTGTGTTCGGTGTCAAGTGGAACATGACACCGTGAATGCGGCAAAGACATCCGAAGATTAAAAGAATACATAATAGTGATTTGAGCATTTTCTTTTATTCCCTACGCACAAAATAGCAACTTTGACAAACGAGGCAAAGATGAGTTGGCTAAGGGATGGGTTAAATATCGTTTAAGTTTATCGATAGTATTTGTGTACAATCACTAAGCACGCAATGCATAGGGACTTCATATCGACTAAAATCCGACTGCATAAAATATCTGATCAGTTGGGTCATGGTGAGCTATATAAGCATTGGATGCTAATAGTTAAAAATTAAGTATTTCAGTTGTTATCAGTAATAGGTAATTAGAAATGTCAATTCTCACAAAACGATATCTAGAATTTTGGCTAAACCTATAATTACACAGAAATTTTTATAATGCCCCTTAAAGTTTCGCCGTGCTAGAACCATCGTCGTTCGTGCATAAGCAGATTATGTACCTAATTCCTTTAGTTGCAGAAAGAAATTTTATATTTTCGTCCACACTTAAAGTTTGACACGCATTATTGAAATTTAACCTGGGTTCGAATAAATAGAACAATATTTAATGGGAACTGCGTGGAATCATCAATTTCGCAAGTCTGCTTCACATCGGTACGCTTTTGATTTTAATAATCTGCATGGTCTTCCTTAACTGTAAATTCTTTATTTGTGATCTGGATTAATTCCCTATATATATTTATTTTGATTTAAATATATTATATATTTTCACCCTCAATTTTAAAATTATTCCAAACTTATAATTTCTCTCTTAAGTTACAAAATTTATTATTATTTATCCAAAACCACTGAGCCAACCTTCGAATTGTCTATCAACTGTCTGGCAACTCTAATTTCCTCAAATTCGGCGCGCAGAAACTCAACACTAAATTAAATACATAAATATTACATTCATTTCGAATTTTATAAAGCGCTCGGATAGTTATTAAAAATATATTTAAATATGTGTATATATATATATATATAAATGTGTATACATATCTACATATAAGTTTGTCTGTTTACATTTATAGCAATTTGGGGTCTGGAAACAACCTTATCCTTGCCAGGACCTCTCGCCAGGTTAAGTATTAAGAACATTTGTGCCCGTGAATATTCACTCTAAAATTAATGTTATATTATTCATAGTCTGTAAATTCCGACCACGTGGATCTCTTGTGCCTCTGTTGCATATGCATGCAACTCGAGGTAAGGTGTAATAAATGCGCATAACTTTTGCATAAACTACGCATTTCTTTTACTCAAAATTAATCAACACGCAACAAAATAAACATTTTTATGAAACTTTTTTGTATTCTCACAACTAGGGCCATTTTTGGACGCCCCTCATTCCCTGAAATAGTTCCATATTCTTTGGAAAAGGCTAGTCGGGCATTAACTTAATTAACTGTACTTCCAATGAAAAAGCCGAGCCTGGCATTGATGCGCTTATTAAAATCGCTGAGAATTGGGGATTAAGACCTCTTGATCTGGTAAGTGTTGAATCTCTCGCATCTTTAAATTATAATTTATTCAAATTATAATTCTACTCTGCTCTCTCACCAGGTGAAAGTTCCGGCTTTTAAAGATGTCCCACAGAGGAATAACGCTCCCAGTATATGAGTTCGTAATCATCCCGATCGAAAACTTTTGTGATGTATGCCGCAAGCTTATTTCCATTAGCAAGATAAACTTGGACATGTGATCATGCTTTTATTTTTATGGCCATCTGCGGCGAGCTTCAAAAGTCCGCGTTAAGTTATATGTGTCATTTGGATTAAGGTGATAGATGATTGTTTGGGTTCCATGGCTTCTTAAATAATAATTCATCCTCAACACATAAGTCTGGAAAGTTTTGCTCGCTTTCGTGCACTTAATTGATCCTTTCCTGAATGCAGTGAACAAACTCGGTATTTGAGAGCATGTCTTCCACAACATCATAGGCTTGATTCAAAATTCATATGGCTGGTGAGTTGAGGATCATCTTCCCACCGAACTATTGCTGTTGGGATAGAAAGGCTTCACACTGGATAACAAAATATATCTTAATGTCTGGATGGACTGCGAGAGTCGCGCTGGTAAGTGCCTTTTCAATCTAATGAACGCCTCGAGAGCCATCATATATATATATATATATATATATATATATATATATATATATATATATATATATATATATATATATATGTATATATATATAACGTGTATACATAAATGCATCTGAAAGATAAATTTTCTTGTTTGAGTTTTTTTCCTACACCAAAATACACTTTTTTTTTAAAGAATACATTGTTTGAAGTTTATTATTTTCCTATATACATACATTAAATACTATAGAACTGTACAAGACAATTATTTTATAAGAAAGCATAAAAAAATTTATGTGTAAAACAGAAGTCGCATTCTGGTAAGAGGCGCACCAGGTAATACCCGATTAAGTAAACATAAAAAGCGGGCTTAAGCAATTATATTAATGCTTATTAAATTTTCTATCACTCCCTATCGCTACTTACATTTTGAAAATATTTTTATTATTTTAGAAGATATGACTTTGGACCGAAAAAATGAAAAAGCACCACTGTGCTAGGATACCATCCGGCGGAATCTAAAAAAACAACGGAGCTGACTTACAATATTGCGAACGTTTATTTCAGTGATTGCATGAACTTTTCGAAGCGCAACATAACCCACTTCATACCTCAGGTACTTCAAGTATTAATTTTATAATTTGGATTTTTAACCCCATTATTTGTTTTGCAGCATCGGCATATGAATTAATCGATTCCGATATGTTGACGGGGCGCGTGTCTTATTTATCCATACGCCTTAGCTGTGACGTAGTCTCTGCATATTTCTGGCTGAGTCCCACTTTGTCTTTCCAAACATATGACCACGGCCACTATTCAGATGGAGAGTGTGACTGAGAATGATAATTTCACTGCTGTCGTGGTTGTGTCGCTTACTTTATATTTTTATGTTCCATAATATTTGTAGCGACAGTATTTCTTTGACTTCTGACTTTTCTGTTATCAGTTTGAACGGGGTGGTGTGGATCACTGTGGAGTAGAAAAGTACTCGTACTTTTCGACGTCAACGACATGAGTTCTTATATAGATGTCATTTTCTTCGGCTCCAACTCCTGTTTCTATGTGAATGGTATTAGTCTAATATGGTCGCTACATCAAGACATGTTGGTTAGAAAAATCTGTAAATATGTTTTTAAATTATTTTTATGGTTTATTTGACCACTATGTGTATTAATAGTTAATATTTCTATATTTTTTCTTTCTTGAATTTTGGTGTAAGATTTGAGCTCAACCTCTTCTAAATGTAACAGTAGACTGTGTTTTGGTATTCTAGATCTTCAACTTGTTTTTTGCCTCTGACTTTGGTTGTTTTCTACTTTAACTTTTGGGGGTAGGTGGTGTGTTGTGTTCCTAAAAATATGTCTATTAGTTTTGCGTTTACTGTTGAAGGTATTGATTAGTTGTATATCTGAATTCATTTAAGTAATAGATCTTCAAAATTTGTTATTATGTTATCCTTATTTACACATCTAATTATTTTGTTTAATGTTGAATGAAATCTTTTAACTTCAAGGTCGTGAAGATCGTATTTAGATGCTTGAAGAGTTCGTCTTCGGTTCGCCCAAAAACGATGACATCGTCGACATAGCAAATCTTTCCAGCATGATCTCTTAGGATTTAGTCTAATGGTCTTCTGAATATTGATAGCGAATTTCTTAGCCTTAGCAACTAGTTTAATTGTTTTTCGAGTTCTCCTCTTAGAAAAATAGGCTATTGGTAATGCTTGCTATACATCGGGGAATACGATGCCGTTCTTAATTCTAACACTGGTGGTGTAGGTCAGTATTTACCCTGGCTCTGCGAACAAAGTTGTATGACTTGTTTGCTTGTTTATCACTTTTATATTGTTTACTACCTGTATTTCTAATTGTCTAATTTAATTTTTATAATTTCCATCTACAATTAATGCATCCTTCTTGACCGCAATAACAGCGTTCTGCTGTTTTAAGGTATCACTGCCTAGGATACCGTGAAATGTTTTTAAAGTTGGTAACTGGAAAACTTAATTGGGCTATTTTTTGACCAAATAAACTAAGAAACGTGTGGTGAGATATGTTAGCTTTGCCACCAGCGGAAGTTTCATTAAATATGTTTTCGTTCGGTTTTGGATTTGGAACTAAATTCGGTTGTATGAATTAATCGAGTCCTTGTCGTTTTTAGTAAAAAAAAAAACGAGATTGTTATGTTCAAGTGCTTTATTTGGACTAAATTCATAAACTCTAACTTATCATAACTAAACCTCGGAGTGCTGATTCTGCTGACGTCTTTGGCGTTGTCGCTTTGATCGCTAGCGCTTTGTTTACTGCAACTTTGTAGCTGATGATGTCAGTTATCCGTTCTGGGTCCCACGATGATCTTCAAGTGGAATGTGCTGATGGGGCGCGTGTCTTAATTCTCCATGCGCCTTAGCTGTGATCGTAGGCTCAGCAAATTTCTGTTTGAGTCCCGCGTAATTCGCGTTATTCGTAATAATAAATGTTAACTCCTCCCCCTTTAAATGCGGACGTCCTCGGACGCGATGTAGAACCTTGTTTGGATAGTTTGACTCTGCTTCGGGGGATTGTCTTGTCTATTTATTTCTCTTGTGCCGGATTTTTGTTTTATCCAACAGGTGACTATGATCGTTAGTATGATGAAGAGAGTGGTTGAGAGTCCAAAATTGATTATTGTTGTGGTTGTGTTACTGTTTCGGTGTTTTTAGTTCTTTTGTATTATTAATGTTTATCTCCTTAAACATTTGCAATGAGAGTACTTCTTCGACTTCTGATTTTCCCTCTATTATTTGCAGCAATGGTATTGTTATTTTTGTTCTTGAGAATTCGTGTTACACAAGTGTCGTTACTTAGGTCTACTAACTTAGTTTTTTACAAATGCTTTTATCGTTATGATTTTCACAATTTTGCTTAATTCCAAATATTTGTTGAGTATAATGAATTATGTTATTGAATTTTAACTTATTGATTGTCTTTTTTTATTGCTACTAGCAAATTTGCAAATTTCTTTTGACAAAATTGGAATATTAAAGATATACAATTTTTTTTGCCGTTTGTGACAGTTTTGATTTTAGCAAATTCTGACAATTCTTCGGGATTAATAAAAAATGTATTTTTTTTATTTTAATAGGTTTGCAATTTTTTCAGTTTCAATTTTTGACAGGATTATTGAGTTTATCGTGTTAGCTTTTGCCCAATAAATGGCGTGTATTAAATTATTGAATTCTTCTTTGAAAATTTGTATTTTATATTTCAATAGTGTAGCTATTTCATCTTGAAAATTCTTATTGTCTATGGTTTCTTTAACAATTTAATTTGTTCTTTCGGTTAATTCATTTATTCTTTTGCTTAGATTTGTATTTATATTTTATTGTTTATTATTATTTTCTACTTGTTCGTCTGTTTTTTGAACCTAAAATCTCGTAATCGTAGTGGTCCGGCGTGCCGGCGAACCAATTCCAGACTGTGCCTAATTCATTTGCTGCTCTGGCTTTTCTTTGTGCTGGTTTCAATGTTCTCAAGTCTGATTCTACTTTTGCGAATTCGAATGCAAGTAAAGGGAAGAGTGGGTGTGTTTTATTTATATCATTAAGTTTGTTCGATAAGTTACCGAACGCCATTTCATTTTCTTCAATGTTGAATACATTAATTATTTTGTAGTACCGTTTTCTACTGCTGCGACTCCTGTTTTTATGGGTATAATTTGTGAATGAGAGTAGTCCAATATGGTCGCTAGACCGAGACATGTTGGTAGGAAGAATCTGTAAAATATTATGTTTTTAGATTATTTTTATGGATTATCCGTCCACCTTGTATTTGTATGGTGGTATTTAGATTTTCTTCGACAATTTCTTCCTTATATTTCGAGGTCAGTTTACAGCCTAATCTTTTGTCTATTTTGCCATAAACTATGTCGCCCTTTTTGTATTGTTTCTTTCTTATTATGGTATTCTAAATCATTAATTTGTTTGTTTATTAATTTTTCTGTGACTTTGTTTCTATTTTTTCTAACTCTTTGGGGTCGTTGGTGACACGTGTTCCGAAAAATATATCTATTGGTTTTGCGTTTACGGTGGAGTGTATGGATTGGTTGTATAGTTGAGTGGACTTAATGTAAAAACTTCGAAATTTGTTATTCCGTCATCCTTTTTCACACATCTCATTATTTCGGTAAGTGTTGAATGAAATCTTTCAACTTGACCGTTGCTTGTTGAGTTATATGGTGGTATCGTGTAAATTTTTGATTTTAATTGGTTTTCTATCAGAAATTTAATAGATGCGGAATTTAGAGCTCTTTCGTTATCGTGTAGGTAATGTGCGCGCGATATGTAGGTAATGGGTCTACTCTCTTGTTCTAGGACTGCTCCGATGGCTACATTTGAGGAATCGGTTGTCCAGTGAAACTCTTTGTGAAAATTGGGGTACGCTAGTACCACGTTGAGCTGTTTGAGCTGAGCGTGCTCTTAATTTTTTCAAATGCTTTAATTGCATTACTGCATTACTTTAGGTCAGTTTCTCGTCTGGTTCTGCGAACAGCGTTGTACGGGTCTTAGTAACGTGATCTATGAATTTTTTTGTTTGATTGTCATGTGCTCTGTCCGTACCTTTATATTATTTACTGCCTGTGTTTCTAGTTGTCTTATTTTAATCCTATAGTTTCCGTCAATAATTATTGTTTCGTTCTTGGCGTCAATAACAGCGTTCAGCTGTTTGAAGGTATCGTTACCTAGGATACAATGGAAGGTTTTGAAAGTCGGTAGCAAGAAAAATTTGAGTGGTCTATTTCTTTGACTGAATAAACAAAGGAAAGTGTGGTGGGATATTTTTGTTTGTCCACCAAAGAACGTTGCATTAAATGCTTTTTGGTTTGGTTTCGGATTTGGAACTCAATTTGGTTGGATGCAGTTTTTATTTGAGACTGTATCTATTAAAAAATGCAATGGGTTGCCGTTCCTCATTATGCACTAAAAATAGGGCAGAGAGGAACTATTTAATCTATTAAATGAATGTCGGAAGCATCAACCTTTGTTAGTTGGTATTCATAGTGAATTCCGTTCTGCCTCATCAGGTAGGGCGTGGGCTCCTTCCAGTTCGGCAGCTTCGACACAAACTTGTTCCTCGTTTTTTATGTCGTAAGGGTTTGGTTGTTCAGCCCCTCCTTCTGATGGTTCGGTTGCGATATGGAACTGTCGCTGACCGCTAGGTGCGTTGATGGGATGTTTGCCAGCATAGTCATTGGTCCATGGCTTGTTCATGTTAACGTTTTTGGTTCTGATGGAGTTATCTATCTCCATTGGAACAGGTTTTGGCTCTGGTTTTGAAGAAAAGGGCGCGAAGGCGCTTGGTATCCCTGTCTCGGATTGAAAAATTTTTGAGGCAACCCAGGTTTGGGTTGAAACTCCTCCATTGTACAGAGTTATTGGTTTGTGGCAATTTATGTAATGGAATATGATTTCTGGGCGGTAGAGGTGGTGTTTGTTGTCTTGGTTTGGGTAAGAAGGCATTTCTATGTTTTTGGTTCTCCACCAAGTTACACAGATGCAGGGCGTGGCTCAAGTCCCTTGGCTCTTTGTTTGCTAAGAGTCTAGGTAGGTCTCCATTTAAACCTCTCACGAACGTATCCAAGGCTTTACCTCGATAATTGTTCGTCCAAGCAATAATTACCTCTGGTGCATCTTCTTGTACGTTATTTGGTTAAGGATGAGGGATAATTGGTGGTATACCATCTGATAGAAATCTTGAACGGACAGACGTCCATGAGTTAAATAAAGCATTTGGTATTCGAGAGCTTTTAAGTCAGTTGGAAATAGCTTTCCAGTTCATGGGAGTATTATAGGATTTGAGCACTGCATCGGCTTCTCCTATTATTTTGTTTCGGATTGGCAGGGTTATTAAATAATAATTCTAGGTTTCTTCTTGACCATTATAAATGGTCTTTATTCTGTCTACATTCTTTTTCCAAGAACCGAATGTGGTTCGGTCTCCGGAAAAATCTGTAATCAACCGCGTTATTTCGGGAACCTTTTCCTGCTCTTCCCCATAATCTCGGACTAGTAAATGGAATATCATTAAGACAATCGCTACCTTCGGTATTTATTGCTTGCCTTATTATATCGCCACCCTGGAGAGTTTCTTTTATCAGGGATACAATAGTATCTTTCAGGCTTTGGCTTGCAAAGGCTTCGTTGCTTGATTAGTTATTTCTTTGGGAGCTGGTACTGGCTGCTCCCAGCTTCATGTTTGCTAGGGATTCGGGCAATTCGTTTGACTGCATTTTGTAATGCCGTCTTTTACGGATTAAGGTAAATTTATATTCCGACCACTTTTAGGAATTTTTAAATTTATAATATTAAAAAAAATTAATTGATTATTAAGAAAGTTTCCTCTGCTTTTTTTTTGTTGATTGTGATTTTACAGAAAAATGATTATTTTTTTGTTTTTTTAACTTTTTAATTCTTTTAGTTTTAATATTTCTGAATCTTACTTTATTTATTAATTTTTTACCTGTTTTGTCGCTTTTGTCTCACGACGATTGGGAGTCGAGATGGGTGACTCAGGTTGCTCCGGATACTGACCCTCGCGGTACCCTGCGGACGGACACTACAGGGTTGTCGGCGGTATTATTGTGGCACCGGTACGGAGATTTTTTACACTTCTGCTTTGTTATTGTTCGTATTTGTATCTGCAGTTACTTGTATCGCTTTTGATCAAACTGTCACTAGTAGTGTGCGTATCTGCGTCTACTTGAGGCGCTTTTGACAGAACTGGCACTGGTCGTGTTCGTAGCTGCGGCTACTTGAGACGCTTTTGATAGAACGTGACTGGTACACATGCAATTTTTGACACTGGCTTTTTATCGCAAAGTTATGTTTGTATTAGCGGCTGCTTGAGGCGCGTTTGACAAGGAGTTGTTGTTTAATTCACTTTCACTAAGTTGCGATAATTTAAATCCCCGTACCGGTCCCTGTTCGGGCGCCAATTAATGGATTCCTTGTGGTAAAAAAAAAATACGGATTGTTTTGTTCAAGTGCTTTATTTGGACTAAATTTGTAAACTTTAACTTATCATAATTAAACCTGGCGTGTTATCGTTGGCGCTTTGGTCGCTGCAGCTTTGTCGCATTGGTGGACGTAGCTATGACGTAGTCTGCATATTTCTGTCTGAGTCCCAAGTTGCCGAAATATGCTGACGAGGCGCACGTGTTGTATGATATTTATTCTAACTTGTTGGCTTGAGTTATTTGTAATAATAAATCTTAACTTATGTAAATTAACCAAAAAAGCATGACGGTTTATTTAAAGTACTGTAAGTAATAGAACTAAATTTGAAATTTAAGTTAATAGTAATTTAACATCGGGCTACTGGCGTTACTTGCTTGTCAATATGAAAAATATCTTAACCTACAAATGTCGCAGTACTATCGCTGCCGCGGCTGGTCCAGATAAATACTGTGTAGGCAACTTCTTCAACAGCTGACTCGTTGTAAACCTCCGCGGCTTGACCTGGACTGGAAGCAACAAGGGGTACTCTGCCTTCCTGGCCCGGTCATATATTGTCTGTCTAAGCTTGGATGAGTGTGCATCCACATCTATAGGTTCAGGTTTGGGTTTGGCTTGGGTCTGATCGAACTGACGTTTACCTCCCTGATTTAAAATAGATTTTAACCTTTACCAGTCTGGAAATTAAGTTTGGATGCTTTCTTTCATTAAGGCCGATATTTCCTATCTATGCTTTTGGTGAGCGGCCAAAAGTACGTCAGTCAGACAATTAAAAACCACTTGCACCATTGACGAACCGAAGGTTTACGCTATCGTCACTGTCTTCGTCGCCGTGGTCGAGTCGTAAATAAAACTCATTAATGAACCGAATACTAATATCTGAGAAGTTGCCAGAAGGCACAACTGTAAGGGAACTTATTTTGAGTTTATGTATTTAAATGTTATCTTATTAACAAAGAATCCAATTTTCACTGATCAAATTAAAGCTAATAGTAGCAGGCGATCGTTGGTTCTATTGTTTCGTTCTTCCAGTGTTGAAATACACCTTCATTTTGTTGAACAGATTGATTTATTATTTCTTTTTGTGTTTGTAGTTTAGTTATTTTTACTTGAAAGTCGATCTCTTGGACCTACGGACCTACGTTCCGTACTACGTGAGTGGGAGTCAATTAGTTCTTATTATTTATTTACTTCAATTGAATCGAATGTAATTTGTGAGTTATCAAATAATTCTCTATTCTAGGGGGACTTGTTTACCTTATTGATTAGCAAGGTGAACTTTTCTTTACCTCATCGTAATTTTCTAATAGGGACGAGCCATCCTATGGATTCCCATTTCTTGTTCCATAACGTGAATGTGGCCTTCACTGTACGTAAATTCCAGTCTTGCGATTATGGCCTTGAAGTTCAAGAGCGTATTAAATGATGCTAGGGATGCGACAGCGGATCCCCTTGTCTAACAAAGGATTATAATGACGGCCTGGTACTGGCGTGGCACCTTTCGCAACTGTTGGGGGTCTTTTTTTTGTCTGTTTTCGTGTTAATTAACCTTTGTTATACTTTATTTTTTACTTCGATTGAATCGAACGCAATTGTGAGTTATCATGTAAATTAAACGATTTCTTTTTGTTTTTAGTAAAAAAAACCGAAGCGATCTGTTTCAGTGCTTTATTTGAACTAAATTTGTAAAGTTTCCTGGCGTCTTGTCGTTGTCGCTTTGGTCGCTGCGGCATTGTCGCTGTTGTCCCAGTATCGTATTTCTCCATGCGCCTTGGCTGTGACCGTGGTCTTTGCATATTTCTGGCTGAATCCTACGTTGCTGAAATATGCTGACGATAGCTGATTCTGGGTACTTGCGGCTGAGTCCTGAGTTGATGAAATATGCCGACGAGACACAAGTGTTGTATGACATTTATTCTAGCTTGTCTTTAGTTCTAGTTATTTGTAATGATAGTTCTTAACTCCTTTTAAACGCTCCGGACGATTGTCTTCCTGTCTGTTAGCTTCTCCTGTGATTTTGTTTCGAATTGCTAAGATATTAGGTAATATTCGTATGTTGCTTCTTGACCAATATAAATGGTCATTATTCTTAGTAAAATTTTTTTCCAACAACCAAATGTGGTTCGGTCTCCGGAAAATCTCTGATCAAACTTAATCGGGTGTTCCTTTGGGAACTGCTACTGGCTGTTCCCAGTCTTATATTGACTAAGGATTCGGACAATTCGATTGACTGCATTTTGTGTTTAATTTTTTCTTTTCTGAATACGGGCAAATTTAAATACGGACACTTTATATATATATAAATTAATCGAGTCCTCGAGGTTTTTAATATAAAAAAACCAGTTTGTTCCGTTGAATGTTTTATTAAGACTGAATTTATAAACTGTAACTTATCATAGCTAAACCTCGGACTGGTGCTTCTGCTGATTGTTGCGACTTTGTCGCCGACGCTTTGATTGCTGCAACTTTGTCGCTGATGGTGTCAGTTATCCGTTCTGGGTCCCACGATGGTCTTCCATGGGATCTGCTGACGGAGCACTTGTCCATGCGCCTTAGCTGTGATCGTGGGTTCATCATATTTCTGTCTGAGTCCCACGTTGTTGAAAATATGCTGACGGTGCGCGCGTGTTTTATGGAATTTGTTCGAGTGCATTGACTTTGGGTATTCGTAGTGTTGGCTTATTTATTTGGATACGTTGGTTTTAGATATTTGTAGTAATGGGTGTTAACTCCTCCCCCTTTAAATGCGGACGTCCTCGGACGCAATGTAGAACCTTGTTTGGATGGTTTGACTCTGCTCCGGGGGATTGTCTTCCTGTCTATTAATTTCTCCTGTGCCGGATCTTTGTTTTATCCAACAGGTGACTATGATGGTTAGTATGGTGAGCAGCGTGGTTAAGAGTCCAAAATTGACTATGGTTGTGGTTGTGCTACTTTTTCGGAGTGTTTTTAGTTCTTTTGTGTTGTTAATGTTAATTTCCTTTAACATTTGTAATGAGAGTACTTCCTCGACTTCGGATTTTCCGTCTATTATTTGTAGCAATGGTGGTGTTGCTTCTACGGACGTCATTACCTTCGATAAGTAAAGGTCGTCTCCAATCCTGACTGTAGAGTTTTCGAATTGGATGAGGAATGTTCCCCGTAGTTCCGTTGTTTCCTCGTCGATTTTTATTTCTCCTTTGAAGTCGTTTAACAGTATCGTTCCAGTGAATAATTCTTCGTGGTCGGGTACATGTTGGCTATTCATAAATTTACAATCGGCTTTTTTGTTTTTGAGATGGTGTTATACAAGTGTCGTTACTTAAGTCTACTAGCTTAGTTTTTTTGCAAATGCTTTTGTCATTATGGCTTTCACAATTTTCCTTAATTCCAAATATTTGTTGCTTACAATTAATTATGTTATTAAATTTTAACTTATTGATTTTGTTGTATTTCTTTATTGGTACTAGTAATAAGGTTGTACAAATTTCGTTTGACAAAACTGAAATATTAATGATATAAAAAATCTTTTTGCCATTTGTGGCAATTTTAATTTTAGCAAATTCTAACAATTCTTCTGGATTAATAAAAAATGTACCTTTTTCTTCTAGTAAATTTGCAATTTTTTCAGTTTCAATTTTTGACAGGATTATTAAGTTTATCGTGTTAGTTTTTGCCCAATGAATGGCGTATATTAGATTATTTAATTCTTCTTTAAACATTTGTATTTTGTATTTCAGTAATGTAGCTATTTCGCTTTGAAAATTCTTATTGTCTATGGTTTCTTTAACAATTTTATTTGTGTTTTCGGTTAGTTCATTCATTCTTTTACTAAGGATTTTATTTATTATCAGTTGTTTGTTATTATTTTCTACCTGCTCGTCTGTTTTTGAAACTAAAATTTCATAATCGTAGTGGTCCGGCGTGCCGGCCAACCATTTCCAAACTGTGCCTAATGCATTGACTGCTCTGACTTTTCTTTGTGTTGGTTTTAATGTTTTTAAATCTGATTCTACTTTTGCGAATTCAAATGCGAGTAAGGGAAAGAGTGGATGGGTTTTATTTATGTCGTTAAGTTTGTTCGATAAGTTACCGAACGCCATTTTATTTTCTTCAATGTTGAATACATGAATTATTCTGTAGGTGCCGTTTTCTACCGCAGCGACTCCTGTTTTTATGGGTATGATTTGTGAATGGGAGTAGTCCAATATGGTCGCTAGACCGAGGCATGTTGGTAGGAAGAATCTGTAAAATATTATGTTTTTAAATTATTTTTATGGATTACCCGTCCACCTTGTATTTTTATGGTAGTATTTCGGTTTTCTTCGACTATTTCTTTTTTATATTTTGGGTTAGTTTAGAACCTAATCTTTTGTCTATTTTGCAGTAAACAATGTCACCCTTTTTGTATTGTTTTATTGTTTTTTTCTTGTTATTATGGTAGTCTAGATCATTGACTTGTTTGATTTTTAATTTATCTGTGACTTTGTTTCTATTTTTCTCTAACTCTTGAGGGTCGCTGGTGACTCGTGTTCCGAAAAATATATCTATCGGTTTTGCGTTCACGGTGGAGTGTATGGATTGGTTGTATAACTGAGTGGACTTAAATATTAAATCTTCGAAATTCGTTATTCCGTCATCCTTTTTCACACATCTCATTATTTCGGTAAGTGTTGAATGAAATCTTTCAACTTGACCGTTGCTTGTTGAGTTGTATGGTGGTATCGTGTAAATTTTTGATTTTAATTGGTTTTCTATCAGAAATTTAATAGATGCGGAATTTAGAGCTCTTTCGTTATCCATAACAATTAGTTTGGGCATACCGAAAGCTATCATAACCTCACGTAGTGGGTGTTTTATATCTTCTGCTGCTTTTGAATTTAAAATTTTAATTTGTGCATACTTTGAGAATTTATCTACGGCGGTGAGAACGATAGTTTTTTCTGTCGTATATAGATCAATATGGATAGTTTGACCGGGATAAGTCGGAATAGGAGTTGGTTGCAGTTCCCCTTTTTGCGGATGCCTGTCATACTTGCTTTCTTTGCAAGTTTCGCATGCCTTTGTTATTTTTTCAATTTTTTTCTTTAGGTTAGGAAAGAAGAAATTGTTAAGTATTTGGCTTTTATTCTCTATTGCATTTCTATGGGCTCTAGTCTGTTCTTTTGTTATGATTTCTAATTGTTCGCTTTCGCATGTGACATCCTGAACTTGTTTCTGGGTATATCTAACTTTGTAACTGCCGAAATGGTAGGGGTATATATTCTGGATTTTTGCCATGATATTTTCCGTCGTGAATAATCCATTGATAATTTTTGGGTTGAGTCGTTTTTTCAAAATGTCTATTAAGTCGTCTTCTGAGTAGTCCGGTTTTTCGACGATGTGTCTGTGGTATGTGGGAAAAGGTAGTTGGAATTTGTATGATTCTGTCTCTGATGCTAGTAAGAAAAGTTGATTTTTAAAAACGTTAATTGGGACTTCCATTACTGGAATAAGGTTGTGTGATGAACTGTCATCGCTTTGTATAGTTGATGTTGTTGTATTGTTTATTTCGGGCTCTGGGGGATTTCTGGATAGAGCGTCCGCAACAACGTTAGAAGTTCCTGGCTTATATCTTAGTTCGTGGTTGTATTCTTCTATGTAGCTTTTCCATCTTTTTAATTTTCCGTTATGATTTTTGCTACTCAGTGCGAAGGTTAGAGGTTGATGGTCAGTAAAGATTATTACCCTTGATGTACCATAGAGGTACATGCGCAGATTCTGAAGTGCCCACACAATAGCTAACATTTCCTTTTCGTTAGTTGCGTAGTTTTCTTCTGTTTTCGAGAGTGTGTGCGATATGTAGGTAATGGGTCTACCTTCTTGTTCTAGAACTGCTCCGATGGCGAAATTTGATGCATCATTTGTCAAGTGGAATTCTTTGTGAAAATTTGGGTACGCTAGTACCACGTCGTTTGAGCTGAGAGTGCTCTTAATCTTGTCAAATGCCTTGATTGCATTATTGTCCAGTGTTACTTCCACTTTATGGGAGAGATTCTTTGACAGTCTACCGTTTTCTCCTCTTAGGAGGGTTGTCAAGGGTTTAGCCACTTTGGCATAATCCCGAATGAATCTTCTGTAATAGCTTGATAAACCCAAGAAAGAACGTAAGTCTTTGAGGCTTTTGGGTATTGGAAAATTTTTGATAGCTCTTACTTTTTCGCAATTGGTTTTAATTCCATCTGCAGAAATAGTGAAACCTAGGAAATCGACTTCGATCTTGAAAAACTCGCATTTGTCAATTTGAATTTTCATGTTTGCATTATCAAAGGTCGTGAAGACCGTATTTATATGGTTGATATGTTCATCCTCCGACTTGCTAAAGACAATAATATTGTCGATGTAAATGTAGCAAATTTTTCCGACGTGATCCCTTAGGATATCGTCTAATGCTCGTTGAAATATTGATGACGAATTCTTTACTCCAAACGGAAGTCTGGTGAATTCATATTTTCCGCCATTAACTGCGAATGCAGATTTTTCTATGTCTCTTGAATTTGATGAAATCCACTTTTCAAATCTAGTACGGAAAAATACGTATTCTCGCCCAATTGTGCGATGATTTCTCCGATCTCAGGGATCGGGTATCGATCCGAAATTGTTACGGAGTTAAGTTTCCTATAGTCGATGACTATTCGGAACTTTTTTTCGCCTGAAGCGTCACTCTTTTTTGGAACTACCCACACGGGGGCGTTGTATGGTGACCGTGAAGGTCTTATTATGCTGTCTTGCAGCAACTGGTCTATCTGTTTTTCGACCTCTCCTCTTAATGAAGTATGGTATTGGTAATGTTTGCTATATACTGGAGAATCTGATGTGGTTCTTATTTCGCCTAACACTCTGGTTGTGTAGGTCAGTTTCTCGTCTGGTTCTGCAAACAGTATTGATCGGGTCTTAGTGACGTGATCTATGAAATTTTTTTGTTTGTTCGTCATGTGCTCTGTCCGTACTTTTATGTTATTTACTGCCTGTGTTTCTAGTTGTCTTATTTTAATCCTATAGTTTCCGTCAATAATTAATGTTTCGTTCTTGACGCTAATGACAGCGTTCAGCTGTTTCAAGGTATCGTTACCTAGGATACCATGGAAGGTTTTTAAGGTCGGTAGTAAGAAAAATTTAATTGGTCTATTTCTTTGACCGAATAAACTAAGGAAAGTGTGGTGAAATACGGACATTGCATTAAATGCATTTAGGTTTGATCTCCGACTTGGAACTAGACTTGGTTGTATGTAATTTTGGTTTGAGCCTGTATTTATTCAAAAATTCAATGTGTTGCCGTTCCTCGTTATGCACTGGAAATAGGGCAGAGAGGAACTATTTAATCAAAAAAATGAATGTCGAAAGCATCGACCGTTGTTGGTTGGTATCCATAGTAAATTCCATTTCCTTCCTCATCAGGTAGGGCGTAAGCTCTTTCTGGTTCGGCATCTTCGAGGTAAATTTGTTCCTCGTCCTTCATATCGTAGAGGTTTGGTTGTTCATCTCCTCCTTCCGATTGTCCGGTTGAGATATGGAACTGTCGTTGAATTTTAAGAGGTTGACCGCTCGGTGCGTTGCTGGGGTGTTTGCCGACGAAATCATTGGTCCTTGGCCTGTTCATGTAATTCACGTTTCTGGTTCTAATGGAGTTATCTATCTCCATGGGTACAGGTTTTGGCTGTGGTTTCGGAAAAAAGGGGCGCGGGGGCGCCTGGTATCCCTGTCTAGGGTTGAAGGTTTGTGGTGGCAGTGTATATTGGCCACGGAATGGTTGAGGGTATTGTCTATGCTGTTGGATCATCTGATGATTCATATTCGGCTTAGGGGTGTGATATAGGTTTGGGTTGAAATTCCTCCATTGCACATGGTTATTGGTTTGGGGCAATTTATGTAACGGAATATGATTTCTGGGCGGTAGAGGTGGTATTTGTTGTCTTGGTTTGGGTAAGAACGCATTTCTATGTTCTTGGTTGGGTTAATTAAATTGGTGCATGCAAGGCATGGCTCAGGTCCCTTGACTCTTTGATTGCTAAGAGTCTAGGTAGATCTCCATTTAGACCTCTCACGAACGTATCCAAGGCTTTACCTCGATAATTATTCGTTAAAGCTCTAATTACCTCTGGTGCGTCTTCTTGTACGCTTATTTGGTTAAGGATGAGGGATAGTTAGTGGTATACCATCTGGTAAAATTCTTGAACGGACAGACGTCCCTGGGTTAGATAGAACATTTGGTATTCGAAAGTTTTTAAGTCTCTTTTATCAGCATAATGTTCTGTAAGGCACTTGGAAATTGCTTTCCAATTCATAGGAGTGTTATAGGATTCGAGCACAGCATCGGCTTCTCCTATTATTTTGTTTCGGATCGACAGAGTTATTAGGTAGTATTTGTAGGTTTCTTCTTGACCATTGTAAATGGTCATTATTCTTTCCACATTCTTTTTCCAGGACCCGAATGTGGTTCGGTCTCCGGAAAAGTCTCTAATCAACCGCGTTACTTCGGGCACCTTTTCCTGCTCTTCCCCTGATCACGGACCGTTAAATGGAATATCGTTAAAACAATCGCTACCTTCAGTATTTATTGCCTGCCTTATTATATCGCCACCCTGGAGAGTTTCCTTTATCAGGGATACAATAGTATCTTTCAGGCTTTGGCTCGCATATGCTGTGTTGCCTGATTGGGTATTTCTCTGGGAGCTGGTACTGGCTGCTCCCAGCTTCAAATTGGCTAGGGATTCGGACAATTCGTTTGACTGCATTTTGCGATGTTGTCTTTTACGAATTAAGGTGAATTTATATTCGGACCACTTTTTAAGAGTTTTTTGGGTTTTTAAATTGGTGATATTTTTGGGAAGTTATTTAGTTATGAATGATTTTTCGAACTTGTTACTTAGTCTAGTTGCTTTGCTTCGTAAAATTAGTATTATTCTTGTTTAAAAATTTCTTTTGTTTTCTTAGTTTATACTTTTTCTTTTTGGATCTTAATTTGTATCTCGTTATTCTTTCTTGGTTTTCTTAGCTATTATTATTACTGCTATAATTATTATTGTTATTTTCTAATCTTAATTTAAAAATTATTATTATTATTATTTATTTATTTACTTTTTTTATTTTTATTTATTATTTTTATTTATTTATTTATTATTATTTTTATCTTTATTTTTTTTTATTTATTTATTCTTTTTTTTTTATTATTATTATTTTTTTATTTTCGAATCTTAATTGCTACGCTTACAGTATAATCAGCATTCCGGCGAATCTCCCGCGATGATCCTTTGGAATTGATCCTTTTTGTCCCACGACGATTTCGAGTCGAGATGGGTGACTCGGGTTCCTCTGGACACTTCACTCGCGGTACCCTGCGGACGGACACTACAGGGTTGTCGGCGGTGTTGTTGTGGCACCGGTACGGATATTTTTTGGTTTGGATCTGCGGCTGCTTGAGGCGCTTTTGATCAAACTGTCTTGTTCGTATCTACGGCTACATGAGGCGCTTTTGATAGAACTGGCACTAATCGTGTTCGTATCTGCGGCTACTTGAGGCGCTTTTGATAGAACTTGCTCTGATGTTGTTCGTATCTGCGGCTACTTGAGGCGCTTTTGATAGAACTTAGCACTTTAGACACTGTCCTGTTTCGCGGAGTTGTGTTTGTATTTTCGGCTACTTGAGGCGTTTAACAATGAGTGGTTAATTCACTACCACTAACTCGCGATAACTTATATTTCCGTACCGGTCCCTGCTCGGGCGCCAATTAATCGATTCCTTCTGATTTTAGTAAAAAAAACCAGTTTGTTTCGGTTTGAATGTTTTATTAAGACTCAATTTATAAACTGTAACTTATCATAACTAAACCTCGGACTGCTGCTGCTGATCGTTGCGACTTTGTCGCCGACGCTTTGATTGCTGCAACTTTGTCGCTGATGGTGTCAGTTATCCGTTCTGGGTCCCACGATGGTCTTCCATGGGATCTGCTGACGGAGCACTTGTCCATGCGCCTTAGCTGTGATCGTGGGTTCATCATATTTCTGTCTGAGTCCCACGTTGTTGAAAATATGCTGACGCTGCGCGCGTGTTTTGTGGAATTTGTTCGAGTGTATTGACTTTGGGTATTCGTAGTGTTGGCTTATTTATTTGGATACGTTGGTTTTAGATATTTGTAGTAATGGGTGTTAACTCGTATATTAAATTATTTAATTCTTCTTTAAAAATTTGTATTTTGTATTTCAGTAATGTAGCTATTTCGCTTTGAAAATTCTTATTGTCTACGGTTTCTTTTACAATTTTATTTGTGTTTTCGGTTAATTCATTCATTCTTTTGCTAAGGATTTTATTTTTTATTACTTGTTTGTTGTTATTTTCTACTTGCTCGTTTGTTTTTGAATTTAGAATTTTAATCTGTGCATACTTTGACAATTTGTCTACGGCGGTGAGAACGATAGTTCTTTCTGTCGTATATAGGTCGATATGGATAATTTGACCGGGATAAGTCGGAATAGGAGTTGTTTGCAATTCACCTTTTTGAGGATGACTGTCATACTTGCTTTCTTTGCAAGTTTCGCATGCCTTTGTTATCTTTTCAATTTTTTTCTTTAGGTTAGGAAAGAAGAAATTATTAAGTATTTGGCTTTTATTCTCTATTGCATTTCTATGAGCTCTAGTGTGTCCTTTTGTTATGATTTCTAATTGTTCGCTTTCGCATGTAACATCCTGAACTTGTTTCTGGGTGTACCTAACCTTGTAACTACCGAAATGGTAGGGGTATATATTCTGGATTTTTGCCATGATAGTTTCCGTCGTGAATAATCCATTGACAATTTTTGGGTTGAGTATTTTTTCAAAATGTCTATTAAGTCGTCTTCTGAGTAGTCTGGTTTTTCAACGATGTGTCTGTGGTATGTGGGAAAAGGTAGTTGGAATTTGTATGATTCTGTTTCTGATGCTAGTAAGAAAAGTTGATTTTTAAAAACGTTAATTGGGACTTCCATTACTGGAATAAGGTTGTGTGATGAACTGTCATCACTTTGTATACTTGATGTTTTGATCTTTTTAATTTTCCATTATGATTTTTGCTACTCAGTGCGAAGGTTAGAGGTTGATGGTCTGTAAACATTATTACCCTTGATGTACTGTAGAGCTACTTGCGCAGATTCTGAAGTGCCCACACAATAGCTAACATTTCCTTTTCGTTAGCTGCGTAGTTTTCTTCTGTTGCGCGTGTGTAGGTAATGTGTGCGCGATATGTAGGTAATGGGTCTACCTTCTTGCTCTAGGACTGCTCCGATGGCGAAATTTGATGCATCGGTTGTCAAGTGGAATCCTTTTGAAAATTGGGGTACGCTAGTACTACGTCGTTTGAGCTGAGCGTGCTCTTAATCTTGTCAAATGCTTTAATTGCATTATTGTGAAGTGTTACTTCCGCTTTATGGGAAAGATTCTTTGAAAGTCTACCATTTTCTCCTCTTAGGAGGGTTGTGAGGGGTTTTGCCAGTTTGGCATAATCCCGAATGAATTTTCTGAAATAGCTTGATAAACCCAAGAAAGAACGTAAGTCTTTGAGGCTTTTGGGTATTGGAAAATTTTTGATAGCTCTTACTTTTTCGCAATTGGTTTTAATTCCATCTGCAGAAATAGTGAAACCTAGGAAATCGACTTCGATCTTGAAAAACTCGCATTTGTCAATTTGAATTTTCATGTTTGCATTATCAAAGGTCGTGAAGACCGTATTTATATGGTTGATATGTTCATCCTCCGACTTGCTAAAGACAATAATATTGTCGATGTAAATGTAGCAAATTTTTCCGACGTGATCCCTTAGGATATCGTCTAATGCTCGTTGAAATATTGATGGCGAATTCTTTACTCCAAACGGAAGTCTGGTGAATTCATATTTTCCGCCATTAACTGCGAATGCAGATTTTTCTATGTCTCTTGAATTTGATGAAATCCACTTTTCAAATCTAGTACGGAAAAATACGTATTCTCGCCCAATTGTGCGATGATTTCTCCGATCTCAGGGATCGGGTATCGATCCGAAATTGTTACGGAGTTAAGTTTCCTATAGTCGATGACTATTCGGAACTTTTTTTCGCCTGAAGCGTCACTCTTTTTTGGAACTACCCACACGGGGGCGTTGTATGGTGACCGTGAAGGTCTTATTATGCTGTCTTGCAGCAACTGGTCTATCTGTTTTTCGACCTCTCCTCTTAATGAAGTATGGTATTGGTAATGTTTGCTATATACTGGAGAATCTGATGTGGTTCTTATTTCGCCTAACACTCTGGTTGTGTAGGTCAGTTTCTCGTCTGGTTCTGCAAACAGTATTGATCGGGTCTTAGTGACGTGATCTATGAAATTTTTTTGTTTGTTCGTCATGTGCTCTGTCCGTACTTTTATGTTATTTACTGCCTGTGTTTCTAGTTGTCTTATTTTAATCCTATAGTTTCCGTCAATAATTAATGTTTCGTTCTTGACGCCAATGACAGCGTTCAGCTGTTTCAAGGTATCGTTACCTAGGATACCATGGAAGGTTTTTAAGGTCGGTAGTAAGAAAAATTTAATTGGTCTATTTCTTTGACCGAATAAACTAAGGAAAGTGTGGTGGAATACGGACATTGCATTAAATGCATTTAGGTTTGATCTCCGACTTGGAACTAGACTTGGTTGTATGTAATTTTGGTTTGAGCCTGTATTTATTCAAAAATTCAATGTGTTGCCGTTCCTCGTTATGCACTGGAAATAGGGCAGAGAGGAACTATTTAATCAAAAAAATGAATGTCGAAAGCATCGACCGTTGTTGTTTGGTATCCATAGTAAATTCCATTTCCTTCCTCATCAGGTAGGGCGTAAGCTCTTTCCGGTTCGGTAGCTTCGACACAAACTTGTTCCTCGTTCTTCATATCGTAAGGGTTTGGTTGTTCAGCCCCTCCTTCTGATGGTTCGGTTGCGATATGGAACTGTTGTTGAATTTTTGGAAGCTGACCGCTAGGTGCGTTGATGGGATGTTTGCTAGCGAAGTCATTGGTCCTTGGCTTGTTCATGTAGTTAACGTTTTTGGTTCTGATGGAGTTATATATTTCCATTGGTACAGGTTTTGGCTCTGGTTTTGGAAAAAATTGACGCGGAGGCGCTTGGTATCCCTGTCTAGGATTGAAAAATTTTTGCAGCAGTGTAAATTGACCACGGAATGGTTGAAGGTGTATTTTATGCTGTTGGATCATCTGATGATTCATATTCGGTTTAGGGGTGTGATATAGGTTTGGGTTGAAAATTGAAAAAAAAAATTAAATTCCTCCATTGCACAGAATTATTGTTTTGGGACAATTTATGTAACGGAATATGATTTCTGGGCGGTAGAGGTGGTATTTGTTGTCTTGGTTTGGTTAAGAAGGCATTTCTATGTTCTTGGTTCTCCACCAAGTTACACAGATGCAAGGCGTGGCTCAAGTCCCTTTGATTGCTAAGAGTCTAGGTAGATCTCCATTTAAACCCGTATCTAAGGCTTTACCTCGATAATTATTCGTCAGAGCTCTAATTACCTCTGGTGCATCTTCATGTACGCTTATTTGGTATTCGAGAGTTTTTAAGTCTCTTTTATCAGCGTAACGTTCTGTAAGGCACTTGGAGATTGCTTTCCAATTCATAGGAGTGTTATAGGATTTGAGCACAGCGTTGGCTTCTCCTATTATTTTGCTTCGGATTGACAGAGTTATTAAGTAGTATTTGTAGGTTTCTTCTTGGCCATTATAAATGGTCATTATTCTTTCTAATCAACCGCGTTATTTCGGGCACCTTCTCCTGCTCTTCCCCTAATCTCGGACCGGTAAATTGGATATCGTTAAGACGATTGTTACTTCGGTTGTTACTTAGTGTATAGTTGCTTTGCTTCTTAAAGTTATTTTTTTGTTTAAAAATTTCTTTTGTTTTCTTAATTCATATTTTTTCTTTTTTGAATCTTAATTTGTATCTATTCTTTCTTGGTTTTCTTAGTTATTATTATTACTATTATAATTATAATTATAATTTTTTAATCTTAATTTAAAAATTATTATTTATTTTATTTTATTTTTATTTATTTTTTAAATCTTAATTTAAATTTTTTTTTTTATTTTTTATTTTTATTATTATTATTTTTTTTATTTTATTTTATTTTTTGTATTTTTTATTTTATTATTATTAGTTTTTCTATCTTCGAATCTTAGTTACTATGCTTACAGGATAATCAGCATTCCGGAGAATCTCCCGCGACGATCCTTTAGAATTGATCCTTTTTGTCCCACAACGATTTCGAGTCGAGATGGGTGACTCAGGTTCCTCTGGATACTTCACTCACGGTACCCTGCGGACGGACACTACAGGGTTGTCGGCGGTGTTTTTGTGGCACAGGTACGGATGTATTTTGAAACTTTTTTGGGTTTAGATCTGCGGCTGCTTGAGGCGCTTTTGATCAACCTGTCTTGTTCGTATCTGCGGCTACTTGAGGCGCTTTTGATAGAACTTGGCACTTTTCGACACTGTCCTATTTCGCAGAGTTATGTTTGTATTTGCGCAATGGTTAAATCACTTTCACTAACTCACGATAACTTTTACTTCCATACCGGTCCCTGCTCGGGCGCCATTTAATCGAGTCCTCGAGGTTTTTAATAAAAAAAACCAGTTTGTTCCGTTTGAATGTTTTATTAAGATTGAATTTATAAACTGTAACTTATCATAACTAAACCTTGGACTGCTGCTTCTGCTTATCGTCGCGACTTTGTCGCTGACGCCTTGATTGCTGCAACTTTGTCGCTGACGCCTTGATTGCTGCAACTTTGTCGCTCATGGTGTCAGTTATTCGTTCTGGGTCCCACAATGGTCTTCCCGTGGGATCTGCTGACGGGGCGCTAGTCCATGCTCCTTAGCTGTGATCGTGGGCTCATCATATTTCTGTCTGAGTCCCGCGTTATATATACACTTTATGAATTTAACTTATTACGGAATGTTTGAATAATGAGGAGCATTATTAAAAATGTTTTCTTTTGTTTTAAGTTTTTCTTAAATCTATAGTTTCTTTTTTTTATATTTTTGAATTAATTCATTAGATCTTATAAGTTTTATTTTGCGTTGGTTTTTTTGCTTGTTGTTCGGTACACTGTACAATATTTTCCTTCGATGCAGCGAGGGTAGCTCGGTTCTAACTATTCCCTTGAAGAAACTGCGAGAGCAGCTCGCCGTTGTGGGCAGTACACACCACAAAATATTTCCTCATGCAATAGCGAGGGCAGTTCGCTGCTGTGGCCAGTAGACTTCACAATTTTTCCCTCGACGCAGTCACGAGAGCAGCCCGCCGCTTTGGCCAGTACAAAATATTCCCTCGATGTAGCGAGGAGAGTCGCTATGTATCAACACAATATATTCCCTCGATGCAACAGCGAGGGCCGATACGACGTAGAGCTAATATGAGTGCACTCGTGTGGCCAGCACATTGCACAAACTGTTCGCTCGATGTAGCGAAGTAAGTGTCGCTATCGTCCCAGCACCACCCAGCGCCCTCGATTGCAGTGGGCGTGGCCCTCTGCACTAATCGGACCTGTCAATGGGTTTGCAATTAGAGTAATGCAGATCAGCTGATATACCGCTTGCTAAAATTCCATAACACGCAGAGGTCCATGAGTTAGAGAGAACACTTAATTCTAGAGAGTTTTAAAATGTCGCTTACCAGCAAAATTGCTTTCCAATTCATAGGGGTGTTGCGGGATTCAAATACTGTGTCTGTTTTTCCAACTACTTTGGTTCGATCTCCTGAAAATGCCCATATGAGACGTGTTATTTCGGGCACCTTTTCTTGGTCTTCACTCTATTTCAGAGGGGTGCAGAGCTTGGCGTATTATTTCGCCTCCCTAAAGGGTTTCTTTTATTTGAGATTCTATAATGTCTATCAAGCATTAGCCTATGTAGGAGGTGTAATTTGATTGTGCATTTTTTATTTAATGCTAGCTCCCAGCTTCAAATTGGCTAACGATTCCGACAGAACATTCGCTTGCACTTTATTATTATCTTATAATTATCTTTTCCGACCGAGAAAATTTTAAAATCGCACCACTTTATGCTTGTAATTTGTTACGGATTATTCGAAAAAAAATATCGTAATTGGAATGGTGTGTTTGGACTTAAGGTTTAAGATAATTAATAATATAATAAAAGAAAAGATCATATTTTTGTGTCGATTTGTTTTTCAAGCTTAAATTTGTTTTTTGTTTTTTTTTTTAATTTGTTAAAGGCTATGCTTACAGTATAAATAACAGTCAGGCAAGTCGCTCTCGATTATCTTTTGGAATTGCTCCCATTTGTCCCACAACAAAAAGGAATCTTGTTGGATTACTTGCATTCCTTCCATACACTTTCCATCGCCGTACCCTGCCGACGGACACTGTCTAATTAACACATACTTTTTAGACACTCTCTTTTTGACACCTGTCGCGTGATTGTGTTCCTTATGTTGCAGCTTCTTCAGGCGCCCTTAACGAGCTATGGCTATTTCATTGGCACTTCATACGAGTATCCTTTTTTACCGTAGCGGTCCCAGCTCGGGCGCCAATTAGACGATCCTTAAAATTATTTTTATAAAAAAAAAACGATTGTTTACTTCGAGTTCTTTATTAGAACTTAAATTTACGAACTTAAGCCAATATTATCTAAGCCTCGTACTGCTACCGCTGTTGGCTCCTAGTATTTGTCGGCTTAGTCGTTGTAGCTTTGTGTCCGTTTCCGATGAGTGGAGGTGTTGGGGGTCCCGACTGAGTCTCACTGTGGAGTGCCCCACGGTGGAATGTGATAACTTCATTCTTCATATGCCTTAGCAGTGATTGATGATATCGGTGTAAGAACATTGGTTGAGTGAGATGACTTGACGCGTGTGTCCTTTACCGGTCTTGCATATTGATCGATTTTTAATAACTGTTCTTAATTTGTACAATGATAATCTTCGTTACAATGATTATAAAAATAAACGAATTCCAATTGTGTTTTTTTATTCCACCGCTTTATCCCGACGTTCATAAAAAGTTTTATTGTTTATAATGAAATTTTGATTAAATATTTTATGCTATAATAAAAATAAGTAAATATAAGTAACGTAACTTCAGAAAAAAACTTATAAATTATTAACTTCCCGTATTAATTTTAATGCTACTGATATTCTGTTCAATAAACTTTTAAATCCTGTACCCGAGGCTTTTATTACCGCCACATATGTAGATTGTGCTAATGGGAGGTTGCTCAATACAAAGGCAAGCAAATTTAAAGTAAAATATCGAGCATATTTGCCATACGAACCGATAACAAAGCCTGGCACTCGCATACATATGTATATTGACTCAATCCTTGTCATCAAGTTTGAGCGTTGAGACATTGATATCCATATATTCACTACTTCTATAATAAATACATTTGACGATCATCATTCACTTGCATTTATTTAAAGTCTTTCAATTATCAGTTTGCTTGCTTGCTTGCAAGTTAAAGTAAACGTTCGCTCTCATTGCACAGCAACACCAAACGATAACAGATAAAGTTTTTTTATTTACAATTTGTGTTTGCGACATACTTTGGATTACGAACTATTTTAAGCAAGAGTTCCTGTTGATATTTCTGCTTATTGTGTCTATTACTCTCTCTGGTCTAAAGAACTTGGAGGACGCTGAGCTGGGGCCACCAGATAGGTAGCTTGTTGTCGATAATGAACGGCCTCAACTCGGGGAGGTCAACATCGAGTAAGCGAGATTTCTCTTCAATATGCAGCCCCGGACAAACAGCGACGATACTGACAATTGGTCCTTCAAAAGAATAGCCTCATACTCTCCAAACCTCTCCGGAAGTTACTATCTCCGGGCTGGACAGCAGGGTTTCCCTAGAGAAAAAGTCTCAAGTGAATTTTAGGACCGCCTCCTAGATAGGGAGAGGCCCAAGATCCACGTCAACGCTGCAAGAAGGTACGGTCCTGCATCTATCGTTGTCAGCCAGAGCAGTAATCCTCCAGACCCAGGAAGATGCCGCCAAATGGTATCTTAGGTAGCTTCATCAGGAACTCTCCCTAGTTGAGGCATTACTGAAGACAAAACGGTAAAGAGAGGCGCCACATTCTGGGACACCAGCACCCATTTGGCCCACCATCTCGCAGACACCGCCGACGGACACCCCCCAACACGTTGTGCGCTGCGGTTAACAATGTTGCGATACGGCATCAGCTGTTCTTCCGCTACGGAACCATCACTGTCATCATGCTTACAAAACAGAGTTAGCTTGAGGGGTAACCCAGCCACAACAGACAGGGAGACTGAAACGATGGAGAAAGTGGAGTAAGCTCCTTACAGAGGAGCTTCAGAAAGAGAGGAGTACATTTGTATTTAAAATCTGGGAAGAAATATTGGATACTGCCCTGATCAACCAGTTGCAAAAGAAACACATTAGGGAGTGGCATGTCGTTCTATTGGAATTCATGTCCGATCATTGGACTATCGTTTTTAAAGCTCCACATAATACGAAATGTTAACCAAATCTCAACCCATAGAACAAAATTTTGATGGCGGAAACGGCCCGGCCTTGAAAAATTGTGCTTATATTTGAAGCGATTGCTCGAAATCGACATATTTTTTTCAACTTAATTTAAAAAAAAAAATAAAATAGAAAAGAATTGTGAACTGTGTTATTGATAAGCACATAGAGAATTTCCTTTCTTCACAATGCAAACAAGTACAATATTTTATGAGCACACCCTTAATTTTACTATTGTACAATTATTCTGGCAAACCACTCGTTAAGTTTCCGTGTTTTTTTTTAATATAACGTTAAGTTCAGTGCGTTAGAAATATGCTGGATTCACATAAGGCGAGGTACTCATTTTGCATATTTTTTTTAAAATTCCAAGTAAAGTCGTAATGTGTCGCAAATACCGCATTATTCCGCATATATAGTATATGTTCCAAAATCAGTTTGTTGCACTCATATTTTTTCTTTCGACCACTAAAAATTCGACTTTCATTACACTGATGAGAATAGGTGTAGAGAAAGAATTAACTAAATAATTTGCATTATTAGCGCTATAAAAATGATTACAAAACAGACTTGCTTAAATTTACATATATACACATTGTAATTACTTTAAGCCAACCGTCATTATATTTCTGAAATCCAAAAACGAATGAAGATGTGATTATTATTCCCGATTGTTTTTCGAATTGCTTTTTCAGGTGTTCCTGTATCAAAAATTCCACATTATTCCGCATCTTTAACAAAATAATTTTCTTCCACTCAAGTCAGTATTTTTTTTTTCGATAGTTTCGGTCCACCACTAAAAGTTAAACTTATAAAAATGTATGCTGGGCTCGAAGGCGGAGGAAGCATCAACGAAACTTCTGACGTTATTTATTAAATTTGTAGTTTTATTTATTTCTTTTCATAATTAGTACTTAACAATAAGTAATAGGCAGTATGTCTTATTAACGAGCACTAAACAGTATTAAATACATCGATTATGAGATACCATTACATTACACATACAATTACGAGATATTCTATTTGTAGATAATATCGACGGGGATATCTTGAAGTAGGGGGAGCAATGTTTCTGATTTCAAATATTAGCGTTTGGTACTCCACTGAATTTTGGCAGTCGTTGTACTCTGAACCCATTGAAAATGGGTAAAAAGGATATAATGTTTTTGTGCAAATGAACGTCTGTGTACCCGTATAGAAGCTAGTTAGAGCTAGATAGTTCGCAAATCAAGTTTATCTCAATTGATCGATAACTCTGCTAATTTCGTTAATATCAATACATTGTGATTTCCGATAGCATTAATTGGTATATCGTACACATTGATATGCTATTGATTGACTGGATAAATTTCTCCGAAATATTAAATAAATTTATTGTCCAGAAAATATTCTCAGATTGATCTCATTAGTACCAGCAGGAGCTTGCTTTCAGTCTGCACTGATATGCGCGTGCACGTGTGAGAAAGGGACGGCAAGAGCAGAATATATTTAACAACTGGATTCGAGTATTCGCAGTCAACCTCACTCGACTACGGAATTCTTACTAGTTACTACTAGAATATGATCAATCAATGAAGTATGTGAGCAGTGGAATAGTTCAATGTTTTTTAAATCTTTGTTTTTTTGCGTGCAGGCTGGAAGTTCAAAGCGTAGTAATTAGCATTTGAATTAAAATCCAAAGAACTAAAATTAAATAAACTATTCCGGTATTCTCTGATGTTTTCCTGGCTGGTGTGGCTGGGTCTCATGAAAGGTGAAATCGTTGCATTATATATATATTACTTAATCTCGTTGTGGTATTATATTGCTTCATTTATTTAAATTTTTCACGCAAATTTGTCTCTCTACTTTCGAAAATAAAAGGAAAATACCAAAACAGCACAAAACGGATATTTTTTTTATTGTAAAGAATGTGAAAAGAATTGTGATTTTTTCTTAGCGCAATAGCGAAAATCTCAAATATTTATATTATATGTAGGTATTATATGTAAGTGCAGAGTCGATCTAGCCATTTCCGTCCGTCCGTCGATATGAACAAATGGATCTCATACTCTAAGAACTATCGACTAAATTTGAAATAAAAGTTCTTCTCTGCCATGCGCATGTCAATTTTCTTATCGATGACTTCAAAACTATTTCCGATAGCAATAAAAGCCACAACATTAAATTAGTCACTTAAAATATTACAAATACCACAAAAAAAAATACCGAAGTTATGACTCCAAAGGTGATCCTTCATATATCGAATTACTATAAGCAGGCGCAAGCCTTTTCTGTATATACACGTAATAAGTACATTTTTTCCAAATGATAATTAGTTTTGCAGCGTTTTGTTATCTATGTGTGTGTTTATATATATATATATATATTAATTATTATAATGGGGCCTACCTATAGTAATGCGATATATATATGTATAAATATATATATGTATATATACTATTTCGATATTTTAATAATTCGGCAGACTTTCAATTCTTTTTCGGATATACATATGCGTATTTGAATGTATCCGTAAAACAAGGCAACCCTTACGCAATGTTGCGACGGCGCTGTAGAAATTATCGGCTTCTGACGGTTGAATACAGCAAATTTGAAGTCTGTTTTGTTTATTTGTTATTTTTTTGGCGAGACATTCCAAAGCATAAAACAGTTTTAATTCAAATTTCTAATATTTGCAGCTATCAAAGAAAGTTGAATTCGGCATCAAATGTCAGGCTTAAATCAGGTAATAGGAATTTTGTGTTGTACATCAATACATTCATACATTGTGGAGCACATACCTTTGTGCATTCATTTTAAGGCTCCGAAAATTTCCTGGAGTTTTATGCATCTGCTCTATATATGTATGTATATGTAAATAAAATTACATATATGCATTCACATTTTCATATGTAGATATGTATGTGTGCATGTGTGAATTTTAATTTTCATATTAGATTAATTAATTGTTTATCTCTTTCAGAATAAATCAGGAACTGCAGGTACATTTATAATATAATCGGGATTTCTCCAAACAAATTGAATGGATGTACCCTTAATGGCAATCCCGCTTCCTCTAGGATAATTTGATTCATAAAGCAGTTTGCTCTGTAGACCCGATTATATAGGTCAGATTCAGATTCGGGACTATTGTTCTCTAGAGAGTTAATATTTTGATACGACAATGCATCAGCCATCTTTGCCGGACTTATAGAATATAATTGCGCCGATCTCGTCGATGCGCGCCTTCTGAACTGTGTAGATATTGTCACGTAAAGGTAGTGACGAAGTTTTCCCAGGTCCCAAACTATAAATAGCAAGTCGCTATTTGGTTGCGTAGTTCATTTCACAATCTTAAAGTTTTCTAGAAATCATTGTTATAGGTGGACCAGCTTGGGAAAGGACTGCTCTGATACCATAAGCTGAGTAGTCAAGTCAAAAAGTTTTTTGCAGTCGGTGTTTTTATAGCCGTTTTTTTTTTTTTTTAATATGATGACGTCGTCTATAAAGAACATAAAACATCGTCAATTGTCCTTTGGAAAATGCTGCATTCCTTAGACTGAAGGAAAGTCCACAAAATTCGTACTTTTCTCCATTTTCGGAGAATGACGTCGTTCGGCCAAAGATATTTGGTTGTAGCCCGATTTCGAAGTCTGCCAATATCATCAATTTGTTTGACATTGAGTTGTGGAAGTTAATTACTAGACATTTTTTTGTATTGCCGTCTTCATCAATGCCATTTTCATCGATCTTCCTTTTTTTATGAAGACGATTTTAAGTAAGCTAAACTAAACTATTGTCTGTCTAAGCTATTTAATAAAAAAAAAATGGACTTTACACCCAAAATTGGCAATATGCATTTGTGAGTGATACAATTTGAGCAATGAATTGAGTAAACAGTAAATGGGGGTCTGACTTGTGGGGCCTGATGCAGTTATTGGACGCAACCGTGTCGATTAACAATTTAATCTTGTACTCGAGTTCACTTTCATCCTCAAGCTCATCAATAGATTCAGCAACCGACTCATTCTAAACTCTGTAGCCTGGCCTGGGCTGGAAGCAACATGGTCTACTCTCTGCATTCTCAGCCCGGTCATACGGCCTGAATTGCTTCACCTCTTGGTACTTTTCCTGGTATTTTCATTGAGGATTGAGGATTTTTGATAGTAGGTTTTCTGTTTAATTTGGATGAGTATGGATCCACATCCATAGATTCGGAGTGTCAATTGTTAATGAGTTTGGCTGGAGTGTGATGAGACTGACGTAGGCCTCCCTGATTGAAAAACGGACTCTTGGATCGGAAATGGGCAACAAAAAGTATATCAGTCAGGTTCCGTTTGGGGCCTGATATGAACACCCGCAGGGCATAACCCCTAAATTTTTTGCGCATGCCTTTCGCTAAGGCATGTTTACCTTATTGGTTAGCAAGGTGAGCTTTTTCTTTACCTCATCGTAATATTCTAACAGGGACGAGCCGCCCTATCTTAGGGTAACCAATTCTTGTTCAATAACGTGAGTGGGACTGTCATTGTACGTAAAATGCAGTCTTGCGATTATGGTCTCGAAGTTCAAGACCATATTAAATGACCCTAGGGATGCGTAAGCGGATGCCCTTATCTTAGACGAATATTAACTAATCAAATCACCTATGTGTTTTAAAGGTAAATAATAGCGAGCGATTGTTGATTCCACCGTTTCCTCGATGCGTGTTCGTTGAATGCACCTCTAGTTCCTTCCTTTATTTTTTTTTCTTTTCTTCAAACATTTTTTATCTTTGCACGTTAATGTTTTTACCAGAATTCTCGTTCAAGTTTGTTTTTTACACAGATTTGTATTTGTTTATTTATTTTCATGCTTCTGACGTAGGTTCTACGCGGTTGGGCGCCAATTAGCCCTTGTTATACTTTATTATTCGAAGGGCATCTCGCCTCTCCGTTAGTATGATTAGAACTAAAATTTAAAATGAATATCAGAAATCTATTACCCTAAATTACAATGTGAATTACACGTTGTGATTTGGGCAACAAAAATAGCATCGACTTAAAATGTTTTCATTCAAAAACACAGTAGGCTTTACTTGACTTAAAAGCGTAAAAAACTGAACGAACTTTTGTCCTGATTAATAGGAAATCGATGGATCCACAATTGAACGAAATACAGCGTATTGCCTGCGAACTGCGCTCGGACAAGGCGCCGGCGCGAAACAAGGCAATTGAACAGCTGGACCAGAAACTGAACAGCTTTAAGAGTGCTTTAAACGCGGTGCTGGGTCGCAATGAGGAGCTTTCTTGGCAAAACCTTCTTGTGATCGTCAAGGAGGCGATCTTAAAGCACGCGAATAACTTAAGAGATGCGACGTCGGAAAAGGCTCGTAAGCAGCTGGCGGACAAATGTTATTTGTACGGCAATGTCATGGACCGTATCATCGACTACAATTTGGAGATGGGCCGGGCGAGCAGCGGACATTTTCTGACCAAGTCAACGATATTCGATGCCTTTGTGGACGGCACTAAAAGTGCCATAGTTGTCCGTTACTTTGGAGCTAATTTCGTTAATTTACTGGACAGAGGCATATACTTATCGTCTAGGTATACCTTGGAATTGAAAGTCAGCGAATATAGTAATATTCTCTCTGTTTTGTTTGAGCTGAATATTGATGACGATGAGTTCCTGCGCTCCAAGATATTGAAATGCATCACAAAAACCGTCGAAATAGCCCAGGAGCGTACTCAACTGCACGACGATTTGGTGGAATATTTGCCAACCCTAATCAGCTACACTCAAACCGCCCACAATGCCGAACGAATAAAGGATGTTGTGCGACTTTATTATCTATTCGTTGGCGAGTTATCGGTTAACTATCATCACACACTGTGCATTCACATGCAGAATATTATACCGAAACTCTGTGACTTTTACAACGAGGACAAATTCTGTGATGATACAAAAAAGTTATTCTTCGAGTGCGTAATCCTATCGCTGCAAGCTCTATATCCGAAATTAAATAGCAACGATTTCAGCACATTTCAAGTGCCCATCAGAGATGATTGGCCACAGAGCATGCAAAAGTTGCATACCATCATTAAAATGGAGATTAGAAAGCACACTATGGGTCGCAACAAACCATCCGTATTGAACACGGCTAAATTTCCACTGACATTTATTAAAATGTCCGCACTTGTCACTTACATTGTTTTGTGGCATGTGGAACCGAATCAAAATAAAGATGCGGAGGCAAATACTAGCAAACGTCAAAAGGTCGACATCATGACATCCATAATCAATCTGATTAACATGCAGGAAACTAGCTTCAGTGCTGTGTGGTTTGCCATATTTGCCGAGCTGTTGCAGCTGAGTAGCTCGATAATAAGCGAGGACAATTATTATCAGGAGATGCGTGAGACGATATTGCATGTTCTTCAAATCTATGGTAATGCATATAATTTGCGCAATGTACGCCTCTGCCTGGCGAGCATGCTGGCTAAGGAGCAGGAGCAGAAGCTATCGAAATCGCATACGATAGTTTCAGACTTTTATGCACAAGTTGCCATGCTTCTCATTTCAGAGACTCGTCCGGCTGCCGAAGAGATAATCGAGAAACAGATCATACTGCAGTCGCTGATCAAATATGATAAACTGAGTGCCAAACTCTGCGCCACATTGCTTCAAAGCATCACAACGAATGAGATGCTGAGAAGGAATGAGTGCATCGCCACCATTCGCGTCATATTCACACATGCCGAACAGTGTGGCATTGACAAGGCCACCGCCGTTGTGGAGCCTCTCATTAGGTGGGCCTACGATCACGAGAAGAGCATTGCAACGCAAATAATCAATAATATAGCTGCTATCGATCAGAAACTTTTGGCGGACACATTCGCCATTGGCATCATTAATTTCCTTGACGAAGACCAAGTGCAGCAACTGGCCACCAGTAACAACAACTCGCCAATCGCCACAGAGAGAGCAGAATTTACCCAACTGCAGCTATTGCTGTACAAGTACAATAAGCAGCTGGTCTGCCTGGATGATCATTTTCAGTTGCGGCTACGAGAACCTATTACGGCGCACAGTGAAACACCGGCGAGCTGCCTGTTTGTGCAGAATTATGAGTTGCTTATGCGCATGCTCGACCCGGCAATCACGAATGAGTCCAGCACCAGTTCCTTGATCAAGGATCTAAAGAATTTGCATAAGTTAGTTTGCACCATGGAACGTTTGCTTCATTACAATGTCTTTGACGTGTCGAATTTTATGCAATGTCCGCTCATGAAGCGCATTGGCTTCTTTCTCAGTCACACGGAGATTCAATACACTTCTATTCAGCCGGATATTGATCGCATAGACGAGAGTGATTTTCATGAGATTCTAGATGAACAGATTGCCATACTCGAAGTATTCAATTCGAGTGAGATACTATTGGAGTATTTAGAAAAGCAACCGATGGAAATGCTGCTCGAGTTCGTAGGTGTGCTGCTTAAGCATAGGTATGCACGGAAGGATCACACGGAGAGCACAGATCGTACAGCACTGAACACAAAGTGCGTCTGCATCCTTGGCAGCATGTGTGCAAACAGCACGTATAGCTCCGATGCCATTTCCCATCTGGTCAAGAACCTCAAGGAGCGCAGTCCGCTTAATGATGAAATGATGATAATTAAGATGCTGTGTCGCTGCAAGAGCTTATCGGAGGAATGCCTTGAATGGCTGGCCTGCAAGCTGAAAAACATATTTCAGCATCACAATACAAATGTGGATATCATGAGCCAGGTGGTTGAGCAAATACCCACTCTTACGCACTTTTTTTATGACATTGAGCATTTGCTGGACGTTATAATGATAGCGCTGATGTCGTTGTTGAAGATTGCGTTAAAAAAATCATATCCCACCCAATTGGCTGTCCAAATTGTACGCTCCGTCGGCCAAATAGCACAGAGTTGTCCGAACATTTACAATTCAGAGAACTTTTTGGTGATTTGCCAATCGGTGGCCAATTTTCTAGCAATGCCAACGCTGGAAGTGCGCTATGCTACAACTGAAACGCTTACGCTACTCCTAAATTCGAACTATTGTGTTTCTAACAGCGATGCCGATACAACTAGCAAGCATAATAGACATTTGATATTTTGTGATCAGCTGTACGGGGCCATTGACTTTAAAGAGCTGTCGTTCACCGGCAAGGACATATTGCTGAATAACCATTCGGTGGCCATACAATCGTTATCTGCATTCTTTGCCTTTAGTGCATTCCATCAGGAGCGTAGTTTGCAGGATCTGATGTCGTACTGTGCGACCCACAAACTCAACGCAAACGATTTCAGTGCATTAGGAAGCCGCGTGCAGTGTCACAAGTTAACGATGTGCGAACTTATGACGCCCTATTCGGATACCATGCTCCAAAAATGGATCTCACTGCGACGGTCCGTGTCTAAATTTCCTTATTATCTAGGCTATGACACAAAGGAGGCATTTCTTAAAGCTAATTGTAAAAACATAATGGCTTATTCATTCATCTATCGCACGCCGGAGGATATAAATCGTTTTAAAAAAGTTTTAAGCGAGCGAGAGGCTGCGCCTATTCTGATGGCCTATATGGTGTCAGAATGGAGCGGTTGCATTGAAACGCAAAATGAGGACTTTCGGCAGCATCTGGAGAATCTCAAACATAATCTACAGCTATTTGGAATGCATCCTTTGGATGTTGCACTCAATGTGGAAAGCCTTTATGAAACGATCAGACATTTGCACGATGAGGACGAATGGATCCGGTTGTTTGGCGAATCTGCACCCTACAATAAACTAAGAATGTGGTTTCATCTTAACGCATCTTCGCTCTTCAAATCGTTGAACCAACACATGAGTGGTCAACGATGGTCAATGGATGAGCGTATTCAGGCCATGTCCCTACTGATGTTTGAGCATAGGCTGCTCTTAGTTGATCTTCTTGGCATATTGAAGACCGCTTGCCATCTGGCTATGCTCGCCGATCAAGTATTGCACAACTTTTTTTCATACTGCACCATTGCTGATGCAATACTGGATGCGGCTAAGGAGAGATCATCATCAAATATAAAGACGGATGCGGATTTAATTCAAGTCAATTGCGCTTACTTTGTGAGCGACATTTGGCATTTCGTCTGCGGTTTTTTGTTGCACAGTAAGTGTCAACAACTGCATCGAGTTGCCCTAATTTATATTCAATCGAGGCTCAATATTTGCACTTTTCAGTCGCACAACATCAACACAATCGATTTTGATGAAATAGGCAAACTTTTGATTGCCTCCATGCAACACGTCAAGACGGTAGAGCTGAAGTTTTTGGCGGCTGACGTTCTGAAAAAATTCCTGAATATATTTAAGCTGCAGCTCAATGAAGATGGGGCTGACAAGACGGCAAATCTGCAAACACTGCGTGATCTTTGCGAGATGACGTTAAATGTACAGTTGCTGCTGGTGGATGAGGATAGCGAGGGGACGCAGCTGCAATCGCTGCGTGATCTTTGCGAGATGACGGTACCACGATTCGAACAGCTCAGCGTTGTCGACTATATGCGCACATTCCTCAAGTCTAATCGAATGGAGCCCTTGCATGGCCTACGTGAATATATTGCCGAGCACAAGGACGAACTGCAGAGTCATCAGCAATTGTTGTTTGAGCTAATCAATCGTCTCATTCACATGGTGCGCGAGTCTCCCAGCCAGAAAGGCAGCATTGACGCCGTCAAATCTCTAGCCGAAATTGGGCCACTCAAATTGAAGCGGAACTCGTATTATTTTCAAACCGAATTTGAAGACATTCAGCAGTTGCAGTCGTCTGAGCAACCGATTGTGCAGTTTCTTGACGTCATTATGGAGACGCTGGTAAAGCATTTGTATGACTTCAATACGAGCACACAGAAGGCGCTTATCCAAGTGGCTGGCCATGTGGTCGACAGCAAGGATGGCAGCAAATTAGTATCGGATCATCCACATTTGCGTATCTTTAAAACTAGCCCAAATAATTTGGGTTTCCTCAACACATCCGACAGAATTCCGGTAATAGATTGGCTGACCGTACTCAAATCCAGTGAACAGTTGGACTATGAGCCATGGCTGTGCACATTTATGGGTCTGGTTTTTGGCGAGTGCGGTTGGCAAGGATTCGATGCGTTTGCGGCCAAGTCATTTACATTTGCCAAGGCTTGTCTGCAACCGTTTATCAAACTTTTGCTTAGCAATAAGGAGCAACATTTGGACAGCCTGTGTTTAATGCTTGAACACTTCTTCGAGAGCGCCGCAAGCGATGCCAAGGGCGTCTACCAGGATAAGCGTGTCATCAAGCAATTCCTCTACATATGCGAATGCATTCGTCTTGTTAACAATTGGAACATACCCATCAATCTTGGCAATGTGGTTAAGGCGAGCAATCATTGCCAAGCGTATTTCCTTAGCATTATGTATCTGGAGTTGTGGGCGTATTCCGCAAATGCAACCGCCGATGCAAATATCCTTGCAGATGAAAGCTTCCAAAAGTCCGCAAAAATTGCATATACATCGATTGGTTGTCTAGATGCAATTCCCGGCTTCCTGGATCCGTTGCGTTCGCGCTTTGATTATTTTAGTTTGAACGATAACTTATCGGGGATTCTGCTGGAATCTGATAATCTGGACGAGCCGACAAGGCAAATGTGCATTGACATTATGAAGTCGAATGGAATGCTATC
Organism: Drosophila engyochracea; assembly: GCA_035042385.1. NCBI lineage: Eukaryota > Metazoa > Arthropoda > Insecta > Diptera > Drosophilidae > Drosophila > Drosophila engyochracea. The sequence continues at coordinate 264,726 of JAWNLK010000172.1, forward strand.
GCTAGCCGACCTTTATCAGCGTGCCGCCGTAGACGGAACTACACGGGTGGACTATGAGGTACTGTGGCGTCTATGTGATTGGGACGCCCCGATTGATGGTCATCAGAAGGTGAATCGAGCGAACAGCATGGAACTGGAGTTCAATAAGCATCACTATTTGGCACTCAAGAGCATCAGCAAACGGGAGGAGGAGACCACAGTAACAGCCATCAACAATGCCTATCAATGTGTCCAGGCTATATTGCGGGATATCAGCGTCGAGTGTTTACAGTCTGTCTACAAGTATATGACTTGGTTGTGCATGCTGCAACAGACCGAAGATTTTTGGCAGATTCAGTTTAGTCAACAATTGAGCCCAGCACAAAAGAACGTATTCAACAAGTGGCGAACGGAACTCAATCTCGGTTATGGCAACTTTAGATGCAAGGAACAAATACTTGCCCATCAGATAACACTGTTCAAAATGCCTGGCATGCGCGCCGATCGACGCATCAAACAACATTATCTTCAAAATCCGGTAGACACCTATCTGCTCAAGTGCATCGGCGAGTGCAAGGCCGCGGGTAAACTGAATCTGGCCACCAAGTATATTGCCACACTGCGCGCTCTGCCGGACATCAAGATGCCTACACAGCTATCGGCGCTGCTGGAGGATGCGGATGTAAATATGAAGACGTGCAGCTATCAGATCGCCAAGGCCATATTGCATCACGTGAATACGAATAGCGATTTTAAGTATTGTGTGGAGCGTGTGACGGCTCTACGAATGCAGGGCGAATTCCAGCTGGACTGCAATGCCGATAATTTTGCCAATACTTTGCGACAGACATTTAATGCATCACTCCAGCTGCTGGATTATTTCAAGACGCACAAGGTACAGCTTATGAAACTGGACTCCAATTTGATCATTTGGGATAAATTCGAGCAGTTCGAGATTGATAATCGGATGGCTGCGCATGCGTCCATAGCCAAATATGCGGATCGTGAATATCAACAGCTTTACGACTATCGCCAGTCGCAGGAGTATAAAACTCTTGTCGATATCATCCAGCAGAATCGTCGCTTGGCTGGCACGGTTACGGCTAGTCGGCAGCGTGAGGATCGTGATCGTCAATTGGGTGCACTAAATTTAAAACGATTTGCCAATCTGGACGAACAGGAACTGAACCGCATCGAAAACAATCTCACCGAGCATCTATGCACAGCGATCAAACATTATATTGAATATTGTCAACTTGATAAAGGATTCTCAAGTGCGGAAATTTATCGCATCATCGCACTCTGGTTCACAAACGATCAAAATGAACAGATGTTGAACACCATCAAAGATGCAATTCAATTGGTGCCCAGCTACAAGTTCATTTGCGTTGTCAGTCAGCTGGCCGGGCGTCTGAACTTGAAACATGCCGCTTTTCACAAGATTCTTGTCGATTTACTTGTACGCTGCGGCCAGGATCACCCACAGCAAACATTCTACAAGCTATATCCATTGGTCTATGCCTATCTCGATGGCGAATATGCCAATACACAACGCGCCGACATCGCCAAAAAGATTATCGCTCGTAGCTGTGAGGCAAATCCAGCCGCCCTCGAGGCTAGCAAACAATTCGAGCTTATGTTTCCAGCGCTAATTAAGTTTGCCAATAGCTATATTGGCCCAAATGGTAAGCCCAATAACGAAATGATGCCCGCTATGATAGTTGAGCTAAATAAACTCAAACTCGACCGTGTGCAGTGTCCCACAATTGAGCTGGTCGTGCAACCCAGCAAAGAATACAATATAATCAGCATTGTGAAATGGACGGGTAAATATGAATTCTGTGGTGGTCTGAATGCACCAGTTAAATTGATGTGCCTCTGTTCGGACGGTGTGGTGCGTGCTCAACTGATCAAGGGCAAGGATGATCTACGCCAGGATGCTGTCATGCAACAGGTGTTTGGCATTGTCAACGAACTGTTCAACAGTGATTCGGAGTTCGCTGAGCGTAAATTGCAATTGCGCACCTACAAGGTGACGCCTCTCTCCATGCGCAGCGGCATCATCGAGTGGGTAAGCAACACAATACCGATCGGTACCTATCTGGCTGGTAATGGCACTGGCGGTGCCCATATGAAATATCGACCCGCAGATTGGAACAATAATAAATGTCGCCAGATGGCAGCGACAGCGCTAAAAAAGACACCCGATGTACGGCGAAGTGTCTACAAGAAGATTTGCGAGAAGGTGCAGCCAGTGTTTCATTATTTTCTGCTCGAGAAATTTCCAATACCGGGCGAGTGGTTTGAACGCCGGCTGGCTTACATCAATAGCGTGGCGACCACCTCCATGGTGGGCTATGTGCTTGGATTAGGCGATCGCCATACGCAGAACATTCTCATTGATGCACAGACCGCCGAAGTGGTGCATATTGACTTTGGTATTGCTTTTGAGCAGGGCAAAATTCAAAATACGCCAGAGACGGTGCCATTTCGTTTGACACGCGATATGGTCGCTCCGATGGGTGTGTGCGGCACAAATGGTGTATTTACCAAGTCCTGCGAGGCCACCATGCATATTTTGAGGCGCTACAAGTCCGTATTGATCACCATACTGGAGGTCCTACTGTACGATCCTCTATTTATTTGGGGCGTGCTCTCAACAGAGCAACAACAGCAGATGTCCAATGAAGAATCGAAGAACATACTGGCGCAACGAGCTCTCTTGTTGGTCAAACATAAACTGGAAGGCGGGGTGCCCGGATTACTAGAGAACTCGGATGTGAAAACGCAAGTTCAGCGTTTGATCAACGAGGCAAAACTGCCCAGCAATTTAGCAATGCTATATCATGGCTGGGATCCATATATGTGATACGCCTTGCTCCTAGTCCCTCACGCATAACATCACAATTAAAGCAAACACATTTATCCATTTACTTTATTATTATCTTTATATTTTCTTTTTCGAGCGAGAGAAGCTTAAAATCGCCTCACTTTATGCTTATACTTTGTTACGTATTATTCGAAAACCAATTCGCAGCTGGAATGGTTTGTTTGGACATAGGTTTAAGATAATTAATAATTAAATAAAAGAAAAGATCATATTTTTGTCACGATATGTTTTTCTAGCTTAAATTTGATTTGTTTGCTTTCTTAAAGTCTATTCTTACAGTATACTTAACAATCAGGCGGTTCGCTCTCGACAATCCTTTGGAATTGCTCCCATTTGTCCCACAATGATGAGGAATCTGCATACGGACACTGCAGGGTTTTTCCAATTAACAGATCCTTTTTGACACTTGTCGCGTGATCCTTATGTTGCGGCTTCTTCAGGCGCGCTTAACGAGCCATGGCTATTTGGCTATTGGCACTTTTTAATCATACGAGTATCCTTTTTTAACATACCGGTTCCTGCTCGGGGGCCAATTAGACGATCCTTAAATTGATTGCTAAAAAAAATATCATTTAATTCGAGTGCTTTATTAGAAATTAACTTAACAAACTTAAGCTAATATTATCTATGCCTCGTACTGCTATTTGGCGTCTTATTTTTGTCGGTTTAGTCGTTGTAGCTTTGTGTCCATTGTCGATTGGTGGAGGTGTCGGGTGTACCGGCTGAGTCTCATGGTGGAAAGTGGCGCTCGTGTCGTTCATTTTTCATACGCCTTGGCACTGATCGATGGTTTTGATGTAGCAGCATTGGCTGAGTTCAACGGTGATGAAATGTGTTCACCTGGGGCGGGTTGGTATAAGTGCATGAGCGATTTGTAATAACTGTTCTTAACTTGTACAACCCTCGCCTTAATAGGAACCGCCATCCCGAGGTCAGCCTCAAAAATTGTTTGGGAACAGAGTGGTGTGAGCTTGTTCCCTAAGCGTTGATTTTATTTTAACCAAACTTTGTCGCCTATTTGATAACTTTTATATGCACTGTTTTTATTAGTTTGCTTTCTTCAGCCCTAAGAATTTTGCATTATTTTGGAAGGATTTCTGATATGCACAGTGTTTATTTTGGTAGTATGATGATCGTATTCTTAATGATGTAAGGGCCGAGACATTTGTAGTTGTTTCGTACGGGTAGGCTTTAGAATTGGCGGTGCATCAACCTACCGGTCCAGTGAGAAAGGTCACATTGTTCAAGAGATTACTCTTCATGCGGTTGAACGAGATTGCGAACATGCAATGTATATTGCAAATTTTGTGAACACCGTGGAGCAGTAACAGAGATTGGCATTGTGCTGCAAGAGGAAATATATGTTATTTTACTCGTGGCAAGTTTACCCAAATCATATGAAAATTTGGTAGTAGCATTGGAATCACGTGATGAATTACTAAAGTTTAGTACTTTGAAGGTTAAATTGATCGAAGAGTGTGATAGACGCAAGAACGAAGCACATATAGAGAGTGTGAACGAAAAAAATGCACAGGCATTTTTAAGCAAAGCACACTACGCAAGAGAGAGTGCAAAAAAGAAAGACAAAGTAGGCAAGAACCGAAACAAAAAAATTAAATGTTACAATTGCGGTAAAATTGGCCACATTTCTGCAGAATGTAGGTTCAAGGCGAACGAAAGTAATGTAAATGGAAGAGACGAAAAATCATTCTTCACGTTGCTAAGTGCAAAAAACGGTGAACGACTGCTTGATAAGTCAGCGTGGTGCTTAGATAGTGGCGCCACAGCTCATATGTGCGCAAATCAAAATATGTTTAATTCGTTTGAACAATTCACTGATACAGTTACACTTGCTGGTGAAAAATCACTAGAAGTAGTCGGACGAGGAGTCATGATTGAAACGGAATCGTCAAGAGTAAAACTTACAAACGTTCTTTAAATACCACAATTACAATGAAACTTTATTTCGGTGAGCAGAGCAGTAAAAGGAGGCTGCACTGTAAACTTTAAAAACAATCGTGCGTGTGTTGTGACGAAAACGGTAAAACTCTGATTATTGCGAATCATAGAAGCAATTTATTTCTGTGTGAAATAACCAAAACAATAAATACAGTGTTCCTAAGTAAAAATGGCAAAAGTGGCAGTGAGGACATTATAAAATAGCAAAAGAGATATGGACATCTGAACATGCAAAGCCTCAAAGAGTTAAATAATATGAAATTGGTGCGTGGAGTGAACTTCAACAGCACAAGCGAATTTGACTGAAAGGTATGCCTACAGAGTAAGTTCCGCGAAGCCATTTAATATGTCGATCAGCAAAAGTGAGGATGTGTTAAACCTCATACATAGTGATGTTTGCGGCCCTATAAACATATGTTCAAACGGAGGATCACGTTACTTTGTTACCATGATTGATGATAAATCGCGATATTTTCACGTATATTTTATCAAAAATAAATCAGAAGTTCTAATTGTGTTTAAGAACTATAAGGACATGGTGGAGTGCCAAACGGGAAAACGGATCAAAGTACTTCGCAGTGATAATAGCAGAGAATATGTAAACAACGAGTTTGACATATTTCTGAAACAAAATGGGATCGTCCGTCAATTGAGTCTGCCTCACACACCCCAGCAAAATGGAGTTGCAGAAAGGATGAATCGTACCCTCGTGGAGATGGCGCGATGTTTGCTGCTAGAGGCCAAACTTAATGAACGTTTCTGGGCAGGAGCTGTATATACGGAAGCTTATCTACGGAATAGATCGCCTACAAAAGCTGTGCTCCAGAGTACGCCATATGAGTTATGGACAGGGCGGAAGCCATCAGTTGGCCACCTTCGTACATTTGGGTGCTTGGCGATAGCGTTGGACAAGACACGGAAATTTAGACCGAAGGGTATAGAATACGTACTGGTTAGATATGCAGATCAAGCTATCGCCTCTACAACAGCGCCAGTGGTAAAATGATCGTAAGCCGTGATGTATATTTTGTTGAGTCAACAACAGAATCAAGTGCAGTTGATATACCCACGTTACCCGATTTTAATTGCAGCAAGGTAATTACAGAAGTGCAGTCCAATAGATGCACCAGCAGAGCCAGCAGCAGAGACAGCAGCAAAAGCGAAGATTACAGAAACACCGATACCAATAGAAGAGATATCAGCAAGAAAAGTATGCGACGTGAAAGAGCCAGTGGGCACGGATGGCGAAGACCAGACGACGAGAGGCACAAGTTCAATCTTCTGAGCAGTGATGACGTCATAACACCAGAAACTGTGGAAGAAGCATTGGAAAGTCCACAGGCGATCGAATGGCAAAAGGCCATGGCACAAGAATTCGGAGCACTGAAAGTGAATGGAACTTGGGAACCAGCCGAATTACCATCCCTTCATAAGGCGATTGGATGCAGATGGGTCTTTGCACTAAAACGTGACAAAAATGGCGCCATAGAACGATATAAGGCTAGACTAATAGCAAAGGGCGTCAGCCAGAAACACGGAGTGAACTACGACGAAATGTTTTCGCCAGTAGTGCGAAATGCGACAATAAGGATGGTGTTGGCCATAGCAGCTGAACTGGAGCTACATGTGCACCAACTTGATGTATCCACGGCATATCTAAATGGAGAATTGTAGGAGGATGTTTTCATGAAGCAACCCCGGATGTTTGAAGAACAAGGAGTGTCTGTTCTTAAACTTCGAAAGTCCTTATAAGGGCTTAAACAGTCTGGCCGGATGTGGAACAAAAAGCTCAACGAGATGTTGACAAAAATTGGTTTTTAGCCTGTCCAAGCGAGCTGTGTGTATATACTAGGCACACACAAAACATAAAACAACATAAACATAATCGCAGTATATGTGGATGATATGATGATATGTTCATCAGATATTGGTGAGTTGGCCAGTATAAAAGGAAGCATATCTCGAATTTTCCAGGTGGTTGACAAGGGCCCTATACATAATTTCCTTGGTATGGAAATCAATAGGAAGGGCATAATAGGGGCGATAACGATCACCCAGCAATTTGAGCGCTGTGAACTTAGTTAAAAATCCAGTTTACTATGCAAGAAGCAAGCATATAGATATTCGTTATCACTTCATGTGAGAAGTTTTTAATAAGCTTGTGATTCAGCTGGAATATTGCCCAACGAGTCAAATGATGGCAGATATCTTAACTAAGAATTTGAGCAAGTCAAAACATGAAAATTGTAATAGATTGTTTGGGAGTGTTGAAAATATGTAAAAGATCAAACATTCCGATTACTAATATTAATAACAGAAAATATCGATACTGCGCTCGATACCCCAATTTAAGAATACATTGAATAAAAGTTATTCTTAGTCTAACCGCCAAACCTAGTGCATCACTTTGCCGCTTTAAAACCCAACAATAACAAATGGCTTGATTGAGGCTATTTCTTCGATACGAATGCTTGTGAAACTTGATGAAAGATTTTGTTATAATAAAAATAAGTAAATATAAGTGACGTAATTTTATAAAAATACTTATAAATTATTATTTTTAATGCTACTAATATTTTGTTCAATAAACATTAATATAACCTTAACTTAAGTCTTTTATTACCGCCACATAGATCGTGTTAATAGAAGGTTGCTCGATACGCAAAAGCAAATTCAAAGTAAAATATCGAGCATACATTAGGGTTTGTATATTGACTCACACCACTTGCATTTATATGAAATCGCTTACAAAATCTTCAAATTATCAGTTTGCTTGCTTGCTTGCAAGTTAAAGTAAACGTTCGATCTCATTGCATAGCAACACCAAAAGATAACAAATAAAGTTTTTTATTTACAATTTGTGTTTGCGACATCCTTGGATGACGAACTATTTTGAGCAAGAGTTCCTGTTGAAATTTCCGCTTATTGTATTTATTACTCTTTTTGGTGTAAAGAACTTGGAGGACGCTGAGCTGGGGCCACAAGATAATGTGGATAATGACCGGCCTCAACTCTGGGAGGTCAACTTCGAGTAAGCGAAGAAAGTGAGGTATTAGCAATTAATAGCAGCATAATAAATGTTTTTGAAGAAAGCTACCACTCGGCAAAAAGAAAAGGATGTTCATTGGCAGCCATGAGAGTCTGCATCTCAACAACGATCGCGTCTTCAATAAAGGAAAGAGAGATGGATTATGGACTATGAAAGTCTGACCTCCTATAAAAAAATTGAGATAACCAAGCGGAAGAACTATGAGGATTTCTACGAATTCATAGAAGGTATGATTGAAGACGCCCAAATGCATAGAGCACCTTCGAAATAGGCCGCATTGGGATACCATCTGCCAAATAAAATAATTTTTCAATATCTTACATATGAGTTACAGCTCTTCTAAACCCTCGTTGCTTCAAAATCCCTTCACTCACCAAGTGTAATTTTGGCAAGTGTGGTTAGTGTAAAATATCTGTACACATCAGATATGGGTGATCTTGTTGTAGATATTTTTCATATTCAAGCAAGCAGTCTTGGGAGGAGACAGCGCAGTTGCTTTAGAGCTGTGCGAGTGGGTGTGTCAAGATTTTGACGGCGGAAACGGCCCTGCCATGAAAAATTGTGCTTATATTTGAATCGATTGCTCGAAATCTACATATTTCTTTCAACTTTATCAAAAAAAAAATGGAAAAGAATTGTGAATTGTGTTATTGATAAGCACATAGAGAATTTCCTTTCTTCACAATGCAAACAAGTACAATATTTTGTGAGCACACCCTTAATTTTACTATTGTACAATTAATCTGTCAAACCACTCTTTAAGTTTCCGTGTTTTTTTAATATAACGTTAAGTTCAGTGCGTTAGAAACATGCTGGATAAGGCGAGGTAGTCATTTTGCATAAGATTCCAAGTAAAATCGTTATGTGCCGAAAATTCCGCAATATTCCGCATATATAGTTAATGTTCCAAAGTCAGTTTGTTCCATGCCATAGTCAATAGTATTTTTTTTTTTCGATAGTTTTGGTCCACCAATAAAACTTCGACATATATTATGAAAATGTCCTCCATCGAACGGCGAAGGAAGCATTAACAAAACTATTTATAGGGTTTATTAAATTTGAATTATTGCTATTATTTATTATCAAAATTATTACATAACAATATGTGCTAAGCATTATGCCATATTAACGAGCACTAAACGGTATTAAATACATCGATTATGAGATAACATCACATTATACATAAAATTACGAGATATTCTATATGTAGATAATATTATCGACGGAGATATCATGAAGGGGGGAGCAATATTTCTGATTTCGAATATTAGCATTTGGTACTCTACTAAATTTTGCCAGTCGTTGAACTTTGAAAACGGGTAAAAAGGATATGTTTTTGTGCAAATAAACGCCTGTTCATCTGTATAGAAGCTAGTTTACTAGAGCTAGCTAGCTCGTATACCTCGCGCAGATCAAGTTTATCTCAATTGATCGATAACTCTGCAAATTTCGTTAATATCGATACATTGTGATTTCCGATAGTATTAATTGGTAAATCGTACACATTGATATGCTATTGATTAACTGGATAAATTTCTCCGAAATTTTAAATAAATTTACTGTCCAAAAAGTATTCTCGGATTGATCTCATTAGTACCAGTAGGCGCTTGCTTTCAGTCTGCATTGATATGAGCGTGCACGTGTGAGAAAGGGACGGCAAGAGCAGAATATATTTAACAACTGGATTCGGATATTCGTAGTCAACCTCACTCGACTACGGAATTCTTACTAGTTACTACTAGAATATGATCAATCAATCAATCAAGTATGTGAGCAGTGGAACAGTTCAATGTTTTTTAAATCTTTGTTTTTGTGGTGCAGACTGGAAGTTCAAAGCGTAGTAATTGGCATTTGAATTAATATCCAAATTAATTAAAGAACTAAAATTAAATAAACTATTCCGGTATTCTCTGATGTTTTCCTGGCTGGTATGGCTGGGTCTCATGAAAGGTGAAATCGTTGCATTATATATATATTACTTAATCTCGTTGTGGTATTATATTACTTCATTTATTTATATTTTTCACGTATAGTTGTTTCTCTAATTTCGAAAATAAAAGGAAAATACCAAAACAGCACAAAACGATATTTTTTTATTGTAAAGAATGTGAAAATATTTGTGACTTGCTTAGCGCAATAGCGCAAATCTCCAATATTGATATTGTATGTAAGTGCAGAGTCGATCTAGCCATTTCCGTCCGTCCGTCGATATGAACAAATGGATTTCATACTCTAAGAACTACCGACTAAATTTGAAATAAAAGTTCTTGTCTGCCACGCGCATATAAATCTTCTTATCGATGACTTCAAAACTATTTCCGATAGCAATAAAAACCACATCTTTAAATTAATAACTTAAAATATTAAAACTATCATAAAAGAGAAAAAGAAATACCCAAAAGGTGATCCTGCATATATCGCATTACTATAGGCAGGCGCAAGCATTTTCAGTATACATATATACATAATAAAGTATATTTTTTTCCAAATGATATGAAAAAGATGAATTTTTTCTGTCAAAACACTTTCTTGACATAAAGTATTTACATTTGACACCTCCAAAAACGTTTTAGAGGGAAATTTGACATTTAAGCTAAAGCATATTCAACAGCTGGGTTTTAAGAGTATCTCGTAGTTTTGATTAGGGCTTTCTTACTTATTTTAAAGTATTTTAATAATCTATAAAAATATATTTACAGATTGTCATTATTATGTCATTATATATTCGTATTCAACAGGAAAGTTGTGTATATCTTTAAAACCAGTTCCTAATTATGATTTCAATCATCTATCTGTGTGAAGGTCATGACAAGATCAAATTGGGATTTTCATGTTGATCAAGGATATGTAAAAGAGGTCGTTTCTGCCATTTTTAATATTACCCTTACTATTAAAATTTTGGAAGAGTAACATATTCTTTTAAACGCACCAATATTAAGCTTATTGTTGCGATACGTAAACTACGTAAGATTAAATCATGTTTGTTGTGAGAAATTTCACTGTAGTTATTATACATACTCTATTCCGATATTTTAATAATTCGGCAGACTCTCAATTCTTATTCGGATATATTCCCATTTTAATGGGGACGTTTGTTTCTGTAAAACATGACAGCCCTTATACAATGTTGCAACGGCGCTGTAGAAATTATCGGCTTCTGACGGTTGAATACTATGCATGTGTATGCGAGTGTGTCTGTGAATGTATGTGTGCGATTTACATGTACATGTGTAAATGAGTAGCTCTGTATGTGGAAAATACATACTATAAATTATTAAAGAGTTTTTGACTGCAAATTTGAAGTCCGTTGTGTTTATTTATTATTTTTTTGGTGAGACACATTTCAAATCATAAAATCAGTTTTATTTCAAATTTAAAATATTTGCAGCTATCAAAGAAAGCTGAATTCGGCAGCAAATGTCAGGCGTGGATCAGGTAATAGCAATTTTGTATATGTACATCAATACATACATGCATACATACATACATAGGTGCGCATACCTTTGTGCATTCGCTTGTGTGCGTGTAACACACACGCACATTATACTTTTTAAGGATCCGAAAATTTCCTGGAGTTTTATGCATCTGCTGTATGTATGTACATGTAAATAAATATACTTATCTGCATTCGTATTTGCGTATGTAAATATGTACATACAATATATACATATATGTTTGTGCACACATGTTGTGTGTGCTGTGTGAAGTTACATTTTGACGTTATATTAATTAATTGTTTATTTCTTTCAGAATAAATCAGGAACTGCAGGTACATTTATAATATAATCGGGATTTCTACAAAATTAATCAATATGTAAACATAATTTCAACATACATATGTATGTACCTACATACAAATATACACATTCAGACTACATTAAAAATTATAAGAATATGTATGTATGTCTATTTAAATGCATATGTATGTTTTATTATTAATTTGATTTTGGACATACAAACATATATCGATTCTATTCAAGATTTGTATGTTTGTTTATTTATTTCGCCATTTTGCGGTTTATCAAATCTCGAAATGTATCAGCTAAATCTGTTGAGGAGCGTAATATACCATGGAGCCAACAAGTCGATGAGGCCTCCTATGAAAACCTGTCTTCTCCAGCCATCGATGATAACTCGGGTAGCGTAAAATGAACTATATTCTAAACTAACACTACTATGCGCCTTTATCTCCTCTCTAATATAACAGGTACTCAAAGCTCAATGCAGTTCCAATTTCCACCGTTTAATGTAAAAGAAAATAATAGTTTACCATTGAGTAACGTGGGCAAAGGACGTAAAACATCTCACAATCATGGTAAGTAATTAAGAAATTAACTTTATACACTCCACTGAATTATGAGAATGTAGATATATCGTTATTGGAATTGGAAAATGCATACTAAAATGTTTTTTTTATTTATTATAACTTATTAGAAGATTATCTCACTTTTTGAATTTTTAATGTCGAATACAGCTACGCTTTTAATAACTGTTGAAACAATGTTCTGACCAACAGTATTTACATGGTATCAAACACATGTGGTCCATAGCATTCTTAGTCTAGGGCCAACTTGACTGTTGACTAGCATATAAAGCTGCGATCAACATAATAGTAGTGTGAAAATTAAAGAACAAATATAATTACAAAATTATGAAACTTTTTTCTTAACACAAATATAACCACAAGAAATATGGGATAGCTATAAAATTAAAAACTAAAAACCAAATAGTCTTAAAAATGAATCGATAATAAACTGATTCAAATAATAATATTGGAAGAGTCACAAAGTCATTTCGTAGCTTGCCCTAAAGCTTAATACGGATTTTATAAATTAGGTATGTATTATACTTCGATTTGTATGCTTGGTTGCAAAACCCTCATTAGATAGAACAGCCACACATCTGTGGTGTTAAGAGCATATGTACTGGTGTGCTTGGGTCGCTGTTCTATTCGAAAGTTCAAACCAATGGAGTCTTAACAGTGTGTTGTAACATAATTCCCCATTCCGATATACCAATACAGGTACTGATCTAAGATTTCTGTAATCCTACATTTTGAATCTAGAAACATATTATTTAGAGACGTATTATAATCAAAGAAATCGAAATAATACTCCTAACAATTATTCATCTATTAACATTTACTTGAAATATAAATAAATACATATCTCTGGTTTAAGGAATCACATAAACCAACTGGTCAATTTTAAAAATAAGGCATTCAAATATTTCAAAACATTTCTTATTTTTATTTTAAAGCTAAAAAACAAATAAAAAATGTGCATAAGTTATTTCAAATTATTTAAAACAAACAAAACGATCGAAATGTGTGCATGGGAAAAAGAGAAGACCAAATTTTACTTACTTTTATCGTACATCTCGATAGAGAATATGAAAACAGCGAGTTTAGGATAGTCTAGCAGAAACTTTGAGCTCTAAAGTGTAATTTTTTCTCCATAAATGTGGTGATTTGTTGCAGAATCAGAAATATTCTTACTGTGGGAAATTTTTGAAATTTCTGAATCTATCAGATACATTTATTCATTTTACAAAACGCTTCTTCAAATTTTCAATTTTTGTAACGTTTTCCGTAGTGCGTTCCCACTATTCCGTTGCATTACATTCTACTTACTGTTATGCGTTTGTTGTTAATTGTTATAATTAATTACATACCCGACTAATATTTCCTATAAGAGATATAGCCACTTTGTCAGATGCAATATAAAGGACATGTGTTAAGCTTAATTTTAATATTTAATTTTTCCTTCGATATTCCATATATATCAATTTTCATATTTATTCTTCATTGTTTATAAATTCGAAGCTTGAATCACCGGCCTATATGCATTTTACATAGTGTGCATTACTATATACAATTCGATACAGAAGCATCTTTGCAAAGCTCTGCGTAAATTTTGAATAAGAAAACTAAAGATTTGTTGCTTCTGCTTCTGCAGCAATAGTTCTATTTTCAAAATTATTCAAATCATTAATGAAACGAAAATTATACAAGCTTTAAAGCATTGAGTAAAAATGGGCAATTGGCGATTCTCAGAAAATTTCCAAGAAAGAAAGTAAAAAGGTTAATTGATAAAAACAAGAAAGAACGGTTATCGTAGGTACGCCGATTAAACCGGAGATAATCTGATGACATTTGAATTTAAGTTATCAATTCGAAATTCCGATTCGGTCGGTTTCGAATCAAGTTTACCAAGATTTATCAAAATGGCTTTAAAACTTAGGGAGAATGGGTTAAAGAAATATGACAGACACACGTATGGAAATAAATAGTCATTAATTTCTTGCTAGACATGGCTTGTTGTTGATCAACTTTGTGGAGTCCACGAGTTATCTTTCAACGCGTGACACACTTTATGAAAAAAATTTACTACCCTCTGCAAGGGTATATAAAGAAGAATTTTTTGGTGTTGAATATTGTTCAATAAATTAAGAAGTTCGAAAAGTCAAGTTTTATTACATATATATTGAGACATTCCAAAGTTAGTAGATCGGTTTTATTCGATACGGTTAGAAAAATTGCTGCACACCAAAATCTGCAACTTAAATAGAAATAAGTAAATAGACCCGAATAATAATTGTAAAATTAACCTTAGCTTTTAATATATCTTCAGTCCAGTCCATCTTTGAAATCTCTTGAATAGCATACATCAGAATTGCTTGAACTTTATCAACCTGCTTTTTGAATGTATATATTATTTCAGTGGTAGTTGCTATTGGCTGTTTAGCACACCAACACTCTTTATTGGTCACGAAACTCAAAGATGCGTACAGGATTCCGGCTTCTTTAGCCAAAACTGCTTCTGGACATAGTGTCATGCTTATGACATCAGCTCCCCAATTGCGATATGCGTTATTTTCTGCAAAAGTAGAATAACGATTCCCTTCTAATGTGATTGCAGTTGCCTTGGAATGTACAGGAAATTTTAGATCTTTGGTTGCTCTTAAGAGATGGTCCCTTGTACGTTCGCAAAATGCTGGATACATTGGGAGATGGCACACGCCAAATGGGCTGCCCACAGCGCCGTCATAAAATGTTTGAATACGCTTTGATGTATTGTCAATTATATCGTGCGGGACAATAATGTCTCCAGCATAAATATTGTCACGCAGCGAACCGACGGTGTGCGTACCTATTATATGGGTACATCCCAACTTACGCATCGCCCAGATGTTAGCTCTATAATTAATATTCGATGGCATAATATCATGAAGACGTCCATTGCGCGATAGAAGAGCACAGTTCACATTTTCAATAGATCCTTCAATAATAAGATCTGAAGGCTTTCCAAAGGGTGTACATACAGAGCATTCTTTTCTATCCGTTAGTACAGTTAGTGTGTCGAGCCCAGATTCACCAATAATTCCAATTTTGACTTCATTTTTACTTTCGTCCATACTTCTGAGAATATGTTTCAAATATCTAACGTAATTTTGATAATGATTTGAATGTATACTCTCTCATCCCGAATTTAATAAAATGTCAGTTAAGTTGACTTCTCATGCTAGCATACCTGGTAAATTAAAAAAGCTTTTCCTTAACCCCCACAGAAGGTAATTACCAATCTATATAGATATAGATGTATATGAATAAACTGTATGTGCTGACTGATTTAGCTAACTGATTTAACATCAACGTATAGCCCAAACCATAAGGGCTGGATCTTTTGAAGAAGGTGAATTAATCCGGGGCATATATAACCTTCTTATGGAAAGCGATCTTATCTTGATGCTTTATACGTTAAAAAAAAACCATTTGCCCAACCAGTTTCTAAATTCTATCTGAAAAATAAGGCCCTCCTGCCAACTGAAAGCCATATTTCCTTTTGGAGTTAAAATAAAATTAGCGTTTTCTTTATATAGCTGTCCACGATGCAAATACTTGATGACAAATTGCAATCGAAAGCTACTCATTGGTTACACAACTTAATAAATATCACTCTAATTATACTTACGTGATGAGTACTTATTATATGCTACAAAACCAGTTTTTATGCATTTAAAGTGTTAAGCAGTGCAAACGTTATTAATTTTTTATTTTCCGGCTCTGGCTTAATAACATTTCTTAGAGATCTTAAACATTAGTTATTTGTAATTTAATTGTGAGATTACTCGAAGAAAATATAGCATTGTTCAGGAGAGTATGACAAATTACTACACAGAAAAAATTTGAATTGCTTTCTTTTAATCAATAATTAATAATAATTGAATTATTATAACATATATAGAAACAAAACAATACTTTGGCAATTATAATTAAATGATTTAATTTCACACTTTTCAGATACAAAAAAAAAATATGGAAATCCAGGTTCTCACAATAATCCAAAACGTGACGATCAGCAATTAAATGCTTGGAGCTCTAGACGACTTTTTGCAGAAAGTTCTGCGACCTCAATTCGGGTATGCAGTGTTTTTAATATTATTGTGAAGTTTTCTTATGTAGCTAAACTAAAATTGTAAGTATGACTAAACGGAATTCAGTTAATTTAAATCTGGGCTATCAAAAGTAGGCCATTGAAGCTTAATTGCGTATATAGATAATCAAAAATCAAGTCTAAAATTAAAAGTATCGTCCATATTAATGCAAAAAATCGGCATTCGTTAGGGATCTTTAAATTATCATATTGTTGAGAAAAATATTCATAGCTAAATTCACAATAATACTTAATGCAATGTAGATGAATCAAAATGAGGAAGGACAGTCATCAAAATTGGACAATCGCACGTGTGAACCTTTGGATGAAATTAAGATTCCCGCAATTAACGTTGCACCAAAAAAGACAACATGGGCTTCAATCGCTTCGCAACCAGCAAAAATAACTTCGAAAGTAAGTTGTAGAATATGTTTTTTGTTTTTTTGTAAAGTGAATGTAAAAACTATTCTGTTGTCATTTTTGCACACACAGACAACCTTTACCGCTTCCAGCCATAAGAAGAAAGGTCCCGGCATGCCGCCACCCCCCATGGTACCCGGAAAGCATAATTTAGATGTTAATGTATGGGATATGCCAAACAGTAATCCACCGCTAGTACCATCCCCGCCTTTACCAATTGATTTATCCTATTCGGAAGTTAATTTTTCTGTAACGACTAGCGAAGAACCATCACCTGCCACTCGATCTGAAAAAGATGAATGCCATAGGTTGGCCAATAACAGTAATTTTGCTTGCGCTAAACCTTCGCCGAATGGACAAGCACGAAAAAACTGGGTTGCACCGCCGCAATCTGTTCATCATCAAGAAATACGACAAACGAGCGGTACCACTGTTCAACCTGTCCGGCGAACTGCCCCTGTCGGCAATCAAATTCGGTTTAACGATCGTAGAGGAAATTTCGGTGGAATTCGCAATGACTATGACACAAACGTTAGACATGAAAATAACCGAGATGAAAATAGTCCACATGTTGCACCAAGTGCATCTAAACCTGAAGAGGCGACGGCTGATCCACAAATATTATTGGACGAATTGAAGGACAAGAACAACTATAATCCAACAGAAATCGATTTAAATAAAGCAACTTCCGCACGGTAAAAAAAAACTGCCAGCAATTTGATTAAACAAGAATTCATTTATTTTCCGTTTTTTCTAGGTTTTTTGTCATAAAATCTTATTCTGAAGATGACATTCATCGTAGTATAAAATATGAGATCTGGTGCTCAACAGATCATGGCAATAAGCGCCTAGATGATGCTTTTAAGGAACGGCACAAAGAGGGCGGTAATGTTTTGCTTTTTTTTTCCGTAAACAGCTCTGGCCATTTTTGTGGCATGGCACAAATGATGACTTCAGTGGATTACAATTCCACATCCACCGTTTGGTCTCAAGACAAGTGGAAAGGGAAGTTTAAAGTTAAATGGATATATGTCAAAGATGTGCCTAATGGAAAACTTCGACATATTCGACTCGAAAACAATGACAATAAATCAGTGACGAACTCAAGAGATACACAGGAGATACCAAACACAAAAGGCATAGAGGTGTTACAGATATTACACTCCTATAGGCATTCAACATCCATTTTCGATGATTTTTCCCATTATGAAAAGAAACAAGAAGAGGAGGTCTCGTCAAAGCGACCCACAATCCATGCTACAGATGCCATTAGCCAAACTCAAGTACCAATCAACCGACATTATGTCCGTGAAAACGATGATAGAGAACGGGAACGCGATGTGCGAGACAGCCGTAGCTTAACTATTAATATGTCTCAAAAGAATTATTTTAGCGGTGGAAATAATTTTCGTGATCGCAATTCAGTCCATAAGAGTGGTGCCGGCAATTATCACAACAGCTATAGCGACTATCGGCGTGGCTTCGATTGTCAGCGACCACTTAGCGCGGCCTATGTAACGAAGGACAGAGAAACTGTGCAGAGTGATCGAGAAAACAATTTTGGATCACGTCATGGGCCTAACAACCGAAGAGATGAACATCCACACAGCCATTCAACTAAAGCAAGGTTAAATAACCGGGATTTCAATACTGAGCAAATGAAAAGTGATGTACGATTTAGAGCCGAAATTTCAACTACAAGGGATTTACCAAAAGTATGCATTACCCCTTGAACATCTGCATACACTTTTACTCCTATATGTATTACATGATAAACTCTTTTACGTTGCAGACTAATGAAAATGATAGAATGCGAAACAATGACTATTAAAGTGACTGAGCTGCGGAAAAAATAATTAACTGATTGGACGTCTAAATGTACGCCACTTAGAATCCTCATGCCTGTGTGCACCCATGATTAGCTGATTTCATGATTTTCTAAAAAAAATAATGTGTGTACAAGCAGTAAATTAGAATGATAAAATTAAGCTGAAAATAAAGCCAACAACCGGTAATTAGGTTTAACTACAATAATATGATAACATTTTTATGTAATTTATTATATTTATATAAATCGATTGACTCTTTTTTTGAACAGTTCATTCAAATATTATTGAATCGATTTGTACACAATTTAAAGTCAAGGGTTTACTTGTTTCATTCCTTGTAGCTGCACTGCTAATATTAATAAAACTTATTTTCATCTATATAAAGTGTAAACTGAGTATGTGAAATAATTAAAGTTACCATTTTCATTGTACCCATTGTTGCCTCAATCTCAACAGCACTGATATCAATTTATATATTAAAATGTACAAGAAAAACTTAAATATTCTGATAATAAAATATATCATAGCGCATTTGAAACTTGTGGAAGAGTCCCGTC
Organism: Drosophila engyochracea; assembly: GCA_035042385.1. NCBI lineage: Eukaryota > Metazoa > Arthropoda > Insecta > Diptera > Drosophilidae > Drosophila > Drosophila engyochracea. The sequence goes on from JAWNLK010000172.1 coordinate 283,844, forward strand.
TATCAGGGTTGTTGACTCAATTAAATTGAGTTTGGAAATCAACTTAACAAATATGCGTTATGACCAGTGTGTCAAACCGAAATTGAACTCGGAACCGCATTTTTACCGATTGAAGTTCAAAATCGAAATCGAATCTTAATTCAAATTTTTTTAAAACTCAAATACAAGAATATATATTCTTTGTATCGAAAAGACCGTTTGGTAACCAAAACAACCTACCGGAACAACGAAATGGTCGATCGCATTAGTAAGGTGTAAGTATGAATCGGTTTTTTTTAGGGAGTCGTAGATGCTTCTTCATATAAAAAATGCTTTTGTACCATTTCGTAATCCATTATTTTTATTCAATTTTTAATAGGTTTTGTCGACCTGCTGCTCCCAATCGACAGAGTTATATGTATATTTGTTTTACGTTTATAATTTTTTTTGTTAAAATGGAATCAGATGCACCAGAACCTAAATTCGTTACGGTTTGAAACCCTGTTTATAACGTACCAATAAATCTGAAGAATTGCCTCTGAAGAAATTCGTGGATGACACAGAGTTTTATTTTTAAATAGCAATGAGTCAGCGAATTGCATATAACTTGGGTTTTTTCTTTATTATTGGCAATACATATTATCGCCCTTATTTTACTCAAGATTTAAATTTGTCGCGTTTACTTTTAACACTCGCTCATTAGTCACATAACTACCAGCACAAGAGAGATAAGTTTAGTTTTTTTTTCTGTTCTAAGCTATAGTTGATAAATGAATATTTTATTAAAAATGTTAAAGTTATATCAATAATAATTACAAGCTTAAACTATAAATTTTGTTACTATTGTGGATTGTGAGCAAAATACTAGAAGTAATTTCCCCATTTAGCCGCGATGTTTTTCAGTCTAGTACATTTCGTATATTCGGTTTAATTATCAGCAATAGAATTGAAAATAATGTGAACCCGATTGGATGAAAAAATTGCATTCATCGATTTTCCCCATCTCTGATCTGAATTTTATAAGCCCCTGTCTCAGATCTCACTGCTGTGAAAAGTCAGCATTCAAGTGTGGGTCGTCCGTTAGGTTAACGGCATCCAGGCCTAACTGTCTTCATACCCTGAACGCACTTAAAATGGAAAAAAAATTTATGATTAAGTTACGGAACAGGAAGAAAGAAGCATTCTTATATGTATAAACTATTGATTAGCATTAGAGTATAATTGGGGATGTAAGTTCTCGTATACCACACACACATCATGTTTACTATTTTTGTTTGATAACTTCTCCCGTCTCCGTAATATCAACCAAAGCCGAAAGCAAGGAAACCAATATAAACATATAACTTCCATTTTGTAAAGAGGGCTGAACTGTAATTTTTTTTTAGAAATTATCATATACCGATCGTGTTTGCGCCTATGTTAAGTTTAGATTCAGAGGGCAGCTTTCCCTTCCTCGATTTTTGTACGATCTTTTTGGTAACCCATATATAAAGTTGTATGCACACATGTACATAGATCGGTACACATACATATATACACATGTCGTCTCTACATACAGCACATACAAAAAATTACTTTTATCAGTTCAGAGCATTAAAAAGACAGCTGTCGTAGGTAAACAAAATATTTCATACCCTTGCAGAACAAGATATATATATAAATACAATATATATATATATATATATATTATTAGATATCGTTGAGTGAATTACAAAAAATCTAACAAAGGCAGATTATTATTAAGGTGCTATATTATTTACCGCAGCTATGTATATATATACATGTATGTCGAGCGTCATGATATTAAGAGAAACTGTAAGCCGAAGCAGATTTTGTTCATCAGTTCGCTTTGGCCTGCCTCTGCGCTTTGAGTTGTTCGCTGCTTGATTTCGACAAAATAAAAATGGATGAGGAACTTATGTGGAAAGGGTTTTTTAATAAACTGGAAGAAATTAAAATGAACCCACCCACAGAGCACGAACACCAGTGAGTACATATTCATCAGATTATAATTATGTATAAATGTTATTCATGTACACCTGTGAGTCACAATTTTGAATTTATATGATGTGAACATGGATTCATACAATCATACATATTAGTAAATGATAAATACATGTTGGACTGTATATATAGGTATGCATATATATTTATAATACATATATTGCATAGACATTCATATACATGCATATGTACATGTGCATCTCTTTCATTATCTCAGAAATGAGATTCTGCTCAGATCAAACAATGACACATACATATGTACATAGACAGTTAGAAATTAAGGTAAGCACATAGATCCGGTTTTGTTCGGCGTTTCGAGTATTATTGTTGCGTAAAAGCCGTGCGAACTGTTTACACAATCGGAGCACCTAAGCTCAAAAATATCGATACTTTTTTAATGCACAAAATGTTTTAGTTTATTAATTTATCGAGAAAACATATTTATTTTATTTAGACACATCGAAATATGTGGAGAATATGAATTAGAAAAATATTCCACTTGCTCTACAAAAATAAAAATCTAACACTTACTGACGTCATTGAGTATAGCGTGTGTCATAATAAATTAAAATTACATTCCGAGTGACTCAGAAGACTTTAGAGATTTAGGCGACGGTTGCGCTTCAAACATGAACAAGTAATGAACGGCTATCTTAATCACGCCGAAGATTATATACCCTTGCAATCTTCCGACTTTTCCGAATCCAAACTTGAAGAAAATATATTTTGTGAAATAAGTTTAGATGTTTCAAGTAGTTATATTGTAACATCAGGTGTGCCACGTGCTACTTATATCTCGATGCCACCACTTATCACTCATCTTTTGACCGATTGTTCATATGGGAGCTATGAGATATAGCAGTTCGATCCAGTCGGCCAGGACCAGAAAAAAAAAAAACGGATATGTTCCAACTCACATCAAGAGGGACAAAGAACTAGTCTCATAGAAACTAAATACAGATTTGACTATTTCGACTCGTCACGTGTCAAGTATCGACAGTAGTGCGTAGGTTTAATTATATTTAATTTGACTTCATATGTAAACAATAAATATTTCACTAAATACTTAATTCTTATATTAATAAAAGTTATAAATGCGCAAAAGCGACTTTGAGCTTAAAATCGACTTATGCATACCCTTTGCCTCTTCCACTACTGATAATTAAGTCAGCTGTGTGTTTTTTTTTGCCAAATTATTAGTTAGGAACCAAAAAGATTTGCCGTGCCGAAAATGTAGCATTTAATCACTAGGGGATGTTCCTAAATCATTTTGTTCCACTGAAAATACTGGCAGTATTTTTCGGTCCACAACCAATAAAAATTGAAATTGAGTGAATTACATGAATTTACTTAGGAGTATTTATGGAGTCCCTAGGAGTCCTATTGCGTAGACTTTTGATTTTGAAAAACCTAAGAAAGAATTTCATCTACCGTAGAAGGTTTTCAAACAAGATTGCTTTGTTTAGTATTTAAATCCATGGAAGTCTTTAAATGTAAATAATTATTACTTATATAAATTGAGAAGCAGCTCAATGGTCAAATGCAGTTTCCACAACTTGTGTATTGCTTTGCGCACATAGTTGTTAACAGTTGCATATTTAGTCTACATTGACCCATCACCTATCTTCATTGACAAACTGATGTTGCAAAAGAGAGACGAGTTTTAAAATTACCAACTACAGCGCCTAATTTATACTCAAAATTTCATTTAAATCACTTTATGTGCGCAACGATTTATACATCTAACTAACAGCTGAGACTAATGCTGATGTGCCTATGTGAACAGTGTTTCATATCTTTGAAAAATTTCAATTCATCTCACAAGATGTCGCTCTGTGCGATTCGCTTATAAGAAATTTAAAACAAGTGAATACGGCGCAGTCGAATACGTCTTTCATATTAGGTTATACAAAAACGTTTCTGCGGATTGATTTTGGGTTGTGAATTATCTTTAAAAATTATTTGTGAAAAATCCTTAAAGGGCTCTTGTAATAAAGATAAGTTAAGATTTCTTTTGAGTTGAGGGTCTCCATCTCTCCTGTCATAAGTTATGCTTTCCAAGAACCCTATTCGATTTCTAGAGAGTGCTACACATTATGAAATAATGTGTTTTAAGGACTCCCAAGTTCCTGTCATCTTAAATCTTGTTTGATTACAGCTATGAGTGACTTGGACTGTCTGACCATTTACCTATGTTCTCCTCCAATCTTATGTCCCCTAATTGGAGATGGACTGTTTCCTTTTTTGCGTATACAGCCGCCTATACCTTCAGCTATGTCCTTGTGCACTGGAAGCAATTACAGTGCATGCTTGCTGCCACTTTCATGTTGGTCTAGTTTGGTTCTTGCCACTCGAACCAGATGTTATTTCCTCAGATATCATGTTTTCCCATGGCACAAACTTCGGCTTGGAATGTGCCTAGCCCAAGTTAAGGTCTACCACTCCTTAACCTGTGTAAGAGGAACATCGGTATAGCATTTAATGGTGAGATGTATCAGACACAAAAATCCCTCCGCTCGATTACTTTTGGAGAAAATCCAACTATTTGCCGATTATGTGACTGTGATTACTGTGAAACAGTGACTTTTAAGATGATTGTTTCACCATGGGACATACCTTTCCTTTCTAGTTATAAGGTTGCATTACTATCGTATCTACTTTAAATGAGATTGCCCTGAAATTGAACATTTGTTCTTGACAGACGTGCCAATCTAGACATGTGGGACGAACTGACTTGTGTCCATCATCTCTTTCTATTTTTTGAGTATTTTTATTAAAGTTGAAATCAGCCAGGCACTCGGCGTCTGTATTGAGATCACCAGACATTCCTTACTACGTGCACGACTACATCAGATTCTGCGACAACTGCATGCTGTTGGTTTCAGCAGTGCACTATAAGTCCTGCGAACTTGGAAGTTCCCGGCTCACTGATGATTCAAGCGTTGACAGAAGATGGACGTGGGTCGTGTCGCGTCTTGTTATTCGGTCGCCCACGATCATCGAAGAAATATACAGTCTTCCTGGATGGATATGGCTGGTTAATAACGTATTTTATTTATTATTTTTTCCTTCTTATGGCACCTTCTGTTTGATTATCTAATCTTTTGTAGATTAAGTAATTAAATGCGTTATTAAAATGAATATTCAGAAAACATTCTCTGGGAAACATATTGAAGTATGGGTGCTGTAGTCGATTCGTTAATATACTGCTCCGAGCTGCTCAAACATATATGCATAATTACCAACCCATATTAAAACTGCTCCTTTTTGTCAGGTTTCCTAGTCTCAATATGATGGGGACGCCACGTTGTCTTTAAAACCAATACAGAATCCCATGCGGAACCAGTCGGTATTCCTGAAAGGTTATAGATATACTCTAGAGTTACTGGCGTCCAGGAGTAATGAGAACGAGAGCTGCATTATAAACCAAATATTTTGGTTTTGTTGTGCGAAAAAACAAATTATAAATACTTTGAGTGCAGATCACAAGAAACGGTTAAACTATTTTAGTTATATGAGAAAAATTTGCTCTTATAATGGCAGAAGAGGTAAATAAAATTATATGCAAGCTGGTAAAAGAAAAACATTTTGGTGCAGTTCATTAAAAAGCGTTGAGGAAGACATGCATGCGGAGAGCTGCAAAAGGTGTGTGTATAACATCACACAGGCCTATATAAAAGAAATAAACTGATTTTGATATTTGTCTTTCAGTAAATTATTGAAAGTCCTCTTTGCCAAGCTCGCCAAAAGGGGTATTGGAGAGGGTTGTGTTGTAGGAAAAGCCATCTTGCTAAACATGAGGGCACATTACGGGTACAGCTGTAATTTCTGCTTTAATAAAGATCAAATTGCAATTTGAATTTCTTATATATATTTTAATTTTCTGTTGCATAGAATTTTTAAATCTCCCATAAATTCTATTGCATACAAATCAAACCTAACAAATACTATAAAAAATAACAATACAATTTTTACATATTTTGGTTCTCAGCACAGTGTTCTCTGTATTTTGTTTCGTTCGCTTAAACTGTTTTTCGATCTGAGTAGAAAATGATCGGTAATTAAAAAAAAACTTGTTATGTGTGAGGAATACTATATAAGGGAGATGTATTTGCTATTTTATGGGGCGGGATATGCGTGGCCAAGAAATTTTCTGAGCAAATTTGGGAGTAAGTACAGTGCAATTTCCGATTTACAGAGGTCTATAGGTTTGAAAATTATGTATTTATTTTATTGGTTTCTAAATTATAAATTAATTACATTATAATAAAATAATTGTATTGATGATATCCATAACTTTTGCCATAATGTTTTTCATCGTAATTTGTATAATTTTTGTGAAAGCGAAAAGCTTCTTAAAGCCACTATTTTTTAATATCAGGATATCGAATAGTCTATGTAAGCAAAAAAAAGGGAATTAGTAAGAAATATTAAAATACGGATTCTTCCTTATTGGTCAAATTTTTCATTAAAGGCACAATGTCACTCACGCAGTACATGTTATTATTCAGAAGCCCAAAGTTAAATCAATCCACCTACCCATCTTACCACTACCCAAATCTGTACGAACACACTAAAATTGCTTGACATCAATATGATATTTGCATCATTTTAGGTCATAACTTACGTGTTTCTTATCCGATATAGTAAAAGGAAGGGCCAAAATGTCTTCAAAGAATATTTTATAGCTTCCACATATCGATTTGCATCGATATTCTCGAAAGTCATCGGCATGCGCGTATTATATTCTATATATCTTTACTTCTTCTGACATCGGAAATTCGTTAATTCATACAGACTGACAGATGCATTTGGCTTAATTATACATCCAATAGACTGTTTTTTCAGATTCATCGGTTTAACACCTCCACTAAAATTAGCTGGTGAATGATCGGCAGGTTCATTGACTCGGCTTGGAACTGCTGACAGATTAGCAGCAGATCGGTCGGCTAGATCGACCAGGCTGTTGATTTTGATCAAGAAAATATTTTATATGTTTGATATGCTTCCTTCTGTATTTATGTTTTAGCGTATAAAAATTCAACTATTTACTAGGCCTTCCTGCACTAAAAAGAGGACTGACATGATTCTGTATGTATGTACATACATATACATGCAGTTAGTCACGAAAGTATTTTGTTTTGTCTGCTTATATATAAATTTGAACTCGAGTGCACGTATTTATGTTAATCTTTGCTTGTTGCATGCACATTTGTGAATACTCACGTTTCACACTATGTTGTTGTTGTTAAGGGTGGCCAGCAAACGAAGTCATGGAAATTGGTTTTTCCGTCTGCATACATACATTCATACATACATATGTACATAGTTGAGCTAGTTTATTTTATGTAAATGTAACCACTCATACACACTTGGTTATATGCTAGTATGTACATATATACGTATATGTATGTCTGCAAAGTCATGAACCGTGAAGTCAATATTTATATGTATGACGTTTTTGTGTTTTTTGACCGCTAGCTTTGGCTGCGTAGGTTTGAACCTCTTACCATCCGAACAGTTTAAACGGAAATGTCAAGTTGAAAGTTGTTAGTTTTTTTGCTGTGCAGCTAGAAATTTCTGTTGTTTTCTGTGATAAACAAAATTAATTTTTATATGAGATTATGATATTTGCTATACATTGTGAAAGAGTGCAATTTGAAAACAAATGAAGTTTCGTGACAGACTAAAAAATATTAGACAACAGTGTTCTAAATCCATACAATCGTGTGGAGGAGATAGGTAATACGTTGTTTATTGACAGAAGCATGTGGTAAATCAATGAACTGAACTACATTTCCGATAATGAGATTACTTAAATGTAGGCTAGAATGTTATAGTTGAGGGAGCCAAAAAGTTGTTGAACAAATTGAATTATTGAATCAATTGGTGTTAACTTAAATGAATAAAGGGCGCACATGTGTGAACATATTATGCAACAAATTGGGAAAATTCAATTCAAATTGCTGGAGCCAGAAATGCAACCCGGAAACAGTGCATCGGTCGACAGACTGGCAGTATTTTTAAATTGAATACAATATCTATATTAAACCTGTAAGGCAAATTATGTAAAACAGGAAGGCAGAAAAAGACATAGAAACTTGGACGCGTATTTTTAATTCAAAAGCTTGTGTGAATTTTCACATACATATGTATATTTGGAAATGAAGGGCAGCAATCTCCGATGCTCCGTAGAATACAGACACTTGCAGATAATTAACTTAAACAAGACCGATCTAGTCGAGAGTGCTGGACTAGAAGGTACCCTATTTTCCTGTATATATGTGTATGTATTTATTTTTTATTTTGAGGATTAATTTTTTGTAAATCTGAATGTAATATATTTACAATTAATAACCTTTTCATTATACTCTAATACCGGAGGTATATAACATATATACCATTTTAACTTCCAGAGTATACAAAAAATTACTGTTAGCAAAACAGAAAATACAAATTATTCACGCCATCCACAGTGACCATTGTACCTGGCTTTGTACTTTGTAAATAATTACACAACTTGTAATGAAATCTAATGCACGAGCATAGCAACCCAATCGTACAGTATTCAGTTTCTAGATTTGATTTAATTTAGTACCTGGCAACCTTGTATTAAACATCGGGCGGGTTTCATCTACAAATGATTAAAAATTTCATTGCAAGTCTTCATATCATAATTTTTTTTAATCTTTTCGTTTGCTTTCTTTCAAAAGAGTATCTAGGCGTACAAGAGTTTAAATTTGCTCAATAATTTAAGTCACAGTACAAATAAATAAAGTAGGTTAAATATATACAAAGAATATAAACAACTGATTTTGCAATACGCACAAAAATCTTACGGACAGCAGTTATTACGATGATGCGTGATACTTATAAAGGTGCAAGCAGCTAGATATCGTGAACACATCAAAATTGTCTTGCATTTGGTTTAATTTTGTATATATTTTGGAATGAATTTAGGTTTGCTATATTTGATTACAATTTTTATGGATGTTGGTTGAGATTTGTGTTGCAAATGTGACTCTATTGTAGGCAATGTAATAATCTTGCAACTCTTATTTAGCTTATTTTAACTTTTGCATTGTTCCTTCATTCGCATGTACTCAAATATTAATTTCACAATAGCATATACCCACTGCGTTTTAGACTGCAGAATGAGTCTCGTCGTTAGACAAATAAAAACTTTTATTCCTGCAGAATATCATTATCTTGTTTGTATACGCTGTGAAACTGTGCGATCGGATCTAGCAAATCCAACAATTTGTTTGTTTGAAAATGTATTTGGTTGAGGCCAATATATTGTATTTTGATCCCACACATATTTCAAAGACTATTTACTTTATACCAAAATATTTACATATTTTCAATATATAAAACTTAGAAAAAATTGTATAAACTTAAAATATTTTTGCAGGCTCCAGGATGCTGATGGTGGTTTCTTTGAAAACTTCGGTTTTTTGTTGCGACAGAAATCGCAACTGGATGAAACTATTTTTAAGACTTCACTGTCTCCATTTCAAGAAGATGACGAGACTGTAATTGTAAGGGATGTAGACGGTTCTTGTACCGACAGCGGGTTGGAAACAAAAAGTGACGAAAATGCATGTGTTGAATCTTCGAGCGCGGGAAGCGTGCAAGATCTATTACCCGTTGATGATATAACAGAAACTGTTTTTGACACATCAATTTGTATGAATGTAAGTATTAAATCTTTTCTATATATTGCTAAATACTAGATTTACCAGTGGCTTCGCTGTCGGTTACAAAATTAATTCGTATGTATTTTTTTTTATAAATCTTAGGAGGGGGTTGCTAATAATCCTTCCATTTTTGGTAAGTCAAAGATATTTTTTTTTCGATTTCTCTCGGAATTGCGAGTGGCCTAAATAATAATAACTACCCACAGGCATCTAATCCCCGCTTTATATAATATGCCTGGTACATATGTCTCCAGCATTAATATAATTTAATTTCTACGTGTGGCTAGTTTCAAGTTTGGTAAATTTAACTGCAAAGTTTTGACCGTGACCAAGAAGTTTTTCCCATCTTATAAGTTGATAACTAGTAATTCATCTTCAACGTCTGGATGGGAGTGGGAAAATAATATGTTGATATTTTAAAGATATCATCAGCAATCGATGTTCCAGGTTTGGTGAATCTAGCTTCAAAATTGGAGAATTGATTAGCATTATTGAATATATAGATTTTTATTAATCATAGGAGCCGTAGACATATTTTTAATTTGTGGTAATTTACATTCCAATTTTTGTGACTGTAGCTCAAAAACTGTAGAGGATAAGCCGTTTCAGATTTTTAATGTCGGGAATTTTGACACTGCCTATCGGAAGAAATCTCTAGATTTAAGGTTGTTGAAAAAAGTTACGGTTATAAATACGGACAGTGATGTACGCTTCACAAAATCAATATTCTCTTGTGCCTTGGGTATCAGAGTTAAAAAAAACCACTGATGTTCATCTGATTGCATCTATATTTAATTATAATTATAAACAACAAAGAACATTGCCGAAGAATAAATACCCTACACCACATAGCAGACCACTTGCTCACCTCTGAGTTGCATTACACATTTTTAAATACCCGATCTATTATTTCTAAGGAAGCTACTTACAAAATAATCTGATCTTGATAAAAAGAATGGGCAGGGACAGATGTACATATGTACATGGCTATATTAACTCGGCCGTTCAAGATGATCAATATTTTAAATGGATCAAGATCTCCGACCCTCCTTCAATTACAAACTTTACGACAAAATTATAATAGCTCAAGCAAGTGTATAATATTATGTAAATATATTTAGGTGTTGGCATGATTATTAATTTCTGATAGCTATCTCAGACAATCTTTTGTATTTTAAAGTAAATTTTTTCATTTGTTTTAGTTGCGTTCCTTGTCGGACTTCCCACCTTTTATATGTCTAAGTTCAGATTGCAGAAGTTTTTCCATGGATAAATTTAAGTGACATGTTAATTATTATTATTAATTTATTCGGTATTTTTGTTTGTGTATTAAATTTTTGTGCACTGATTTATGTGGTAGAATTCCTGTCATATGAGCCATGCACTTGTGTATATTTAAATGAGATTTATAAAGTTATCTCATCGATTATAATTTTTCACAGCAGACGTATTTGTTTTATGTAAGTTCAAAATTCATCTCTTCGAGTTATTTAATTAACCAAAATATCGAACTACAAACAAATTAACTCATTTCCAAAGACGCAGGCAAATAGTCTACAAAACTGTTTGCTTTAGCATCTACTTATCTACATAGAATGTTTATATGTACAAATATTTTGTATGTACATAAAAAGCATTTATTTCGTTTGTTCTGAACAGCTTTTTTTTTTACATACTTGAGAATAAACATTTTTCATTATCATTGAGCTTTTTCTTAGTTCCAAAAATAAAACATTTACTCAAAGCACTACTACATAATGCTTTTCTCTTTATCTTGTGAGATACTTAGAAAACAAAATCGAAATTGAATTCTGCTCATGCATACTCAAAGCAGCTCATGGCCAAAGTGATAAATTGTTCGATTTTCAGTTTTCGGCATTGGCATTGTTAACGGGTCTTCCATCTACCAGTGTTCGAGAAGTGTTACTACTATAGTGATTTTAATGCGTTTATTGATGTATATATATATGCAAAAATTATTTGTACGATGACCAAGAATATATTCAGGAAAAACGGCACAGTCCGCTAGATGAGCATCAAATATTTTACTAGCCGAAGTGCAGTGTGTTTAAAGCATTATTTAATTAAATTTAGTCAATTCGTATATTCAAAATGAGTCAGCTGTCTCTGCCCCGTGTTCTGCCTAATATAAGTTCGCAAAACTCGACGGATAGAAATTCAAAATTTCTAAGTTTAAATCGTACCGCTGGCCATGAGATAAGACAGGTGAAAAAAGTGAGTTCCACGCTGTCATTAAATGAAACGGCAGAGCGACGTAAACGAATGCTTAACAGAAATGGAAGCATATCAAACCAGCATTTTCGTGGTGTTCACAAGCATTTACTGGAATCTCACGCGAAGGCAATTTGTCATTCAATGACCGTAAGTACTTTATAAATTCAATAATATTGGGAAGCACTTAATTTACTTTTCTTATTAAGGGTATCAGTGGCTTCACAAAAATAGGTTGTATACAATTTTAGTTAGAGTTTCCTTAACTCATATTCTGATGTATCCCAAAGCTAGTACATCAATGATATTATTATGGGCGTAATGGTGAGATGGTACAATAAAGTTCAAACACAAATTTATTTACTTTTCTCAAGAAAAGCAGCTCTTCTAATGCACTTCCACATAGCATTTTAATTTAGTCGTAAAGTGTGTAGCGCATTGAACGAGACATCGACCCCACTTATTCACTTATTTTATATGTTCTTTTTATAACCATGTCCATCTATTCGATTGTTTGTATGAAAACTCTCTCTCAGTTGTTAAGCTATCTTAATAAAAATAGTAATCTATCTATTTCTTGTAGCCAGTGCATATGTGAGAATCAACAGATCCGATAGTTTCTTTCTCAACTGCCGTAGGAACTCTCAGTTATAAAATTCCTTAACATTTTACAGAAGTCAACATGTTATAATCTAATATCCAGGTTTGGATCGAACCTAGATCGAACTGCTAGATCAATATATGTTACTTTATAGCCAGAAAATATTAGCATATTGATCTAATTACTATCAGCACACACATGTGCATATGATAATCGATGAGAGAGTAAATATGGGCGTGTATTTTTGAGCGTGCCGATATCTATGATGCGTGTATACATACAAAATATTTGTAGACACAAATGCAAAAAGATTGTAGACACTCCTGTGTCGGTGATATCACTGAGCGTTTGTAAATAAAAGCATGCGCTGCACTTTTTTTTTACTTTGAGTGTGCAAAACATTTAAAACGGAAATTGGCCAATAAAGCTAGAATAATAATTTACTTCAAAACTGGGTTCAGCGTACCAAGCAGTCTCGAGTAGAGAATTATGGTTTATGATCAAGATTATTTGATTATAACTAATCGCGTTACAAATTTGAGAACACTATAAAAAAAAATCATACGAAGCAATTACACGGCATTCTTTATAATGGAAAATCTTCTCAAATATGATATTTTTAATACAATTTTTTTTTAACCATTTATCGGGATTCGATAAATTGCATTTAAGTTATATGTGCCTTACGCCTGTAAAATACTGGTAGGGTCAATACATATTTATTGAAATAACAATCATAATTTAGTTCTAATTAAAAGAAAATTATCTCTTTTTTCATATTTTTTGAGGATTTAAAATTAATTGTAAATATTACACTTTTAAAAAAGGTTAAAACAAGATTAAAACACTGAAAAAAAGAAAACTTTGTAAAGTGCGATATTTTCCGAGTTGCAAATATTGTGTTTCTTGCTTAACCGTTCAGCTCAGTCTGTCCTGATTTCTTTGCCTCCGAGGCCTCCTCTTTTATGAGACAAGTTTTTAATTTTTGTTTTATTGTTTTTGTTCTAACTTTTTTTTATGTCGTGACTATATTGGCAACTGTTTTAATTTTCATATTAAAATAATTTAAATAAAAATAATAAACTATGCATTCTTTTGTTTATTTTTTCAGATTGAAGACTTGTACGAAGAAATTTTATTTGAGATTTACAATAACATTGGTTGCGAGACTAACGATGTTTGTACAAACAGCCTCGTTGAGTTTGCTCAAGAAGTGTTTAAAATACCTAATTCAGAGCATTTGGAAATTTCAAAAATTGCCAAGATGAAAGAACCACCCAAATTGAGATTAAATGTTGAAATCATAAAAGCAGAAAATTTACTGTCAAAAGATCCAAATGGGCTTTCCGATCCATTTGTTACATTATACTTGGAATCAAACAACTCGCACCGTTATAACTCATCTGTAAAACCGTGTACTCTAAATCCCATATGGGAGGAACACTTCTCGTTGTAAGTGGTTTTTGTAATATATTTAAAAAAATTTATATATATGCAATATTGGGCAATAATATTAAATTTCTATTAAAAGAAATTAAGTTGTGTATATAAACAGAGGTCGATTAGAATCCAGTATACAGTGTTTAAATTTACTACTCCGCAGCAAGAACTATAAAAATATTGCTATGCATCTGCCACTGCTACGAGCTTTAGCAAATACATAGAGATAATATAAGAATACTGAAATTAATGTTTTGTTGTATTGCTCTCTCAATCAATATGTATAATTATATATATAAAGAGAGCTTGATTAGAATCCTGTACATAGGGTTTAAGTTTACTACTCCGCAGCAAGAACAATAAAAAAACTGCTCTGCAAGAGTTACTGCTACGAACTTTAGCAAAGACATAGAGATAATAGAGGAATAATGAAATGGATGTTCTTTTGCTCTGCTCTTTCTTTGCAAGAGCAATAGAATTAGCAAGATCAGAGAAATTACATTTTGCTACTAGTTGTAGCAATAACAAAAACAAGAGCAGAGTGATTTCGTTGGCTCTTTTGCTCCTCGTAGCTATGTTATCTAAGAATCTACCACTAATCATTACTATTCCAGCAGATATTTTTAATTGCTTTGTTATTGTTGCTTTTGTGGACACGCTTTTGTTCGGGCTTGCAGTGTTGGTTTTTGGTAAAAATTCGAGCACTTGCATACGTGCCTATATTAAAATGTGGTGATCTTTTAAGGAGAATAACTGCTTGGCTCTTGATATTCGAGCTCTCTCCACAAAAGTACTTTTTATTGTAGCCTTCGATATATATTTTTTGTATTCAGACTTGTGTGGGCGGAATCGCTAAGCATTATATATTTAAGGAGTAGAGTAATTAATTTTATGTTTATGAAGCTGTTACAGCAAATCGATAGTTACGATTTCTAGTTTCACATAAATAAATATATTTTTTATTTAATAATTTTTTCAATAGACCAATTACTGAAGGTCCTCGCGAGGAAGCCCTGATTATCGAAGTTTGGTAAGTCTTATATTATGTAATTTTTGTGGTATTTTATACCATTACAATATCGATTTTCATTGTATGAATAGGGTGTAAGTTAGACAGCGGAGTTCTCTGATAGCCCGGGAATAAAAAACATTTTGTGTGGGGGTAGCTTAAATTTGATAACTCAAGCTTTAAAATTTTAAAATATATATTAACCGAATTTTTTTTGGCTGGATGAGGTGTGGCCGTGAAATGTTTTTTTCGCTTTTTCTAGTGTGTGTATATACTAAACGAAGTGGAATATACATGCTATTGCCGATTTTGGGCCCTGATGGATCCGGTATTGTCGGGGTCGGTAAATATATATGCTGATTTTTTAAGGACGTTACCAGCAATTATTTGTCAAATTTGACTGAAGCGGGCAT
This sequence comes from Drosophila engyochracea, assembly GCA_035042385.1. Lineage (NCBI taxonomy): Eukaryota > Metazoa > Arthropoda > Insecta > Diptera > Drosophilidae > Drosophila > Drosophila engyochracea. The sequence continues at coordinate 299,222 of JAWNLK010000172.1, forward strand.
AAATTATGTATTCTAAGTTATAAATTATAGCTGTAATGGTGTCGAAAAATGTATTAGTATATAGTATATAGTAAATAGTATATAGTATAGATAGATTTCAGTTAATATTTAAGAGAAAAGTTCAATGAATTTACTCTAGTCGTTCGTGTATATATCGCTTAATGTTAAAATGATTTTGTAAGTTACTTAATTGAATTAAAAATTATTATTTATATTTATCTTTTTATTTAGGGACTTTGATGCTGCGGAGACTGTCAAAGATAAGGTTAACAAACTCTTGGATGTCAAAGGCGTAAGAGGCCTTAGTAAGCTTATGAAAGAAATTGCCGTTACTGCTTCTTCTGGAAAACATGATAACGAACTAATAGGCCGTGCAATGATTTCATTAAAGGTAAAGTATATTAAATACAATACAATGGAGTATTTAATTACGTGAGTATATCTAAAAGTATATATCAATTTTGTTATTATAAAACAAGAATGAACGGGTTTCTTTGGCACATCAAAGATTACATAACTGTAGCTCGGAGATAATCTGCTAACATATACATTTTTGTTTCGATTTTGAAAATTGTTAGTTTACTCTACAAATTTTGGAAGAATGGTCGGAAGAGATTAGATTAGATTAGTCAAGTACAATTGAATCTATGGAAAACATGAGAAATCCGCTTTTATTTAAAATGTGGGTAATTTTAGCTTAATAAATATAAAAGTAGATTCTTCCGCATGAATTCTTAACATATGCGTTAGTAAAAAGTCGACAGTCACAAAACTGATAGAAAGTTAAACTCATGGGAAGGAAATCTAATCTAATCTATTTTAAATCTACTAAAAATCTGTTTTCCAACGAAATTGGCAAAGAAAAACCTGATTCACTTTTTTTGTGGATTTGACGCCTCTGTGTATTGTCTGCTTAGTGCTATTACCAACCTTTTGTGTCATAAGCTGCCCATTTTTGATTTGAACAGTTGAGTAATATTCGGCATATTACAATTTGGAACTTCAGTAATAATTTCTTGAATAATATTTCTAGCCTTCGTTTTGATTTTTTTAAGCTTTCTAAATACAACAATTTTGTTGTGATATATGAATGCGTGATTAGCAGGTGCTTATTATTATTATTATTATTATTGTCCTGTTCCTTATTGCTATATGAATATTGTTGAATATTGCTCATCAATGTTTTGCAGCCGATCATTATCATGCCTGCCATTTCGTCCCAGGCAGCAAATAAACTTTTTGCAGATGTGGTGGTGGGATGACCTTGGGTGGGTTTTGCATTAACTGTTAAAAAACTGTCATTAATCTACATTTTACAGCTTTCAAACTGAGAGAGGTATCCATGAAAATAAGTGGGCGTCGACTGACATTTATTTCAAAAATCTTGTGAGGGGATTTTTAGAATATATATTTCAAATTTGTAAGCTCTAGCTTTGATGGTGTGAAATATAGGGCGGACCAATTTGGTGATACTATCCATCGGATATTCTTTACTCTTTTTGATAGTCTCTTCAATATCTATCAACACTTCAGTTCTCGCTCCTGGCTTATTCTCTTCCTAAGCGCTTCTTATGGGTTATGTCAAGCTTGATAAAATTGCGAGAATTCAGCTCGGATTTCAGTTAGTCTTTTTGTTATCACCGTGCAGTCCGCTCAACCGTGCTTTGTCTGTGTCCTAAATTTCCCAAATTTGTAGAGCTTGTTTCCCAAAACCTTAATCGTCTATGATTGACAATTTTTTTCACTCTGTCTCTCTTTTCCATTTGTTTTCAGTTGATATTATTCTGGTTTCAGGGTATTACATCTTCGGTTAAGTCCGATAGCATTCTCACTTGCTCTTATCGATTCGCTGATTTTTATAATACATTCTTATAGTCTATTCCAGCATCTGGACTCACAGTTTGGTATAATCTGGAAAAAGGGAGCAAAACTAAAAGCCGCGGATCTGTGTTGATCAACATTACCTTAAGTGCTGAAAAAAACAAAAATGTAGCCTGCCAAGAGCATAAGCATCTCTTAAAATTGTTACTCATGAATGAGCTGGACACGTCTCAAGTGACTAACTATTGGTGGAGCGGAAAATTTAGTTCGATGGCTGAAGCTATTAGAACTCAACACGCCGTTCAAAGTGGACTCTCCTCCTTCGATTGTGCACTTAGTCAGTGGCACGCATATAGTACAGTTCATGAGACCCACAAACTTACCTTTGCACTATTTAATTCTATACTCGACATTTTGGTTCCAGTCATAAGCTGTTTACAGAATGATTGTGAAGATGTAAAAACCTTTTGGGACGGAGCGAAGCGATTACTGCCTTCTTGCTTTTCGGTATTAAGAAAGCTACGATCTAAAAATGTCAGTGACAACAAAATACTCAAAGCTCTCAGTGAAGTATTAGATATTCTGTCGAAGCTAAAAACTTTTGACATACCGAGCACAATTGATATATTTCCCCAAACTGTCTATGGCTGGATAGAAAAGGGGGACTCTGAGACATACAATATTGACAACGCCATCGTTGATGCTATAAATAGCGGTGCGAAAGAATGGATGGAACATATTATTGAAGGCAGTAAAAAAACAAAAGATAATGAGTCTGATGAAGATAAATTGCAGTACGTTATACAAATAATACAAATGATTCGCTCAGATCTCCAGCGTGCAATGGAATATTTTGATAAATTGTTCTACCAGTAAGTATTATTTTATATTTGTCATATTAAACTATAATTTAAATGTATGCACCAGTATTCCCCTTATTAATTTGAAATCTTTGAATTGTAGTGCAGTCATTACCAATACAATTTTAAACAGAACTTCGACAATATACCCCGAAGTTTATATTAAATACTATTATATTTCCCACAATTTGTAAACATAGAAAGACTAAATTCGGAGGGTTGATTGTAGTTAGACCGATTTTGTTATTTTGTGATTTTTAAAACACGAAACATAAATAATGATCCCTTTTTTATTCTTAATAAAAAAAATTATACGCTTAGAGTAGCCGTACAATAAAATGAATATGAATGAAATGCAATAAGTGGTCTGATTTTGGTGATTTTTTCTTAATGTGAGGCGCATAATAAAATGCTTATTTGGCTGATTAAGTAGCTATGTAAAAGAGTGATCCAATCCGTTCGGCTCAGAACTAAGTACTGTCTTCAGCAAAAAGTTGAATATATACCCAAGAAGATGGCTTTAAAACTGAAAGACCTTAACTTTTTCAAACAATGTTGTAAAAATTAAAGGCAGACTTTAAAACGAAAAGACGATCAAGCGGGCATGGTTATATTAACAAGCTGGTGACGCTGAATAAGATAATATATTTATATATACATAATAAAATATAAAAATCACTGTAGGTTAAGCAGTTAGTATTTTTTGTCTCTTAAGATAAGTCATTAGATCCGAGCGCATATTCGATTCCATTTAAAAAATTACAAATTAATACTTATTTTTGTTTAGTTTTATTTGATTTTCCATTAGAAAATAATCAATATGATGAGTTGCTTATTAAATCCTATAATAATAATTATTGTATCCGCAAATTAAAAGAATATTGTAAATAATAGTCAAATTTATATCGTTTCTTAGTCCGATATGTAAAAAAAAAACAATTGTGCTTATATATACTTATATATGCTTATGTATATGTGTCCGTACAGATAAAGTGTTATTATTTAAGAACATATTTCTTATTAGCCTATCATAACTAAATACGTTTCATTCATAGACGTTATCAACATTTTTGAAAGAAATTGTTCATCGGATAATTATTTCATTGAGTTCCTGTAGGAATAATATATTGAAACTAGTATTGAATAAATTTTTGTTTTTGAAGATATCCGGTACAAAGCAATTGACACTAGTATTGTTTTTAACTCCCAACAATTTTTTTTTTTAATTACTTTATCATTAACTCCTATAGGAATCGGTTTGGGTAATAATTAAGCGTATTGCGGTATACCACATATATAATGATTTTTGTTTTAAGTTAATTTTATAATTACTATTAAAATAATTCATCCACATTTTTATATTTTTGTTTTCAGTAAAATTCGGGTTAGTTATTCCACTACACTGTTCCTATATTATGACTTAAAACTGGTGGAGATATCTGAACCAATCATCAAAAATGTATGTTCCAACATTAAAATGTTAGATGTTCCCGACGATCAGTTTAAAGATATACCGAACATTGAAAATGTGAATATGGGAACAACATTATTTGAAGTTTATTTGGTTCTCAAACGATACAATACATTAGGTAATAATATTAAAATGTTTAATAAACTTAACTTAAATAATTGCATTTTTTTTTTCATTTTATTTTTAAGGACGATCACTCTGTCCCAATAATAAATTACAGATGGCAGATTTTTATCAATGGTTTGAAAGAGGTGTAACCCATTGGCTAGATATTTCAATTATAAAAGCTTTAAACCGCATCCAAAAAGCTATAGATTTGGACCAACTCCACGCTGTCGATGAAACTGTTAAATATAGTTCATCTGCTGTGGACACTTTAGCTATATTTTATCAGATTAAAATATTTTGGCAACAATTGGACTGGCCAGAAATTGAAGGGTCGTACACATTTGTAGCAAAAATTATCAACGTTAGTAACCATCCTATATTTTATTTTGATATAATGGTTTACTCATTTTCAAATTTACCATCGTCTAACAGGATATATGCCGATGTTGCGTTTTCTATGCACAGCGCATGTCACGTCGAGTGGAGAGCATTACCAATATAGGAGAGGATGGAGAAATGTTCAGTAAGTAGATAAGATCTTTATCTTTTATATCAGATTCCTAACATAATGTATTTATCTCAGTTTTATCGGAAGAATGGTGCTTAGCCATTAACAATATGGACTACATTCGACAGAGTTTACCCTCATTTATAAAGGTATGAATTACATGTAAATCCAGCAAAAAGTAGCACTGTCCTTATGCACTCTTGATAAGTGGTATATTGAATTTTCAATATTTTATTAACCGTTTTTGCAAATACACATTAACACACGCACATTTTATGAGAAGCACTTTTTTAAAATTAATATCCGTTCTCACATGTGCATAGCAGATTTATACTCAAAGCAAACACTTTGAATGAGTCGTCATGAATCTCTCTATAAGCCGATTCGATATAGCCATGTCCATTTGTCAGAGTTTTATATGCGTTGAACTCGCTCAGTTTAAAAGCAATCTAGATTAAACTTGGAAAATATCCGGCTTTTAGCTTAAGACAGTATACAGTTCGGAGATGACCCTATCCAGACCTCAAATGGAATCATAAGAAAAGTATGTGTGAAATGAAAAATATTTGTTTAAAATGACAATATGTTTGGTAAAATGAAACAAAACTAAAAGGATTTGTATTGGTTAAGATATACTTCATGTTTGTTATTGACGCTACTTGCTTATTTTATAATTTGTAGAGATAATTTAATGCCGATATTTTTAATTTTTTTTAAGGAACTCGGATCTGATGACGTAATAAAACGCATCGGAGAATTTAGGTCAAATTTGGAGGCTGAACGCTGCGCTGATACTATTAGGGCTGTTATTGATAACGCCGTTGATACACAACGCAACCAAATCGTTGAATTAATAGAGCATGTTGTCCATAAGATGGCTCCACCGATTCGTAGATTTTTAACTGAAGGAGCGGAAATCATCCATAAGGACTCAAATTCTATGGAAAGGCTAATGATGTATTTAGAACGATCACTGGCGACCCTTTATGATACTCTTAATGAAGTAAACTTTGGAAGAATATTAGATGGAATTTGGGGAGAACTAGCAGTTATAATATATGATCTTGTTCAGTCTAATCTTGATGTGAGTATGCGAAAATTCCGGTTTAAAATATTTGTTAAATAAAAAAATATTTTCTTTAGAAACGCCGTCCTCCCGCTTTCTTTCAAAACTTAAGGGAAACTCTACGCACTATGATATCTTGCTTTAAAATTGGTGAAGCTTTAGCGAGTGACTGTAAAATTTTAACGGATATTGAAAACACACTAGATCTGCATGCGTCAGAAACTTCTGATCTTATCCATCAATATTACCTCGACCGGTTTAAGGTTCAAAAACAACAATCAGCATCGCAATTTGGACAACTTACAATTAGGGCTCAGTTTTCCGAAACTGGATTATCTGTGAGTATGTTATAATAAAAGCAGTACAGAATTATATATTTTGAATTTCAGTTGGAAATATTAAATGCTCGAAATTTGGTTTCTATGGATAAAAATGGATTGTGTGATTCCTTTGTAAAAATTTACATGTTTCCTACTGGTCGATTTACTGGCATTGCAGCAGTAAAAACTGCCGTTCACAATAAAAATTGTTTTCCCCTTTATGACGAAACATTTCGGTTGTAAGTATATCTGTTTAGACTAGTATTTAAAAGGTTTTAATATTTTTTTTAATAATTCAGTAATTTGAATGCAGAACAACGCCAAATGAAAGATAGCCTGATTTTTTTTACTATTAAGGATAAAGATTTATTTGGAATGACAAGTCAATATATAGCGGAATGCTATATAACGTTTGCAGATATTACAGCATATGAGGGCGAGCAAATTGTCATGAATCTTTGTAGACCAGAGTATTCAGGTAAACATTTTGATTTAAATAAGTGCAATATATATTATTTATAAAATATTTTCTTTTAAGATTCTTTGGCACTCCGAGCACTGGAGTATAGACAAGGTGATAAGCAAGCTAAGGATTTCTTGAAAAAGTTAAAGAACAAATCATATAATTAATTCATGATGCCAGCGAATTTCTAATGCACGATTTGTATTTCCAAAAGTGATGATGGTATTATTTATATATTTTTACATACCTGATACTACAATCAAAATCAGCTAGACTACCCATTTAGAAATGTTATCGTGAAATTTTTTAATAAAAATGAATAATAAAAACATCTTGTCTTTCCAACTGTAGCCCAATTTGATCATTGGTGTTTTCAGGTAAACTCTGAATTATTATTCTTTTACGTATTCGCCCAGTTTAAGTTATATAACGTAAAGAAGGATTACATCGAAAAACGTGCAGACAAGTACTGTGTTTAATGTTCGAAGACATCATTTTGAAAAATGTCTTACTAATGATTTGTACTACTAACAGATGGAAAAAGACTCAAGGTCTCTAAAGGTGAATAAAGGATAAGAAAGATATACTAAAGACAGTTGCACAATTTGTATACTCACGCAATTTTTCAGTATTATTGCTTTGAATAAATTACCAATTGCTTTCGTAAATTCTATCAGCTTATTAAAAATGTACTTACTTTTGGATAGAAAATAAGTTCATCATCAGATGGTAAATTTTTTCATCTTAATAAATTATTTTGTTGCAGACTTTAAATATATTAGGAAAATGCGTTCAACATATACAGTGTTATAATGTTGTGCATTTGGCTTCATATTCCGTGATTTGCTAATACTTAAAACATAATTGTTTATAAATAATTACATCCACTATTCTTTTTTTTCAAATTTTTGCAGCAAGTCTTAATAGTAAAATTTTTAATTATTCATTTAATTAATTAATTAATTTTATATTTAATTTTTGTTGATATCGCACCAATAGATTTAATAGCCGCTTGGCTATTTATATATACATATATATATATATATATATATATATATATATATATATATATATATATATATATATATATATATATATATATATATATATATATATATATATATATATATATATAATATTTCATGTGTTTAGGTCACCTAAAATATAATATGTAAAAGATTTGTTCAATAAAAAAGTTGCTAATCCAAAGATTATACTCTTCTACAATAAGAAAATATTTGTATATTTTAGATTTCCGGTCGGGGCAAACTTTGATATACTTACTGTATACCTAAGTATACCGCATACCTTTACAGAAAACAAAACAAAATAGAAGGAACACATTGTAGAAATAAATTGGGCGGCTACTTAAGATTGGATACACACCGATTCACGTGTAAAATAAAGGCGTTATAAATATATGTAAATTATTAAAAAAAAACATATGGATGCCATTGATGTGTGTAGTTAATAAAAAGAAAACACATTTTTGTTATCATCATTGTTTGCTAATTTTAGTGAATATTTTATTTTGAACAGTAAATATACGAAAAAATTTACTGATAGCTCAATTGGTTAGGTTTGTGGTAAAATTCTCTTTTATACCCTTGTCAGAGGTAATATAATATTTTTGTGATATAGTTCATTGAATAATTTTTTCTTTTCAATTTTTTTTTTATTTCGGAATCAACCAAATCGGACCACATTTCTTGCATAATATTGTTTATTTATTTGCTTACTAAGATACTGTGATCAAATAAGTCTATTTTGTCAACCAAATATATATTGATCTATATAACTATCTACATATATTATTCAGCTCCAATAGGAAGAATAGGTCGGAGGATAATGCTTGTATGAACAACTTTTTCATTTTTAATTGGGTGTAGTGTGATTAAGAGGTGAGCAGGTGGACTCTGCAAGGGTGTGTAAACTTCGACGTACCGAAGATAGGCGGTCATGTTTTGATTTTAATATTTTTCAAAAGGCTTGTATTTTATTACATTCTTTAGTATTCATCACCTTCGTCGACATCGGCGGTTGAATCTATTCCCACCTCTTCATAATCCTTTTCAAGTGCGGCTAAGTCCTCGCGGGCTTCAGAGAACTCGCCTTCCTCCATACCTTCTCCAACATACCAGTGTACAAAAGCACGTTTGGCATACATTAGATCAAACTTATGATCCAAACGGGCCCAGGCTTCAGCTATGGCCGTGGTATTAGATAACATGCATACCGCACGTTGAACTTTGGCCAAATCGCCTCCTGGCACCACGGTGGGCGGTTGGTAATTGATACCCACCTTAAAGCCAGTCGGACACCAGTCAACGAATTGAATTGAGCGCTTCGTTTTGATTGTGGCAATTGCTGCATTGACATCTTTGGGCACCACATCACCGCGATAGAGCATACAGCATGCCATGTATTTTCCGTGCCTTGGATCACACTTGACCATCTGGTTTGCGGGTTCAAAGCATGCATTAGTTATTTCGGCGACGGTTAATTGTTCATGATAAGCTTTCTCAACGGAAATTACTGGAGCATATGTGGCCAGAGGAAAGTGAATGCGTGGGTAGGGAACCAAATTGGTCTGAAACTCAGTTAAGTCAACATTTAGCGCTCCGTCGAAGCGCAACGATGCTGTTATTGAGGAAACTATTTGACCAATTAAGCGATTTAGGTTCAGGTAGGTGGGTCGCTCAATATCTAAATTGCGACGGCAAATGTCATATATGGCTTCATTGTCAACCATAAACGCACAATCAGAATGTTCCAGAGTGGTGTGGGTAGTCAAAATGGAATTATATGGTTCGACAACGGCAGTTGAAACCTTTAAAATCGAAAATTAATGGTGTATTTAAGACGTATATATATATAATTTTTTTGGGTTCGTTCTTCCAAAGCCCGGAAAAATATTTTCATATATATTTATATATATATATATTCAATTTATGCCGGATATTGAGAAAACGTTTAAAAAAATGAGTTACGTACTTGCGGAGCTGGGTAAATCGAAAACTCTAGCTTTGATTTTTTTCCGTAATCAACTGATAGACGTTCCATAAGCAGTGAGGTAAATCCAGAGCCAGTTCCTCCACCAAATGAATGAAATACTAAAAATCCTTGAAGACCGGTACATTGATCTGCCAGCTTGCGGATACGATCTAGTACGATATCCACAATTTCCTTGCCAATTGTGTAGTGACCACGAGCATAGTTGTTAGCTGCATCTTCTTTACCCGTAATTAGCTGCTCAGGATGGAACAGCTGTCGATAGGTACCAGTACGCACTTCATCAACAACAGTTGGCTCCAAGTCAACAAAAACGGCACGTGGCACGTGCTTGCCGGCACTAGTTTCACTAAAGAAGGTATTGAAAGAGTCATCTCCTCCACCAATTGTTTTGTCAGAGGGCATATGCCCGTCAGGCTGAATACCATGCTCCAGGCAGTATAACTCCCAGCAAGCATTACCAATCTGAACGCCTGCCTGCCCTATGTGAACTGAAATGCACTCCCTCTAAAATAATATACAATATTATAATATTGTCAAATTATATTATGCTGATTTAGTTGATCTTAATATTTATACGTATATATGTACATACGTATACATGTATAAAATAGGGTTCAGCAGACCTTCATAAATGTATGCCTATATTTCGCCTCCATTCATATACATTTCTATAAATGATGGATGTATTTTTCTTATTAATTAATACTCTTAAAAATTGTCAGAATCATTTTTTAGCTTGCATATGTTGCTTGAGTGCATAAATATGTTATGAATATCCATAGGTGCATATACATATTTATATACAAATCATTTAAATCCAATTAATGTGAATCATAGTTTTGGAATATGTATTTAGATATAGCTTTGTCTGGACTTAAAAAAATATTTTTTTGACAAATAGAACACAATTTATAATCTGTCTCAAATTTTCCGCCTAGTGGTCGAAATTTACTAGTTATATTCTTCGAAGTTAAGCTGAATTATTCAATGCTCCATGAATTTATTGACGCATCAATGAGTTGTTAATTACTTTTAATATTTTGGCAAACATTTGCATCCAATGGACTAAATACAATTTTTTTTTTTGTCTTAAGACATTACTATTTCGTACAATATATACAACAAATTTTCACCAATATCCTAGTGGTTTTTTTTTTTATAAATAACTACAAAAATTAATTTTTTGTATGGCGAAAAATACATTTAATATAATCCGCAGGTGAAAACAGATGGCTGGTGAAATAAGTAAATTAGTATTTCTTCATTAAATTCTTCACTGGTTTAGTTAAAATAGTTATAGGTTTGTTTGTGTAGTTTGAAGCCATATTATTGCATAATATATATTCTAAATATGAATCTACTTTTTTTAATGAAACAGTATAACTTCTCTGCGTTTTAATCTGAACAACAGAATTTAAACATTCATTGATTTCATTTGACTTACCATATTCGTTATAACAGATTCTGTTGACGAGCCTTTTTTTAAGTATTGGTCCTTCAATTAACTAGGAACAATATATGTCGAGAATAAGGAAAATTTTAACTCGCTGAATCTCCTAACTTTTGTCCGTAATGAAACACAGCTGGAAATCGACTAGCCGAAGCTTCGTGCATTCAAGTGTTTTTATAGGCGATACCGTTCTTAAAGAGCAAGTTTTCAAATACAAATAAGCGAGGGAAGCTCGAAGACTTTCTACCAATAAAATAAAAAGTTTTGATGAAAACTTTAAAATATTTTTAATAATTAAGTGGTAGGGTCAATGTAACCAAGAATTATGTAACAAGTTTCATTTAGTTTTTAAATGTTGCCAAACTCTACGGTTGAAATTTGTCAGTAAAACTAGAAAAAACAATTGTATTCTGGATATTTTGAGCTCTCCTAACAGGATTATTGTATTTATTTGTGTAGGTGCAATAAATGTTGTTTTTTATATTATTTGTTGCTTTGGTTTAAATACTCAATCATTTTTTATTACGCGACTGCATACATCCTTCATATGATTCATTAAGGCGTCCTGCATACGCATTAGATTAGCAACTCACACTGTAAAAACTGAGCGTGCCTACAAAAACACCCATAAAAAATACCTAACATAAGATTAATAGCAGTATAGGTAGTAGTTCTGATATGAGTTTTAAAAGAGGATGCCGCAGCACCAATCGTAGTAGTTCCCGTAGCAGTTATGCGAAGCAGAAGAGCAACACAAATATGCGATAATATATCAAGAGCACAAGCTGTACAGTTCGTCTGCTACGCTCTCGGTCTTGTTTGTTCTGTAACCACTATAACAACAGACTCGCTACTCCTATTGATTTTGCAGATGGGAGAGCAGAGTAAAGCGAAAGCGCAATCATTTTAGTTTTCTGCTATTGGCTCTGTTAATGTTTAATTCATCAGTAGCAATAGTATTTATTGAAGATCTCTACTAAACGGGAAATCTGAGCTAATAAAGACCAGGGCAAGCTGGAATGTATATATAGGCACATCAAAATTCTCTTATATATATTTGATCATCCTCGTCTTTTTTTCCTTCCCATTTTCCATCGGCTTCAGGTGACACGGTTTTAAGAAGCTTCCTAATGACATTAAAATATATACATAATATACTATACATTATATATTTTCGGTAGAGCGCATATCTGCATATAATCACTAAGCAGACAACAAATATATTGTAGATCAACAGCTATGTTGATAGTAAAAGCTTGCAGGCTCCTTCAGGACAAACAATATCCGCACTTAATCAATATTGGATTTAACGATTCTTTATATGTGGACAACATATTATATATTTTTATTCAACAACCATAGTTTGTTTAATGAAGTTAAAAAAAAATTGTATACCACTTCGTTCAGTGTTAATTCGTAGATAAAAAGCTTTCAAGCCAAGTTTGAATAACTGGAAGGTTCTCTTCACTCCACTTTGCTTCTTCTTTTATGTTCCGAAGCGACTTTTCAATAATGTGTTGTGCACTCCCAAACTCTCCAGTATGCTTTTCGTATAGTTGCTGGACCATATCATAGCCTTTTTGAGTTAAAAAAAATCCAGTAGCTGAACTTATCAAATGGTCCCATAAATTCGTCTTATTTTGAAGTCTGAAAGCAAAAACTGGTATTTTAATGAACGGAAACAATAATATTTTCTTATAATAGGTGTATACAAACGTCTTATTTGTAAATACAAATTTTGCATTTTGGTGAAAGCAAATAGTTTCCTTAATAGTTTTATAGCATATTAATTAATAGTACAATTAAAAGATTAGCGCATGTATCAACCACTAATATATACTAAATTAAACTAACGAGTTTCAAGTGCTACATTTGAAGCATTGGATGGTATATCAAATTGAAATAATTGGTAAAAAGAGGAGTTCTTGGTTGGAAAACTTTGTTGTTTATAAGGGCATCTTACCAAACTCAGCAGTTAACATTATTGTTTTACTTATTTGGATAACAAATTTGAAGTAATATTTATTCATACACACAATCAATTGTTTTTTTTTTTAATTATGGTTAAGTTTAGTTGCCGGCAGGTTGCCTTAAATCTGCAAGTTTTTAACTTCGGCTTAAGCCGTTGTTTTGAGTTAAACGTGTCTTCATCATTACTTTTTTATTCTGTCCAGTCACCTTAGTTAAGTGTAATAAATTTTGATGTTTTCCATTACGAACGCTTTTTCTTTGCTTAGATATTACTCAACTTTAAACTCCAGTGGATCTTCGGGTACCACCAAAAGTTGCGCCTGCTCCGATTCCATATTTTGTGGAACGAGTAATTTTCCGCTGTAAATCCAAAACTTTTCAGAGTCCAGTTACTAGCAAAGGCATTAATAATAATGCTGCACGATCAATTAGTCCTTAAGCTGCTTAATGGATTTATATTTGTTTCTTTTTGATTCTGACTCTTCTGTTCGCATTATTTATCTATAGTTTTCTTCCTTCTCCTTTACCTTATTTCTTTCGGTCTTAACTTCGATAATTTAATAGTTCAAAATATTTATTTGGTCCGATTATGATTTCCCAAATTTTTTTAACAAATTTTAGACCATTTCACAAAATCCTAATTATATTATTTTATTTACAAATTGCTTAATTTTGAAATAAATTGTTAATTTAATAGAATATTTTTTGTATTTACCTTTTTACATTTATTTTTAAAATTAACCATTTTAAATATTCATAAATTTTCTCTAGCAACTGCAGAGCCAGCCAATAGCTTAAATATTCTTCCATTCTGCTCTACTCTGCCATTCCAAAACAAATTTGCATTGTACTACCTGTAGTTATAGCAACAGCAGAAAGAGCATGAGCATAGCGAGAGCAAGTCAGCCGAATCAGCTATTGGAATCGCATAGTTGATTTGCTCTTTGGTTCCACGTAGCTGTTACGTGAACTGTTACCGGAGCACTTATCTTTACTGTACTTTCTATTAGGTAGGTAATTTTTATTACCTTTTTATAGCTGTCCTAGAACACATGCGATACAGACAACTTACAATTACAGTAAATTTGCAGAATATATTATTAATTTTAAAAATCTATGGAATTTCCGAAAAAAAAACTTAAGAGTGCATTTAAATTAAAAATTATAATAATAAATAAAACATACTAAGTTTGCGAATGAAAAGTAAAAATGCATAGCATTATATAAACATAACTGTACTTACTTTCTTTGAATCGTTGTCCAATTCTCAGATAAGAAATTAAATAATGTATAGTAACCACTGGAACCTGAGCTTAATGAGGTAAAAATTAGAAATTGATCGTTTTCAGTGAAATTCGAGTGGTCTTCTAGAATCGACATTTTTAGCAGTCGGTTGATCTTTTCAGGGTCGGTTGCACAACCTGCCAGTTGTTTTAATAAGTAAGTTCTTTCACTTTGCTTTCGTGATTTTGGGAAATTGATCACACGTTCTAATCCAAATTGCCACTCATCAATAGAACCCCACTTAAAGATGGGACACATATAATGATTTGGCACCCTAAAATGCATGACAAATATAAATGTAAGAAAATAACTGTGTAACGATATACAAACGGTATTTCGAAGTCCCGGTCGGCTGCTTGTTGCCAGACGCTGTACGCATTTTTTGCCTCTTCGATACAAGGTTGAAAGCCTGCGCGGCACAAAAATCGTTTAGTCAACGATCGAAGATCTGTTTTCCAGCTCTCTTCGGTTTCACTCTCAGCACCTAATTCTTCGTATAAGGGCGATAGCATACTTAAAACATATGTCTGCAAATGGGAAGCAGATATTATTTTACTAAAATTAATTTAGTTTTGTTTATATTACTTGCCTCGAATTTTTTATGGACTTCTGCCATATCTATATGCCGACCAATTTGATCAATGAAAGTGAAGACCGGATTCCACACAATATGATTGCGCTCATATTTCATGAATAAAGTCATATTGAAGGCAGTAGCAAAACTTAAATCACCGGCGTAAGCGAGATTCCAAGCATCATGTAGTAATTTAGCTCTGGATATGTAAGAATGCAGAGTTTATAAACAAGTAAGATTCCCTTTATCTATATTAATTATACACATAGCACGTTGAAAATTGTGTGTTAAAATAAACTTCGTTTATTGATTTGTACCGATGGGAGGCATGTTTTTTTTACGTATTTATGTGCTTAAGACAGTCTGAAATCAATTCTCCTTTCTTTTTAACAATTAAAAATAGATTAGTGGGAAAATCTCGACAATGAGATATATTGAAAACAGTTGTTATTATTTTAAATAGATGAAATTATAGGTTCTAGTTATATTACCGAAATTCTCTATAAAAGGTTTTCCACACTAAGGAGTTACTGAAGGGCAAACAAAATATAAAAAAAACTAAGCTGTGCATGTCTTTATTCACAAGTTGAATACTGCTTATACATTTAACGAAATTAGCTGTCGATTGCCGCATTAATTGTTTAATCGGATGAATAGCTTATAAGCGAAAGTTTCAGGTTCAAGCCACTCACCTAGTATATGTTGGAACTAAAGTTCGACCAATATCAGTTTGCAAGAAAGTCGACAGCATTTTCCAATTTTCTTCGTCGTAATTGACTGGAAATGGAGCGATTTCTTCTTGATTTATAATAATAAATTTATCTTTTCCTGGCATGTTTTGGATATTAATCTGTTGAGTCTTTTCCATCCATAAATAGGGACTGCAATTTGAAAAGTTAAGTGCATCTTCTCGATTAAGAATAATGGGAATCCACCAAAGCATTTTGTCCTGCTCTGGCACATCATGAGGCCGTTCTCTAAGATAAACTTTCTGTTGTAACTTCGCAGAATTTTTTTCATAATCCCTGCTAACGCGAACTGAGGGTAGGCGGTGATTTGTAAGCCATGGACTGACAATGTCCGCCACTTTGTATTGGCTCTGAAGACGTCCATCTTTAATCGCCTGAGAGGTAAGCGCATCCCAAAGATCATCAGCGACAAATGTCTGATTTTGATGATCTTCAATACATTTTTTTAAACCCTTTTTAAATGATTCTTTTCCCAATGTGAAATTTAGCATGCGTATAACAAGCTCGGTTTTGTGAGAAATAGTTTCTTGTTTCATTCCAGTAATGCGTGAATGGGGATATCTTTTACTGAATTCATAGTATACTGAATAAAGCGTGGTCATTGGATACTTTCCGTTAAACTCGATTCCTCCATCTATCTGTAAGTATACTGGATTAATTTGAAAAATATATTTTTTTTTAACTTAAAAGCATACCTGTATTACAATTTCTGATGCTAAAAAACTTGCCAGTGCTTTGTTAAGATGTGCATCAGTCCACCATTCAGGAGTCACCCACGAACCAATCCATTGGTATATTAACTCCTGCGCTATGTAATAGTATTGGTTTTGCAAAAGATCGCTCTCTCTAAGCAAAAATCAGAATTACATTGATGCTGCAAAAGCAAGTCAAGTATCTTACTTAAATAGCAACAGACCCCAGTTATCTGCTGGGCGTACTATTGGTAGGTCAGGTATGGCAACCACATCAATTTTAGATAGAGGGATAGGAATCTCAAAATAATCCTGAATTAATTTGTAAATAAGTATGATTTTTTCGTAAGTGCCCTAGAATGAAATATATGTATATAATTAACAATACAAATATCACGATTTTTATAAAAGGGTTTAATAAATAAACATTTAAAATTAAAGTTACAAATTAAATGATATAAAATTAAAGGCGGGAAATTAAATTGCAAACTTACAATGAGAAAAAAATACAAAAATAAAGCATTTGATAAATAGAGAAGAATAGAAGGTATTCATCGTCCAATAATTCAAACAAACTGAACCAGTAGAAATGCAAACACTCGTCTTGTCATGCGTCCAACATAAGAATTGTATTTGATGATCATAACATAATTCTGATTGGCAAATCTTAATGCAACGTAATCATATTAAATTTATTGAATTTCGTTCATAATTAAAGATTTAATGAAGGTTTTGAATAAACAAAATGTTAAAGTAAATATATGCATCCATTAATTATTTTCATAAAAAATGCGAAATTAAAATTTTTTAGCAAAATTTCAATTATCAAATTTTAAATTATCACTAAAAAAATCTGATTTTTACCCATAGTGCAGTCAGTAAAAAATAAGTGGAACTAAAAATTTTGTGACTGTTAGAAATGTTAGAAAAATTCTTTAAAAATGTAATCTATGATAAAAATCAACATCATACCTGTAATTGATTTGCACTCTCTGGAATGCCCCAAATATTAATAACAGGTGCTGACAACGATGTTGCATTCTTTGTCAATTTGATATCCAATTTTTGAAGTTTCGATGTCACAAAGCCAAATGTAAACGAAGACATTGGTGGAGTTTTTTCAAAATAGTCTATTACATGGTCCTTTAAAGTTAAGCTGCAATGTATAATATAAAAAAATGTATCGGACAGTAATCAATATTGCAAATTAAAGGTGTCACTGTTATAGTAAGTACTAAAGAAAAAACATATTAAATTTTAATTTTTAAATTTACAAAATAAATTGAACACAAGACATAATTGTCGTGTCTTGGTTGATTGGAGGAGCTCTTTCATGAGCCTCGTCGCCGAAATCTTATAGTTAATGCAAGCCTGGAGAAGCGGTCTATATCTGGTTGTTAAACATGTTACAATTAAAATTACAGATTCAATTCGGAGACCGAAAGAAGAGTGGACTTAATTAACCTAGAAGTAGTGGGCAGATCCGATATTGCCTTAACCTTGACTCAAAACTGCCCTCGATAAGCTTAATTTATTAATTTATAATTAAGAATAAACTGCAACAAATAATTATGATGAACTAATTTTTTAGTTTTTTCGTTTTTTTTTTAAGACAATTGCTTACTTGAAACCTTGTTCTCTCTCATCCGCCTTTATGCCCCACTTTTCGCAATCCTCTTCATTTCTATTATAAACTTATATCTGTTTGGGGCTCTGTCCTCTCTCTCTCTCTCTCTCTCTCTCTCTCTCTCTCTGTCTATCTCTCCGTTTTACTTTTCTGTTTTAATTCTTCGTTTTACTTCTCTGTTTTACTTCTTCGTTTTACTTCTCCTTTTTACATCGCAGTTTTTTCTATTTTTTTTATTTTTTTATTGTATTTAATTTGTAAATAGAAGGAAACAACTCACATTTAACAAATTGACAATTTATATACTATTGTACTATACTCATAAACGTATAGTCTAAGCATAAGATCTCCGACAATATGAAATTTTAATTTTTGACAACATATGATACATAAAAAAATTATATACGATTGAGTCTAAACATATAATACATATAACATTACCTGCTCTGAGCAGTATGGGCGATTTACACTTTATGTTTCAAGGAGCATACAAATAATAAATACTTACTGTTCATCAGATCGAGCTAGCGCTGTATTAAATACAGTAACAAAATTCTTAGGTCTTGTAATGGAGACTGCAAATGGAACCTTTTGTAAATAAATTGTTATTATTGTTTTAAGATTGCATTAACTGGGATTTTTTTTTAAATATGAAAGTTAGCTTACTTTGAATCCTGGCTCATCAAAGCATGGAAACAAGCGTCGCGCATTATTTGGCCTTAAGTAGGTGGCCAAATAGGTTAAATTTGCATAAGATCCTTTGAAAAGTCCGTTCGCACTCTCCCAAATATTTCCGTCAAAAGGAATCTCTATAACACATTCTGTACCTTGTTTTATTGTTTCCTTAAGGTAGATTATATAAATTGTTTTCTTTGGAAAGCGACTGCCGCGCAGAACCGTAAATTTCTGCGGGTCACTAAAAAGTGATTGATCAAAATGTTAAATTAGTATACAATTATATTATCTATAAAGATGTTATCGTAATACCTGCTACTCGTATTAGATTCTCGTAGAACAATTTTCCTATCGTTAATATTTAAATCGTAATGAGCGTGAAGTGAAATTTTCTTAGAGTCTGCATTCCAACTCAAATTCATTTTTATAAGCCCGCTAAAGGTACTTTCTTCATAGTTAGGTTCTATGTGAAGGTCATAACTTTGTGGCACGACATCTTTCGGCAACCGATCATCTGTTATCATTGCAAAGGAAGCCGATGTATCTATGCTGCGCTTTACGGCTCCCTAAAACAAAAAATAAAAGTGTTTGTTACTGCATAAAAATACATTCCCTCAAGAATGCTGAGGTCTAACAACTTCGTCGAGAAAATAACCTGAATCCAAGTCTTTATAAATCGAACTAGTCTTGAATATTCAAACAAGCACGCCAAAAAATGCTCGTACACCCATTGTATATAGTGAAAGTTCTTATGCTTTGGAAAATATGAATAGGTATAGGTGATCACATTATTTTAAAAATTTGTCATTTTAAATGCTCCGCTCTCTCCACGATTTCACAACTACTTTTGAAGTTGCATACATATTACAGAATCAAAGATCCACAATATCAGTCAATTAAGACAACGGATCCATACATGGAACACCTTCCTGAGATACTTGTCTTTAAAATCGAATATAAAACTGAAATACATAGAGTGTCTTGAAGGTATATGAAGGGATATAATTCTTTGAAGAAAGTCACCACCAATCTACTTCCTACTATTTATTTGCGTGGTTATTCAATTTTTTTTTATCGATTCTCGAAAGCGGTATTTCTGATATACCTTATAAATTTTCTGATTGTTAGCGCGAGTTTAAGATTAAATGAGGTATTCGAAGAAATTTTATAAATTCTAGTGTGAGATATTTTAGAAAAGAGCGGGATCGCAATAAAATCTCCCGTTTCGTCTGTATGCAAATCGCCCGGCACTATTGCCTTATATTAAATAGCTTCTAACCAAATATTTGTACTTGAAGTAAATCAGTTGTCTTATAATATCCGAGTGAATCCGAGATATGTTGTCCGCCAGTGGATGTAGCATACAAAATTTAACTCTTTGTCTGACGTGAATATAAGCGAAAGTTAATTCCAAGTATTGATCCTCTAACTTTTATGATATCGAAAAAAGTTGCGCTTATACGATGGTAGACAACATTACTATATCATAATATAAATATAAATCAAAACATGGAGCTCTGTTCAGTTCTCACTCATTGAGAACAGTCGCAGAACAGCTTGTTTTTAAAATAAGCAAACAATGTTTTCAAAAGCAAATTACCAAAGTCACATTAATCTATTTTCCGCCGATTAGCAGAGAATAATCAGTAAACTTCATAAAATAAAATACAACAATGTATACCAAAAAAAATTGCTGGTTATCAACAGCTCGACTATGAGAAAATAGTGTCTCCAAAGGCACCATCAATTTTTATGTTTGATGTCCGTAATACTATCAAAGATTATCAAACTAGTTTAACACAAAGATTAATATTACATCCCAGTGATAGACATGTCAGAGTTAGGTTGAAAAAAAAATTAAGGCTATGGGAGGGCTTTCCAAGTGGTAATTAAGAAACGTTATCATACCATGTCAGCTGAAACTATTAAAACCAAAGTTGAGTTGCTTGGAAACGTTGTTATACGCATTAATAAAGAACCTAGATCCATTCGCAAATAAGCATAATCTGGCGATCAGTTAGTCAAAGAGACGCAAAGACAAAGAAATACGGTTACAGAAGATTTCAACGGTGACCTGTGCAGAAGTGATGAAGAGAAAGCCGATGAGGTATTTTAAAATTAAGAAACAGTCCAAAGTACTGAATTTTAATTTGAAAATACACTTTAAAAGAAAAGTTTCCAGTGTTAACCGACTTAAATGTAGTAAACAAACATGAGTTTGGGTTCCGAAAAATACCCTTTTTTGAGTGGAAACCAAACATAGCCGTCTTACTATGCATTTGATAAAGATTGGCATACGGGTGTACTATATTTACTTACATATCTAACTCGTTAGTCCTAGGTGCTGTATTTGATTAATACTGGAGTTCCATAAGAAAGCGATTTGGACCCGACTCTATATAAACTTTATGGAACTGACTTCGCGATTGCCACTGGCGTCGAGGTTGCAACATATGCTGAATGTGCACCATCAATTCCCACAAAAGAAACGAGAACATTTCATCAACAAGCTGACTTACTTTGGTCGAATAATGGTTAAAAAATTTCTCGATATAAGTTAACATACATATGTGAGGGAAAGGCGAGTGCTTCCAATACCAAACATACACACCATCAAAGCTATAAGAAATATCATATTAATTCACATATTAATAAGAATATGTATATGAATATATATTAACAAATATTTAAAGCAAATTAGTTAGGAACCCTCGACATTTTAATTCAGTACTGAGTCCATTATATGTTACATTACTTACATGACTTGTATGGTGCCAAGAAAAGCTCAGAAGCAGTAACAGCACACTAGGTGATTGCAACTTGAGAATGCGCATTATACTTGAAAGAAGAAAAAATGGGTTAATCACATTTTCAGATTGGTATTTAAATATCTGTTTTTTACTTTAGATGCCAAGTTCACAGAAGTTTTCACGATAATAATTTCACAATTGTTTGCAAACTACTTCGAAAAGTACTTACTGAAAAGGTCAAATCAGTTAGTACAGACTTCGGTAAGTATTTAGCAAGCCTATATTGAATACCCACTTAGTATGTGCCGTCCTTAGTACTCGCGATTGGAAAACTGACTATATATCCTATGTCAGATCGACTGGAACCACGCCCCTGGTGCGAACATGACTTCCTAAAGGACCTTTGCTTTGCCCAAAAGAACTAGCACAATCATAGATCCTATAGCTTACTCAAGAATTAGGTATCTACATATAGGAAACACTTTGTTTATTAAAGGTTTGAAGCCAATTGCTAAACCTTTTCACAACAAGAGTAACTAACGGTCGATTACTGAAATAAAGGTTTGAAGCCACCGCTAAATATTCTCACAACGAGAATAACTAAAAACGATCTATAAGCTAGTGCTATGCGAAACAACTGATTAGCTGATTAGCAGCCGGCCAATCAGCGAACGCCCTTTATCGAGAGATAGAGAGCGCTTCACAAAAAGAGTGCTGTACAATGAGAGCGCTACTAACGCTGGCTTCTGCAGCTCAAACTGCACTTAACATAATGTGCATATGTAATTAAGACTAACAATAAGCTATTTATATTAAGACACGCAGGGCTCCAAATTCAAACATGTTAACAATTCATAATAATTCATTAATAATTATTGTACTAGTTAGCAACGCAAAATAACGAATTAATGAATATAAATTATACATTTAAATGATTCGGAGAACCAAACTCTTATTCGCATAAGGTGCTCTAAGTGAGCATCACTTAAAGTTATTCGCTTAATCGAAATATTCTGGCGAATTTCAATTTGCGAATATGGGAAAACATTCTGTTTTCATTTTCATTTTTGGGGGATGTTCCTAAATCATTTTGTTCCTCTTAAAATTCTGACAGTATTTTCGGTCCATCACTAATAAGTAAACAAATCCAGTGCAAATAATTCAAATTACAATTTAAAAATAACCGACAATCAAATTGAAAAAAAAAAATCGCTATCCCTTCTATATATTGACAAGAGATCTTAAAAAAATTTAAATGGTAACTACAACATCTATTTTCTTCTCAAAATTCCACTTACATCATTAATGTGTCCAACGATTATTATATCAACTAAGAACTGTGATTTTACTGATAGTGATGTTGTCTATCTGAACAGTGTCTCACATCTTTGAAAATTTCCCATTCGTCCCGCGATATGTGATTAGCGTATAACACTGAATGCTTTTCTTCTTATTTTACAAGACAAATTAATTTTATTTTTACTAATAATATTTCACAAATAATTAAATATTATTATATTAGAGTGCATTTACTTAAATTCAAAGTGAAAATTGTAATTACTTTGTTGTACATGTATGATGTATGTTTGATGAAAATTCTGTTTCAAAGCAAAACCTTTAGATTTAAAAGTATTTAGGTAAGCATTATAATATTTTTTCTTCTTTCTGCCTCGAAGAGAAACAGTTAAAACAGCTGTTGTAGTTAGGTGTTCGCCTAAGAAACGGTGGCATTGAAACTCACATCGCATATAAAATTACGCGTAAATTGGAGCACACAAAATGGAAACGGAAGATTTTTGTTAAAAGTTGAAACGGAAAAGTTTTACGTAAATTGGAGCACGGCTGATTAGCGTTTTACATTTGATTGATTTCTTGCCCATAGTGAGCGTCGAAGGAGCTTTTATAATTTAAAGCTCTTGTATATGTGTATAAGCACAGTAGTAAAAGCTTCACCGCACAAGGAAACCGATATCCACACCATGGGCACCAAGGACGTACGCAGACATGGTGACGTATGGAACATCTTCAAAACTAAAGGAGTCCAACCTTTTAAAATGGGTATAAGAAAGGAGCATAGACACAAGAATGGGCATGGCTATATCGACTCGGCTAATGATATTGCTGAAGAATATATGTATGTATATACCTAATGCAATCACGCCAAAATCATGATGGTACAAGAATTTGTTTTTTTTTATATTGAGCATCAACCTGCTGGTATTTACTGCGAATTTGCCACTACACTATTCTAAGTCCTTCATATATTCGAGCATGGAGCTCATCTCCAACCATTTTCCGCCTATCGGTGCTCCCAATTATGGCAAAGGTTGGAGCATCTATTTAATTTAAGTATAATAAGCAGTGAATGGATGCATTTTTTCCTCCTATCGGGTGGCTGATCGTAAATGGTTGAAACAACGGGCGATCGATCAACCATAGGAATTGTGCTACGCAGAAGTTGCTAACGAAAACATATTTTTGTGTTCAATAAGCCAGATGGTAGCAAGTGGAATAATTTCCTCTGTTTCTGCGTGCAAGTGTGCAAAGGGAGCAGTAAGCTTGTATTTCTGCAAAACTTTATAATTGAGCTTCAGATCTATGAGTTTATGTATCTACATATGAAGATGTTGTTGTTGGCACGCGTATGCCGCAATTCAGGGTATTTGTTTTTAAATGGTATCAGCTTTGGATTTGTGAACTATCACGCGCTGTTGTAGATTTGTATTGCCCCTTTAAGGTCTCACCAATCAAATTAGCATTCATAAAAATATGTAACAGCTATCTGTTAATATTGGTAAGCTAAAAAAAATAGAATCAGTTTTAATGTATTCGATTTTTGATATGTGTAGTTTTGTACATTCATAATAATAGTACTGTGGTACTGTAATAATAATACTATGTATTATGTTATCTACTTTTTACATTTGCACAAATTAAAACACCCGGGCACCCATTTTATATATGCGGGGTATTATGCACAAAATTCGTAGCAGATAACAAAATTGAGATAAAGAATAAAAGATAACTCAACTGCGCTTTGGTTTTTAGATTTTTGAGATAAAGAACTTAGTATTGTAGGAATCTTAAAAGCATCTTCAGCGAATATAATATAAATATTCTTGTCTTTAGTAAAATGACTAAGCGAGCCATAATATTTCTTGTAATGTGCTTAAATCTACCATGCAGATTAACAAAAAAGGTTAGAAATATCCCATTTGAATTTGCAAAAAATTTTTAATTTCAATACCTATAGTTTGAAAAGTGTGATGATAATATAACCGAAACATCTGGTGGCACAGCATACTGGAAATTTCGGGGAGAACGTTACACAACTTCTGAAGACTTTCTCTGCTGGAAAGATGATTGGGAACTCTTTTTGCGCGAATGCGACACAACAACTGGTCAGTGGCAGCCAGAAAGTGTTGTATGCAGAGTGAAGGAACACCAAAATAAATATTGCCCGGAGGAATTAGTAGAAGTTGATAATGAAAGTGATGATCCCATTTGTCTTAAAGCGTCCTCTGAACGAAAAAAGTATGACGAACATTTTTGCTATGGCTCAAGCATAATTTTGCCATTTGATTATTCGAAGCTTGAAACTTCAAGCTTAATAGAATTCATGCATGATCAAGGCATTTTAGAATTTTGGTTACCATTTAAACGCGAAAATAGTTCCATGCCATACAAGGTACAGTTGCCTGGTGAGCGGTGGGGGCAAGTAGTTGACGACAAAATAGAAGTCTCAGATTTTAGATCTGATAAAAATTGTATGTCTGGACGCCTAGATAGTCATAATAAAAAAAAAAAAGAGTTGATCGTAATAGCTACCGATTGTGATGACTTACTGCATACAATTTGTGTGTTTGACGGCAATCTTATATCAAGCACAGGATGCCCCGATGGACTAGCAGCTCTTAGCTATCGGCCCAATGAATGCTATGGAATCAACTGGACAAAAAAATTGTCAGGCGAGCAAAAAGAGGTGCGACTCAAAGAATATTTTCGGAATCGTAATACTTTAAGACTGATGCTAAAACACGGCATACGAAAAGATGAAAAGGAAGAATTTTTTCAAGTAGACAATTTTGTTGACAAATCTGGAAATGGGTTTCTAGTTCTAATGAACCAGTATGAATTCATGCGAATTGTTGATAATGATAAAAAAACATATCCAATTTTGTACAAAGAAACTATCAAAAATCAAGTTAATACGACGCAACTTATTTTGGAATTCGACGCAACGTTACAAGAATTAATTCTGATAGTTTATAATAGCGATTATCTTTGGCGTATCAATAGAAATGACAATGGTATACAATGTTTCACAAATGCAGATTTTGATATTCAGCGAAGCTCCAAAATTGATCTTATTTGGGAAAATAAAAATAAGACAAAGTTAATTTTTAAATTGAAGTTAGTTAATGACAACCCTGGCGAGTATTGGTGTGAAGGCCATTCTATTTTAAATTTTCAGTTAGTAACCAGCGAAAGAATTGTGGCTGCAAAAAAAATACGGGGCCATGCTTTCGCTGCTAGGATAAATATAACGTGTATAATTGAAAATAAGAACATGTGTAAAAATCCGTTTAAATATACCAAAAAGCTTGGAAAACATGTTCAAGACACGTTACGAAGAAGGAGCAAAGTTGTTGCTCGAGACCTTGTTATACATGATACTCGTATTATGAGTATTGAACAGATATCTAGTCCATATGTTCATTGTTGGATCCATTTGACAGCTTCTCTTAAGAATTCTGCAGTTGACAATAGTGAGGAGGAAAGCAGCGAAGAATCTGATAGCTTAGAAAATGATGATAATATAAGACACGATACTTCAATACGCATGGAAGTTTGGACTCTTTTGCAAGAGGTTATTTCAATTTTTAGCCCCAACGGCTTCAATGTAGTGCGTAGCACAGAGTATTGTTTTCCAAATATGTTTCGATTGGATACCGGCGTAATATACCAGTGGGAGCAGACAGTTAGAGGACAGGTTGGAACATTATCGGGTCTATGTTTACGAAGTAATGGCATGCCATATACACGTCGCTGCCAGGGCAATTTTTTACACGGTGCTTACTGGGAGTTAATGAAGGAAAACATAACGTGTCAGCTTGAGCATAATAATTTAAAATTAACAGAAATTCTTTACAGTTTAGAAAAATCGAAACTAGTTAAAGTTTCACCGGAAAGAGTAGTAAAAGAGGTTAAGCACATTTTGCAAGAATCTGCAAAAAAGTTCTTACCTGTTGATCTGCATTTTGCAGCTAATATTGTGCAAGCTTCGATTAAAAATGTTGATAGAAATATTTTGAATTTGCCTCCTACTCACAATTTTTTTAAAGAAACTACCTTGGATCTTATAGCTATTTACAATTATTTGATAGATGTAAGAGAGTCTACCATTCGAATGTCAGCTAAATTAAACTCAACTAACAAACTTCTGGAGGCATTTGAAAATGCAATGAACACATTATCATTGCAAACAATTTTTGGTGATAACAGCTTAAGCAATCCCGTGGATAATTCTTACGAATTAGACAATAGCAGTGATGTTGAAGTGCTGGATTATGTGGATATTGGAGTATCTGTAAAAATATCACACAATCTACTCTATTTTATAATCAATCCGTCTATTGCCAATATTTCTGGAATTGCAATATTTCAAAATAATAATGACAGTGATATACCGATAACTTTGAAAGGAGCATTTAAAAATGAGCACTTCCGTTTTCTGGAGTCCGATTATGAAATTGAGGACTTAATATCCGAGCCAAATTTGCAATTTGGCACCTACGTACCAGAAAAATTGTTAAGCCAGCTGGACACAATTTCAAATGCACCAAATGCCACCAAAAACACAAAAACTCTTGTGGTTATTAAAGTGTACTCGAACGATAAACTTTTTCAGCTGCCAGCCAATCATACACCACTATCTGCATTCGGCCGTGTGGTATCAATATCATTACCCGGCCATAGTCCGCATTTACCTGAGGATTTACCGCTCGCTTTTCGAGTTTATAATAGTTCATATAAGCACAATGATACTACAAAAATGTGTAGCTATTGGAATTATGAAAATTGGGCCTCTGATGGCATTCAGGTCTCAAATCTTTTAAGCACTAACAAAGATATCCTTTTATGTCAAGTGAGCCATCTAACACCATTTGCATACCTAGTAGGCGTTAATTTCACAGTGGAGGAAGACATTGAAGTCAATATTCAGTACGCAGATCATGTCCAGGCACTTGATATAATAACTGTAACAGGCTGTTCTTTATCTCTTCTCGGTATTTGTGGCATATTCATCACCGCTGCAGTATTTAACTCATGGCGACAAAAACCGTCTTCCAAGGTACTACTACAACTATCGGGAGCAATAGCATTGCAAATGATAATTCTTTGCTTTGTCAATACAAAGGAATACTCACTACATTTAATTATAAATGAGATTGTACCTAGATGTGTAGCCATTGGCGCCTTACTCCACTACTCTGTGCTTGTACAATTCTTCTGGATGATGGTCATTGCATATTTACAGTTCAAGAGATATGTTCAGGTATTTGCGGGAACTAGACCGCACAGATTCTTTATGAAGTCCGCCGCATTCTGTTGGGGTGTGCCAATCATACCAGTAGTTTTAGTGATCATACTGGATCATGATTCTTTTAGTAAAGGCGCAATATGCTACCCATCAGGATACGCGCTTTATTTCGGCATAATTTTTCCCATTTCTATCATTATAATAGCTAACTTTGTTATATTTTGTCTTATTATATATAACATATTAGTTAGGTCAAGCGTACCAATTAGGCACACTGAAAAACCTATTTTAATATATCAGATACGACTATCAGTACTTTTATTTTTCTTAATGGGATTCACATGGTGCTTTGGCTTTTTATCAACAATGAAGGCTGGTATTGTTTTTTCATATTTTTTTTGTCTCACAGCAACACTGCAAGGGTTTGTTATCTTTGTATATTTCATTATCTTAGACCCAGTGACGCGACGCATGTGGGGCGAATTTTTATGCAAGCTTTGTTCAATTGACAAAAGTTTTCTTCAAAGTACAGGCAGTGTTAAGGACACAACAGAAACGTATTAAATAATGTTAAATGTATTGCCTTGTGTTATTATTTGTTTATTTATCCAACATGAAATGTAATAGTATTAACCAATATTTAATTTTAATGTAATTTTTATTTTTATTCAAATAAAAATAGTTAACTCTTACACAAGTATAATAAAAGGTATAATTGACTTTTTTTATTTGATTAAATTTAATAAGTATATGATGCAAACGAAATACACAAATTATAAAATCCGTGCAGGAATCAAAGGTGCGACAAATGTGAAATGGGCGGTGGGTTATCAACAGAGAATATCAAAAGATTCTTGAAAATTATCCAATTATTAGTAAAGGAATTACACACCATCAAAGTTGCTTTATTATTAATTAATCTTACAAAAACAGTAACAGTCACAATGAAGGATTCCCGCCCTCATTGTGTTAAAATTCAGAAACGAATAAATAGATTAGTATTTAAAATGTAAAATATATAAAATAAGATGCTCATAAAATAGCACACTTTTTTTTTGCAAAGATGGAGGTCCTACGTAGCCGACCAGCGATAGTCGAATTTAGTGTGGAAGATATAAGCTTTCTTGATTTATAACTGCGGGGCGGCTGAAGTCGTGGCCAACCAATTCTTGGCTGATCCTTAAAGTATTAGTATTACTAGTTACAAATTTGGGTGACTCTAGTTTTTATGCAAGAAATTTATTGCCAATATTTTATTGGAAAATAATATTGTTGATCTGTTTGGAGGTTTACGCGTGACAGGTATAAGCATAGCTGGAATGTTTTTATCATCAATTTTGAAGTTATCCATCTTCCAAATTTGGTAGATCTACCCTGGCCCACACATCCATCCGAATAACGGACCCTAAAACTTATTTTAAATTTTTATTTTGGTACAATTTGTATTTTCATAGAATAAAAAAGATACATATAACTATGTGGTTAAAGATTATTATATTTAATTTTCGTTTTAAAAAAATCTTTAGCAACTGTAATTATTTTATTTTTTCTAAGAACGGTGCAATCGGGCGTAACCAACTGCGGATTGCTCTGATACCAGTCTAATACTAGCTGATAGTAAGAGGTGTGTGAAGGTAGGTAGACAGTAGGTATGCGTGCCTTGTCAATTGAAAAAGGCTGTCAGTAATTTGTCTGTTGGCTCTAGCTCCAAAATTGTGGAAGATATCGATTTTTATGTATCGGGTGAGCGAGTCGAAGTCATTTTCTTACCAATCACTATAGCGGTAAGTTAACTTTTCTGTTATAATGGGTAAAAAGAGTACAATAATTTTGAGCAAAAGTGTGTAACAGCCAGAAGGAAGAATCTACGAAAATATATCTAAAGCGTATTCCTAGATTGATCTGATTAATATCAGTAGGAGCAAGCATTTTTTATGTACAAGTGCAGTATCTAAAAATGTTTGAAGGCGAGTTTGACAATAAAGCCAGATTACTCGACTATAGCATGCTTACTTTTTACTGGTTGAGTCAACGTTACAATGGAAAAACGGGTATTTAAAATAACAGTTGAATACAACTTTTGTCATTGTTGTGGCATATTATTTGAAAAACTTATCAATCTCTCTCCATTTTCTTCAATTTTAAAAAATACATTTTTTTTTGGTCGTGGTAGCCTTATTAATATTTCAAACAGCAATATCCGCTCAGAAGAGTGCCTCAAAGGCTACAAAATGCAAAAAATGAATAGGGAACGCTTCAGGGAAAATCGAACTCAATTATTTTTTATTTTATGATAAAATTATGACTTAGCAATAATTGACAAGCATAATGAGTTATTAAACTATTAAAAACAGGAGAGAACTTTGCAGTCGGGTGTTACCAACTGCGAAATACTCGGATACCATAAGTTATTCCAGCGGATAACAAGAAAGAAAAAAACAGGATGGGTGTAGCCAAGAAGTACTGTCCAAGTTTGCCTTTTAAATTGCGGTAGATATAACCTAGTTCCGTTCCTTCGAAATTCGGTAACTGTAGCTCTTATGTACGGACTATGGAAATTTTGGGAACGGGAATGGGCGTGGCCAAACAAATTATTAGAGAAGCTTCCTAGTAAGCTTCCTTCCAAGTTTGGTAACTGTAGCTAATAAATTGCGGGAGATAAGCTTCTGGGAATTCTGGAAGCGGGCGTGACAAAAAAAAAATAGTGGAGTACGATCTTAGTAATATACCTTCCAAGTTTGGCAACTGTAACTTTTAAATTGCGAGAGATATAGGCTTTTATCGTTTTTGTGGGCGTGGATGGGCGTCGTCCAAAATTTGTAACAGAAATGTAGAGATGTTTTGTAAAGAAAATCTCCCAAAGTTGCTTGCCAGCAGTTTGACTTTTTTGATCAAAGATCATTCAATATTTTTTTGATAACCTGTTACCTATTGTGCTATAGATACGTGATTTAAATTTTTTGGTTAGTTGCATAGTTCATGTTGATTGCAGAGGAAAGTGTATCTGAGGCTAGACAAAAGTTTAACTAAAGCTACAGAAGATCGCATGAAAGAAAATGCAGAATGGAAGAGACGATTTTGTATTTGAAGAAGGGTTTATAGCAATTAAAGAAAATTACAACAAAGTTGTGTGGTAATTTAACATGAGCCAATCATTCTATTGTTTTTATTATTTTAGAAATGAATTTTTTTCAGAACCTTAACTGAGAAATATAAACTTTGCAAAAATAAATATAATTTTTAAATTTAGAAAAGACGGCAAGACCACGTATATGACGGGTATATACTATAGTGACCCAAAACGAGCGAAATTTGACCAGATCATTGAGAGACTAGCACTTTATTTTCAGATAGTGAAGATAAGTGCCCATAGTGCAATCTACGGCGGCGGAAACTATTAATCAAACTTTGTGTCTCTGGCTCAAAGATTGTGAAAGATATACACATTTCCAATTTGTGGGTACAGTGGGCGGCTGTGCTGATACTGGCCTCTAGTTTTGTATTTATCTTTTGAGTTGTTGAAGGTATATAGTCTTATGGGCTTGTTTTTATCGACATTGGACCGGAAGTTTAACATTTTGTCTGATCCGATCGTAGACAAATGTATTTTCGAAGTATACCTTCAAGGGTATTGAAAAAAGTTGAGTTCGTACACAGTTTGCTGTTATTTAGTGTAATTGAACATTCCCATAAATTCACTAATTTGTTTAAGCCTAATTTCAAATTTCTTGTGAAAAACATTGTTTTGGTGACTTCTAAAAATAAGTAATCACAGATCTATGCATTTTATTAAAATAATTAAATATTGATTTCTTTATATTTGATCAATACCTGACTTTTGTCTCAGCGCAATAGACGTATATACCGACACATTGGGGAGGAAAACTTTAACTAAAAGCTAAGATCAAACTAAGTTTGTTTTGCCTCACTGGCATCATTGTGCAAAATCTCATTGTTAATATACAAATAGTTTTATTTATCTGCCTACTTCGTATGTTATCACAATAGTCCAATTTAATGATTACACATTGTCAATTGGATTAAATTATCTTGACCTTTGACCACCAAAGATTTTTAAATTATTATTAAAGTTTGCATTCTTATGTGACTTAACACGAAATCTATTAAATTTTTTCTACTTCTGTACAAGCTGCAGCGTAACTTTTTAATTTTTTATTCAAATGAATTTATTCTTTTAACAAATGTGTATTGTAGAATTGTTATTTTCAAAAGAGTACCTAAATAACTGGAAGTTGCAAATTTTATTTTTTAGATTTATAATATTTATTATTAAAACTTTTCAATATAAAACTTTCTCAAAATCCTTGCCTACTATATATATTACTGCACAACCACTTTATTGCACCAGTCTTATAACCATGAAGGTTGAAGGTTCAATACGATCAAAAGGTAAGACCTTCAGTCAGCGAATTACCGGAACGCCCACAGCCCTGAAACCATTCTGCACTCCCGCAAAAGTTCCACAAGCAATACCGCACTGCCCCTGGAGTCATGAAGAAGGCAGAGTCAGAAGTGGTAATTCTATGTTGAATCTCGAACAGTTTACTTTAAAAGCTGAGAACAAGACGAAATATTTGCTATGCTCGAATAGTTTACCCGCAAAGACGAATAAATAATCGACATATTAGAAGCTCAGTTTTTTTTTTTAAATTAAATGGTTCTTTATATTGTGTCTTACTGCAATGCAGCAGACGACGAGTAAAGCCACGTGCATTAGGTCTACGATATAAGCATATGAAGAACGTGAGATTGATATCAACACTAAATCCAGTTTCACCTGCCGAGAAACACTTTATTAGTGTATCGCTCCACAATTTAATTGGTGGAGCATATAGCTTTTTGTCCAGAAGGATAAGCCACAATAGTAGTATGTGTGAATGGCGTAAGTGCTCCAATAAAAATTGCAATGAAGAAATTAAAATAATAATTACCCACGTAAACACAGTGTAAATATTAAACAATTCAGAGTCACTTATTTATAGTATTAAGAAGTCAATTTTAAAAGTCTTGTCTCCTGACTAACATTTTTATAAGAATTTGTGCTATCGCATCTCACTACTTCATACTATTTTTTTCTTGGTCTGATTATGGTTTTCGCGGGTTTTCCTCAATCCATGCAATGAATGTTGGACCGATTTCGCATTTAAATACTCCCAGAAAACTTACAAATATTTATATTATTTTAAATTAACTTTTTACTTAATTAATTTATTAAATTAATATTTAAATTTTAATCAAAATAGTTGTACTTTTTGTATTTTACTATTTCGATTTTTTTTAGTGGACATTAAATAAAATAAAATAAAACACCAACGACTTTTGAAACTTTTTGAAATTTGAGATGGACAGAAGTTTACATTCTACAGTTTTTAAAATATCGTCCTCCATTCCATTATACATTCAAGCAACTGTAATTTCCTACTTTAAAAAATTATGTCTTTCACTTAACATAAGTTTTTCACTTGTCATACCACCGACTAATGCGTATGACTTATTTTGTCATTAAAAAAAGGACTCCTACTATTCTATCTTCCAAGGATAAGAGCTTAAATTTGTGGAGATATTGGTATGTGCGCTACCAGCTTTTTGGTCTTTTATTTCCAAATAATAACACAGTTATTTCCACAACTTCAAAATATTTATTTGTAATATGTGCAAAGGCTAAGGTGGCTTAACGCTGGCAGATGCAGGTTAGGTTTGTATGAATGTGTGCTCTTAACGTAGTGCGTACATGTTAATACAGTTTAATCAACTAACATAATTATATTTTTGATTCCGCCAGGATCATGATCATGGCCAAGCTATATCAAACGGCCTATGGTACTTCCGCCTTGTCAGCATATTTCACCAACGCTGGACTCAGTCGCAAATACCCAGAACCAATTATTGCCTTGTCAGCATATTTCATCAAGCTGGATTCAGCCGAAATTATCCAAAACCAATGGCGACAGAGCTACAGCGACCAAAGTGACAACGACAACACTTAGGCAGAGTTAGCAGTTCGAGGATTAATTATTATAAGCTTAAGTTTACAAAATCCGTTCTAATAAAGCACTCAAAAGAAAAAACGATCCGGTTTTTTTTTTTTTTTTTTTTAATAAAAATCAATAAAGATTTGTTTAGTTGGCGATCGAGCAGTGACCGGTGCGGAGAATAAGACAATCGTGAGTTAAAAGTGACTAAAATAGCCAAGCAGCCGCAAATACGAGCACGATCAGTGACAAAGTGATAAAAAAACTCCGTACCGGTGCCACTAATATACCGCTGACATCACTGTAGTGTCTGCCCGCAGAGTACCGCGAGAAAAGTGTCTGGAAGAACCGGAGTCATCCATTGCTACTCGTCATCGTCGTGGGAGGCGAAATTCAAAAGAGCATCGCGGGAGATTCACCGGAATTATAATTATTATGTAAGCGTAGTAACTAAGAAAAGAAAAATTAATACCACTAATTTTGTAAAGAAGGAAAAGAAAGAAACCATATCTAAATAAAGAAAAATTATGAAATCAAAAGAAAAAAATGAAAAGAAAGAAAGCAAATCCAAACAAAATAAGAGAATCAACTAAAGACAAAATTGTTTGTAAAATCGAAACTTACAAAATACTTTTTTTTTTAAATCAAAAAAATAAGTCTAAGAAAAAAAGAAACTACAGAGTTAAAAAAAACCCTAACAAACCACCAAAAAAAAAAAAAAACAGGAATTTATTAATCAATTATTTTCAATCGAAACAATCTTGCAATGGTGATCTCATTGATTGATTACGTGGGCAAACACCCCCTTAACGCACCGCGCGGACAGCCTCGAAAATCCAACGCTACTAAAACAGCAGAACAGGTTGAACAACCAAATCCCTATTTCATGATCAACGATGATTGATGATTCAGATATTAATTTTCAGATTAATTCCATTGCATATCGAGGAACGGAGCTCCACTGAATTTTCTAATTGACACAGGCTCAAATTAAAATTACATAAGTTAACATTTATTATAAGGAATAACTAAAGCCAATGCACTTGAATAAATATCATAAAACACGCGCGCCTCGTCAGCATATTTTCGGCAACAAGGGACTCAAACAGAAATATGCTGAGCATACGATCACAGATAAGGCGCATGGAGAAATACGACACGCACATTCCACTTGAAGACCATCGTGGGACCCAGAACGGATAACTGACACCACCAGCTACAAAGTCGCAGCGATCAGCAGAAGCAGAAGTCCCAGGTTTAGTTATGATAAGTTAGAGTTTATGAATTCAGTTTAAATAAAGCACCCGAACAAAACAATCTTGTTTTTTTTTAACTAAAAACAGTAAGTACCGGTACGGAAATATAAGTTAGTGAAAATGAATCAACCACTTCTTGTCAAGCGCCTCAAGCAGCCGCGAAACTTCGCAAAAACATTCAGTGTCAAAAAGTGCAACATTCGATCAAAAGCGCATCAAGTAGCCGCATATACGAACAAAATCAGTGCCAGTTCTATCAAAAGCGCCTCAAGCAGCCGCAGATACAAACTCGAATCAAAACAAAAAGTGTAAAATATAACAGTACCGGTGCCACAACACCGCCTGTAGTGTCCGTCCGCAGGGTACCGTGAGTGAAGTATTCAGAGGAATCTGAGTTACCCATCTCGACTCGAAATCGTCGTGGGACAAAAAGGATAAATTCTAAAGGATCATCGCGGGAGATTCGTAGGATTGCTGATTATCCTGTAAGCATAGTAACTAAGAAAAAATCTATGATTCAAAGATAGAAAAACTAAGAAAATAAAAAAATAAAAACAATTTTTTAAACTAAGATTCAAAAAATAATAATTAAGAAAACCAAAAAAGAAAAACTAGATAAAAATTAAGATTCGAAAAAGAAAAAATAGAAATTAAGAAAACAAAAATAGAAAAAATATTAAATAAGAAAATAAGTTTCAAAGATATAAAAATTAAAAAAAATGAGAAAATTAAATAAGGAAATTAAGACTCAGAAATTTTCAAACAAAGAATAATAATATTTTTTAAGAAACTGAGCAACTATAGATTAAGTAACAAATTTTCGTAAAATAATTCTTAATAACTAAATAACTTCCCAAAAATATTATAAATTTAAAAATTCAAAAATTCTTAAAAGTGGTCCGAATATAAATTTACCTTAATTCGTAAAAGACAAAATTACAAAATACAGTCAAACGAATAGTCAGAATACCTAGCCAACTTGAAGCTGGGAGCAGCCAGTACCAGCTCCCAAAGAAATACCCAATCTGGCAACGCAGCCTATACAAGCAAAAGCCTGAAAGATACTATTGTATTCCTGGTAAAAGAAACTCTCCAGGGTGGCGATATAATAAGGCAAGCAATAAATACCGAAGGTAGCGATTGTCTTAATGATATCCCATTTACCGGGCCGAGATTAGGGGAAGAGCACGAAAAGGTTCCCGAAATAACGCGGTTGAGTAGAGATTTTTCCGGAGACCGAACCACATTTGGTTCTTGGAAAAAAAAATGTAGAAAGAATAATGACCATTTATAATGGCCAAGAAGAAACCCACAAATATTATTTAATAACTCTGTCAATCCGAAACGAAATATAGGAGAAGCCGATGCAGTGCTCAAATCCTATAACACTCCTAAGAACTGGAAAGCAATTTCCAAGTGCCTTACAGAACATCACGCTGATAAAAGAGACTTAAAAACTCACGAATACCAAATGTTTTATTTAACTCAGGGACGTCTGTTCGTTCAAGAATTCTACCAGATGGTATATCACCAATTATCCCTCATCCTTAACCAAATAAGCGTACAAGAAGACGCATTCGAGATAATTAGGGCTTTGACGAATAATTATCGAGGTAAAGCCTTAGATACGTTCGTGAGAGATTTAAATGGAGACCTACCTAGACTCTTAGCAATCAAAGAGCCAAGGGACCTGAGCCATGCCTTGCATCTGTCTAACTTGGTAGAGAACCAAGAACATAGAAATGCTTTCTTATCCAAATCAAGACAGCAAACACCACCTTTACCGCCAGAAATCATAATCCATTACATAAATTGCCTCAAACCAATAACTCTGTACAATGGAGGAATTTCGACCCAAACCTATATCACACCCCTAAACCAAATATGAATCATCAGATGATGCAACAGCATAAACAATACCCGCAACCATTCCGTGGCCAATATACACTGCCGCAAAAATAATCGATACAGGTTCAAACCAAAATTACATCCAACCAAGTTTAGTTCCAAGTCCGAGACCAAACCAAAAAGCATTTAATGCAACGTTCATTGTTGGACAAACAAAAATATCCAACCACATTTTCCTTAGTTTATTCGGTCAAAGAAATAGATCAATCAAATTTTTCTTGCTACTGATCTTAAATACCTTTCATGGTATCCTAGGTAACGATACCTTCAAACAGCTGAATGCTGTGTTTGACGTCAAGAACGAAGCATTAATTATCGACAGACACTATAAGATTAAAATAAGAACTCGAAACACAGGCAGTAAATAACATAAAGTATGGAGTGACACTTCAGGCGAAAAAAGTTTCGAATAGTCATCGACTATAGGAAACTTAACTCTGTAATAATTTCGGATCGATACCCGATCCCTGAGATTGGAGAAATCATCGCACAATTGGGCGAGAATAAGTATTTTTCCGTACTACATCTGAAAAGTGGATTTCATCAAATCCCCCTCATCGCGAAAGACATAGAAAAAACTGCATTCGCAGTTAATGGCGGAAAATACGAATTCACCAGACTTCCGTTTGGACTACAAAATTCGCGATCAATATTCCAACAAGCATAAGACGATATCCTAAGGGATCACGTCGGAAATCTTTGTTACGTTTATATCGACGATATTATTGTCTTCAGAAAGTCGGAAGACGAACATATCAACCATCTAAATACGGTCTTCACGACCTTAGATAAAGCAAATATGAAAATTCAAATCGACAAATGCGAGTTTTCAAGAGCGAATGTTTCATTATTTCTGCAGATGGAATTAAAACCAATTGCGAAAAAGTAAGACCTATCAAAAGTTTTCCAATATCCAAAAGCCTCAATAACTTACGTTCTTTCTTGGGTTTATCAAGCTATTACAGAAGATTCATTCGGGATTATGCCAAATTGGCTAAACCCCTCCCTCCTAAGAGGAGAAAACGGTGGACTTTCAAAGAATCTCTCTCATAAAGCGGACGTAACACTTGACAATAATGTAATTAAAGCATTTGACAAGATTAAGAGCACGCTCAGCTCAAACGACGTGGTACTAGCGTACCCCAATTTTCACAAAGAGTTTCACTGGACAACCGATTCCTCAAATGTAGCCATCGGAGCAGTCCTAGAACAAGAGAGTAGACCCATTACTTACATATCGCGCACACTCTCGAAAACAGAAGAAAATTACGCAACTAACGAAAAGAAAATACTATTGCGTGGGCACTTCACAATCTGCGCAGACCATCAACCTCTAACCTTCGCACTGAGTAGCAAAAATCATAATGGAAAATTAAAAAGATGGAAAAGTTACCTCGCAGAGTACAACCACGAATTAAGATATAAGCCACGAACTTCTAACGTTGTTGTAGATGCTCTATCCAGAAATCCCACAAAACCCGAAAATAAACAACACAACAACATCAACTATACAAAGTGATGACAGTTCATCATACAACTTATTCCAATTACCGTCCCAATTAACGTCTTTAAAAATTCAACTTATCTTATTACCATCAAACACAAACAAACATACCACAGATACATCGTTAAAAAACCAGACTACTCAGAAGACGACTTAATAGACATTTTGAAAAAATGGGTTAAAACCCAAAAACTGTCAATGGGCTATTCATGACGGAAAATATGGCAACAATTCAGAACATATACCCCTATCATTTCGGGAGTTTCAAAGTTAGGTATTCTGCATCCATCAAATTCTTACTAGAAAACCAATTAAAAG
The DNA here is from genome assembly GCA_035042385.1 of Drosophila engyochracea. Taxonomy (NCBI): domain Eukaryota; kingdom Metazoa; phylum Arthropoda; class Insecta; order Diptera; family Drosophilidae; genus Drosophila; species Drosophila engyochracea. The sequence goes on from JAWNLK010000172.1 coordinate 338,149, forward strand.
CAAAAATCTACATGATACCACCATACAACTCAACAAATAACGGTCAAGTTTAAAGATTTCATTCAACACTTACCGAAATAATAAGATGTGTGAAAAAGGATGACGGAATAACAAATTTCGAAGATTTTATATTTAAGTCCACTCAACTATACAACCAATCCATACACTCCACCGTAAACGCAAAACGAATAGATATATTTTTCGGAACACGTCACCAACGACCCGAAAGAAAAATAGACACAAAGTCACAGAAAAATTAATAAACAAACAAGTTAATGATCTATAATACCAATATAACAAGAAAAAAGCAATAAAATAATACAAAAAGGGTGACATAGTTTACTGCAAAACAGACAAAAGATTATGTTCTAAACTGACCCCGAAATATAAAAAAGAAATAATCGAAGAAAATCGAAATTCCACCATACAAATACATAGTGGACGGATAATCCATAAAAATAATTTAAAAACATATTATTTTACAGATTCTTCCAACCAACATGCCTCAGTCTAGCGACCATATTGAACTACTCCCATTCACAAATCATACCCATAAAAACAGGAGTCGCTGCGGTAGAAAACGGCATCTACAGAATAATTCATGTATTCAATATTGAAGAATACGAACATAAACTTAACGACATAAACAAAACACACCGACTATTTCCCTTACTTGCATTTGAATTCGCAAAAATAGAATCAGATTTGAGAACACTAAAACCAACACAAAGAAAAGTCAGAGCAGTCAATGCATTAGGCACAGTTTGGAAATGGTTGGCCGGCACGCCGGACCACTACGATTATGAAATTTTAGTTTCAAACACAGATGAGCAAGTAGAAAATAACAACAAACAACTAATAATAATAAAATAAGCAAAAGAATGAATGAATTAACTGAAAACACAAATAAAATTGTAAAAGAAACCATAGACATAGAATTTTCAAAATGAAATAGCTACACTACTGAAATACAAAATAAAAATTTTTAAAGAAGAATTAAATAATTTAATATACGCCATTCATTGGGCAAAAACTAACACAAGAATCTCAATAATCCTGTCAAAAGTAGAAACCGAAAAAATTGAAAACTTACTAGAAGAAAAAAGTACATTTTTTATTAATCCCGAAGAATTGTTAGAATTTGCTAAAACTAAAATTGCCACAAATGGCAAAAAAATTTGTAAATCATTAATATTCCAATTTTGTCAAATGAAATTTGTACAACCTTATTGCTAGTACCAATAAAAAAAAATACAATGAAATCAATAATAAATTAAAATTCAATAACATAATTAATTATACTCAACAAATATTTTGAATTAAGGAAAATTGTGAATATCATAACGATAAAAGCATTTGTAAAAAAACTAAGCTAGTAAACCTAAATAACGACACTTGTGTATCACGAATTCTCAAAAACCACGAAGAATTGTTCACCAGATATACGATAATGCTCAACGATTTCAAAGGAGAAATAAAAATCGACGAGGAAACAACGGAATTACGGTGAACATTCCTCATCCAATTCGAAAATTCTAGTCAGCATAGGAGACCTTTACTTATCGAAAGTAATGACATCCGTAGAAGCAACACCACCGTTGCTGCAAATAATAGAGGGAAAATCAGAAGTCGAAGAAGAACTCTCATTGCAAATGTTTAAGGAGATAAACATTAATAATACAATTTGATTCTTTAATTTGGGTTAATGTATAAGGACTTTAACTGTTTATTCAATTAATTTCCTTTCACGATCGAAATCTCTAAATAAATGCCAGTAATAAGATATGTTATTTATTTGAAACGTGAAGTGCTGAATGAAATTATATCTAAACCTAAAGAAGCCGCTCGGCTGCCAAGCGCTTCTGCTGCTGTGCATTTATGTTCTTAAATTGTTGCGGCATTTCTCAAGTATATCCTTACGAATGATGTTATAGTCCGGGTGTAATTTTAAAACTTGTTGGCAAACATTAACAGCGCTCGCATAATTCTTTTTCTTCATATTGCTCAATGCTAATTTGTAACCAATATGTGGTCTAGAACGGCCACAGCTTTCCCAGGCCTTTTGATATTGTTCGGTGGCATCGCTGTAGGACTGCAACTTTTCTGCAATATATCCAGCCAATTCGTAAGCTTTTGTGCTTGATTTATTATATTCCAAAACACGTTCCACAAATGTTTCGGCAGCATCCAATTTATTGGCATGAATATAAATATCAGCAAGTAGCAACCAGCTTCGCTCTAAATACTCAGCTTCCTCATAATTCCAATTAAGTCGAGCTACACGTTTCAGTTGATTTTTTGCTCGCTGAATTTGCTTTAGCTGAACTAAAGCCAAGGCTATAGCGTACACAACAGTAATCGTTAATGGGCTTCCCTCATTCTGCATAAGCTCAGTCAGATCCTTTAGTGCTGATTCAACTTGAAGCTTTTGTTTCGACGCCATTTGTAGAAAATTCCAAAGAACTCGGCGATTCAATGCAGTTTCACAGATTTCTCCAGATCGAGGGCGCATTTCCTTGAGCAAACGATCGGCTGTTCGCAGAGCAATTATACGGGATTCACTAAGCTCTCCAATGTCTCCAGCCTCAAATAGATCATTTGCGCTCGGTATTTCGTCGTCTGGATTAATGCATATCTCAATCATATTGAGTTTAGCTTGCTGACCCCACACATGATCTCTGCGAGATAGATTAAAGTATCGCAAAGCGCAGTTAAGATTTCCGTTATACCATTCGAATAAACCCTTGCAGTAATTGAACCCTGGGGAGTTCTTTGACTTTAAAGATGACTGTTCAGCTCGTTGTAAAAAGGGTAAACTCTCAGACAAAGTACCGGAACGCCTCATAACTTCAATTAGACGGGCCAAAGCTGTCCAATTGCAAGGCTGAGATAATATGAGTTGTGAAAAATGGTACGCTGCATTTTTAAATTCCATCTAAAATTAAAAATAAAATTAATTTAATTTTATAATATGTATCTATATATATTATATATATATTATCTGTATAATAATAATAAGACATAAGATAACAAATTGTTAGGTGTCTATTATTCGAGTCCGGCGTTTTGCTATCTGCACTAAATCATTAAATAATAAATATGAACAATCACTTTATTTGGAAATCGACCAAATTGATAATATCAACTCGAGAAAACATATCTCCCACAATTATAAAGCTAGTCACCAAATTGGTTGGCGATGTCCTTCAAGGGTCGGCATCGACCACGAAAGTTTATTACCGGTAACTCTTCAATGTAATTTAATTTTCAAAATGGGTTGCTACGGTATACCTGATCATCGTATAATTTTAGAGCTAGGCATAAAAATGCTTGTATTACCCTGCAAAATAGAGAAAAACAAATTTAAGAGTTAAACTTTTCAAACTTTCAAAAGATGGTTTACCACGAATCTCCTTCTCATTCTTTGCAAATAATGAAAGCAACCATTCCTTATTATTTGATACAGTCTGGAATTGTCACAAGTTTTCCGTTCAGTAAAAGATGAAATACGCTCTATGGTCTTGCAGATTTTTGAGCATGGTTTATTTATATATGTGTTCCCTGTTTCATGTTTAGCTGTGACATGTGCTCAATGTTCAACAATTTTTTAATTGAATCTTATCAGCAGGCGCGAAATTATCTTTGAACGATCTGAGATCTGTTCCGACGTATTTAGTAACCGCAGCTAAAAAGCAAATATATTCCAAGATTCAGTAATAGTTTTCAAAACTGAACGATTTGCGTGTAAAGACACAGATAACGCAGACAAACACGCGGACAGACGGACATGTCTACATCGACTCGGCTGGTGATACCAATTTCCCAAAATCCAATTTTGAAAGGTATCTTCTTTTCCATCTGTTTTCATGTATCAGAATAAAGCACACATGTTTTTTGTACAAACTTTCAATAATAATATTTATACTACAATTATATACATACCTTTCTAAAAGACAAGTCTGCCATCAACACTAAGGCTGCATCATTACTGCTATCAATTTGAAGAACCTGTAAACAAGTATTACGACACATATCCATTTCCTTCGACTGCATTTGGAGTTGAGCCAGAGAGACCAATATCTCAATATCATTTGGAGTATATTTAATACATTCCTTGAAATGTTCAAATGCTAGTTCGGTGTTTTTCATTTTAACTGCCTGTTGCGCGATTAGAATACATATTCTGCGAAAAGAATGTTATGTAATTGAAATTAGTTAACTGCATGAAAATATGAACATTTTATATCTGTGTGTGTGTTTCATATAATGTGGTCTAGTTGACAATGGTCGCCGAATTAAAACCAAATTCACCACTCAAAGGCAAGACTAAGACCTGGCTGTTCAAGAACGATTCGATACCGAGCAAAAGAGTACGGAAATGTCAAGAGAGATGTCGCGGAGTAACAAGAACAAACACCGATCAAGTGGAAAGCAATGGGGATTTCAAGGTAATTATTGTCTTGTGCAGCACTTCAAAGTAAATTTTTCTTATTCCAGTCAGCAGCAAAGCCAGTAAGTTTGCAAAGCGGTCCAAGAAACGATTGACAAAGATTGATATACTCCACAAACAAGCATCACTCCTATTTCATCATTCCAATTCGTTTGAATGAGTGTAACAATTACATATTGCCAAGAAATGCTTCAAGTGCAACGAATTTGGTTACATATAATGAGACTGTGTGAAAAGAGTAGTGCCAAATCAAAGACCAGTATAGTTTGCAAATCCTCAACTGGGTTCAGTTGATGATGGCACCGGCTTGTAATAGCATCATAGTGGTCCACAAAATACCGATGATAGCTTTACATGTATCCTGAACCTAAGTCAAGGTCTCTCTCGCAGTCATGAACTGGTAAGGGTTTAAGTCATGGTTCGACGTAAGGGTTTATCGCGCCAGGCTAAGGTGTAATGCGATCCGCATTGATAGCCAGCCTGTCTGAAGGCCCGCAAATAGCGAATCTCCCATGGAGCATAACGGTGATACGGGTACCCGGTGACCTCTAGTATGTGAAGCCCTAACTAATGGAAATCTCATGAATTTTAATAAATACAAAAAAAAAAAACCGAAGCAGCCCGATACTCGCACAAAACCGAAGGGGAATAGTCCCGATAAGAACGCGAAGGCAATCGCTTCAAAGATTGGCCAAAGCTCCAAATCAGCAAAAGCAGTCAGAACCTGTTTGCAAAGCCAGTAGCGCTGGGATAGTTCGCAAGTATCCTGCCACATCCATCTTGGAAGGGGAGCAGAGCACTCGAGCAGCTGATCTTACAGTTGGGGCGGGTGCGAAAGATGAAATGCCAATACGGGTACCCAGTGACCTCTAGTATGTGAAGCCCTAACTAATGGAAATCTCATGAATTTTAATAAATACAAAAACAAAAAACCGAAGCAGCCCGGTACTCGCACAAAACCGAAGGGGAATAGTCCCGATAAGAACGCGAAGGCAATCGCTTCAAAGACTGGCCAAAGCTCCAAATCAGCAAAAGCAGTCAGAACCTGTTTGCAAAGCCAGTAGCGCTGGGATAGTTCGCAAGTATCCTGCCACATCCATCTTGGAAGGGGAGCAGAGCACTCGAGCAGCTGATCTTACAGTTGAGGCGGGTGCGAAAAATGAAATGCCAAAAGCATCCCAGAGACGTCTGGACCAGTGGCCAAGACGGCAAAGGTCTACCGGGAGGTCGCTGTCGATTGGAGCGAAGTCTCAAGAAAACTTCGCGCTCGCATTTGGATCTTCGCTAAGCGGCAGCTGAATTTCAGCATCAGCTCAGTGACCATAAAGCTGTACAATTCGCATGCACCGTCCGGAGGAGACTCTATCGACAAGCCGATAAGCCGGAGCTAGGTTATGCATCCGATACGCCGACGTTGGCACGGGGTCTCTAGACTATGTGTCGCGAGATCGACAAGGAGAATTTCTCGCTGCTAGAAGAGGAAGGGGTAAGATGTCCACTTGTTCTTGATTCTTCTGCAGATAAATCTCCACCACTGAAAGGCAGCATCGGGTGCTCAAATGCTACGCTTGGTTGGTGGCGGACTTGATATAGTAGTCCAAGAACCTTGGGTAGTCGGAGACAAGGTTGGCAAATCATGAAGTTATAACTACAAGCTAGATCTAAAGGGGGGTAAAATACAAATCTACATGACAACAATACGGTAGTGACCCTGGAGCTTCAGTGGGCTCCAGTACGGCTACTATCGGCATACATGGCCTATGACAGCGCAGGACCACTAGCTCTCGATATAAAGAGTGATCTAGTACTCTCTTTAAGTCACCAAGCCCTGACAAAATAAACCAAATACTGTAACAGCTGTAAATTGGCTATATAAATTGTTAAGGACGATTCTTAAGGGTGGCCAAATCCCACTTGGTTTCAGTCAATAAACACTTTTATTCCCAAAGCTGACTGAACATCCTATACCAGCGCAAAAGATTTTATACCGACTTTTATAGCGACTAATAAGTCTGCATCTTAGAAGGAAGGTCGAAATGACTGATATTGTAGTTGTAGTTACATAAATAGAAGAATCTCTACTCTCGACAGAATATAACATAATAGCTTTCATAGACATTAAAGATGCCTTCGACAACGTCATTCCGGAAGCGATAACTGGAGCTTTGGCACACCTGAAGGTTGACTCCCGATTAGTGGGACTGATCAATCAATTGCTTACTCACCGGATTGTGAGAACCTCACTAAAATCTCTCTCCAGGTACGTTAGCAGAGGCACGCCTCCTATCATCTCTCCTATGTAGCATGGCAGTAAGCGATCGGCTACGAGACATAGAGGGACGGCTGTCATACATACATACATCATATACGGATGATGTTGCGGTAATCTTCAATGAAAATTATCCCCAAGCTCTATGTTGTCTAATGACAAGCCGCTTTATAAAGGTCACTCATCCATTCTGGCAGATAATAATACAGTCCTTTAAAAAAACAGGCTAATGTGTGCCAGTAGAACATCTTACTACTTACTTAAATTCCCCAAACAGCGGAATGGACTCAAGTCACCCCAAACCACCGGCAGCATTAATTTTCCTCATAGATGGCTCAAAGCTAAACAAACGTGTATGCTGGCTCTGAGCAGTCACATATACAATAAACCTTCAGTCTTCCAAAGCCTTGCAGTGTTTTCCAGGCGAAAATACTAGCCATAAGTGAAGCACTGACTTGTCTAAAGAGGTATAAAGTCAACCCAAAAAATGTCAATATCTATATTGATTGTGAAGCGGCAATGAAATCGATTAGAAATTATAAATCGGTAACAAGCTATGGCAAATCTCTGCACGAAATTGCAAAACTAGTGATGATATGGGCTGATATGGGTGCCTGTTCATTAAGATATTGAGGACAACTATATAGCTGAGCCAGAAAAGGCACTAATGTACCGCTACTTCCAGATAAGATAAGCCATCTGCAAACAAAATGTCAAAGAGCAAAACAAACGCATGTCTAGCCATAGATGGCAAAATACACCTTAACCAGGCATTGGCTTTTTGACACTCATGCTAACAGATTCCAGGCGCCTTATAATGATTTTTGCAGAAACGGTAAAGAGGAAGAATAATGATCTGCCAAAAACTTGTTCAACTAGTGCTAGGAAATTGAGTAGAAACTGAATCACAGATTTTCACACCATTGAAAAAATCCCACGCGTTCCAGTTGATGACGCTCTGTGTGATGAACGTTACATGCTAACATCTTCCGGAACAAATGGGAATTTTTCAAATATGTGAAACACTTTTCACATAGGCAACATCTGTATCTACATCAGCCACAGTTGTTAGTTGAAGTAGTATTAAATGAGGTTTGGTGTTAAGTTTGTGTTCTCAAGCAATAACTAAAGCCACCTTGTTTTAATAATCTTCACTATGTTGTTTGAAATCTAGAGAAATCTAGTCAATGCGACTCCTTGTTGCCACAAATAATGTTAATTTAAAATAATCATGTAATCAAATACAATAATATTAATAATATTGAATACGATAAGATTACATTATTATTTATCGCGGCTATCGGACATTTTCAAATTATAATTTGAATTCTTTGCACTGTGTTTGTTTTCATTTTCGCAGTGAATAGCAATTATTATTAGTGGTGGACCGAAAAATACTGCCAGTATGTTGAGTGCAACAAAATGATTTAGGAACATCCCTAACTGATGGAGTAATAACCAATTTTCATATTGTTATATCATAGTGTTATTTGGAACTGTTATTTTAGAGATGCTAAATAATTTTATTTAAAACTAAACGATTTTAGCTTCATGCTATTATTAGTTAAACAAATATCAGAATCGGTGTCATCTAGCTGGATTTTTCGCGACAAATTTGACTTTATTTAACCATTTTTCACAGAAAACAAATTAATTTTCTGAAATATATAGAAATGGTTAAGTCATTTTGGAAAAAATAAAGAAAATTATATTGTAATATTTTAACATGATAGCGATATGGATTATCGCCAAATAAGCTTTATCTGTTGGCTAACTCATCCAGCTAACTTTAATTAAAAATACGCTAAAATGGCAGTACTGTCAAAATATGTGAGCATTGTGGCTGGTAGATAATCGATAGTGCTAAGTAAAATGTATTTTTGTGATAAGCAAAAACAATCGATATTGCTATCGATTGTTCTCCAGCTCAACTATTGAATGAACGCTTTGTAGAATAGCGTTCCTAAAACTAAAAATAAGTTAATTTTATTCAAACCAAATACTTGCTGCAATGGCAGACGAATTACAAAACTACAAATGCCAATTACAGCAAGTGAGTATTAATAAGAGCGCACACAATAGACTCCTGCATGGACACAAATTCTTTTGCTTTTGCTTTGCTTACTCAATTTTGTGATAAAAATGTATGCATATATATGCTATATGTATATATGTGGATTTGTGTGTATGTTTATTAGTCTGCTTACAATTGTGCATTTGTGCGTAATTACTTACTCTATATGCACTTTGCGTATGACTACAGGAGAATAGATAAATTATAATTTTAAAGAGACGCTAATTTCCATAGACTGATAAATAAAAAGAGTTGCAAAATTTTTTGATACAATTTTGAGTTGTTGACAATAGCAACATGCAATTTCTCCAAAACGGGTGTTTGGTGGAAAGTAACAGGTTTTCTTATATAAAGCAAAGTTGTTTCCAGCTCAATAGTTTTAGGCACACTTTTGTAATTTCATAGATTTTACAGATATTTGACGGATACCTTATTGTGCTTTTTACTCATTTGTTTTGCCCTTTTTGTGCAGGTGGAAGCCGCTTTACAAACAGATCCAAGTAATGAAGAACTTTTAAAACTGAAAGACGATCTAGAAGAGGTCATTAAGCTCACAAGAGATTTGATAAAGACACAATTGGAAGAACAGCGCAAATCCTCGTACGTAGAGCCATCTTCCTCGAAAACAGCTTCATCCAATTACTTTGACGAAATTGAAGCTGCTCTTTTAGAAGCTGAAAAGCTAGTTACATCTGCAAAGGTTTGGAAGATCGGTGACAAATGCCAAGCGAAATGGACAGAGGATGGTCAGTACTACGATGCAACCATTGAAGGCATAACTGGTAAAGGTGAAGTGAGCGTTATATTCGATGCCTACCAGAACCGTTCTACGACCATACTTGGTGAATTGCGTGAGCGCACAACTCGCAATGAAGTATTCCCATCTAATAAGTATGACGATGCTCTTTTTCTTTTGAGAGTAAGTTCTTTTTTCATATGGTATATCATTGCAGGCGTCATCGACCGAATCAAAAGGAATATTTAAAAAAACGAAAACAGAAAAAACAACAGCGCTTCAAAGACCTGGAAGAAGAGCGGGAATCGGACAAAAATAAATGGCTTAATTTTACTACTAAAAATCAAAAGAAACCTGGCATGAAAGTCAACAGTATATTTGCTTCGCCCGACAATGTTAGTGGGAGAGTCGGCATTGGTACATGTGGAACGGCCGGCAAAGGCATGACTGATTTTACTGTCGGAGAAAAGTATCGTAAGGGTCTGTAAATTAATAAAACTTTGAACGGTCTCAAATAAAAAAATAATTTAATTTTATTGTTAGATTAATGCATACATTGTCTTGTACCTGGCCAATTTAAAAGAAGTTTGTAAAGTGTGAAGTTTTAATTGTTTTCACAGTTCTCTATGAAAATGCATTGACAATTGCAGACAATTCTTTTGGGGAAATATGCCAATGCTAAATGGGCTAAGGATGCGCCTTAGGCCCCTCACATAGACAGTAGAGCCAAGCAGACAACACATGGAGACCTCAAAGCTAGATAAGTGTATTGCAACACCACAGCAGTCAAACAAACGACAGTCTAAGCCAGTGATAAAGAATCATTCTATTACGATGGTTCGGACAGATCAAAAGATTTTTATATTTTGGGTGTCAAAACGAAACGTAACTGACTGCAGAATACTCTGATACCAGGATACTACCAGACTACAGGTGGGCAGAAACCTTTTTGCATTTGAGCAGGAACATCATTAACATCGGACAGATAAATCATATAGTTCTGCCAGTATCTTAAATCTCAGAGACTAGAAGACCTAGAGATTTTAAATTTGGAATATAACCTCGTATATCAGCTTTAGCACAGACACATACAAATACATAGACCTAAGTAAGGAGATTGACTTTAATGATGTCCTGCTACGATGCTTTAATGTCCATATGGTTCGCGGCTTTAAAAAAATTAAAATATAGGTCCTGATTCGGATTCCGAATTTCAATCGGTAAGTTTCGGTTTCTGGTTACGAGTCCCGCTTGACACCTTGATTTCAACTAAAACGAAAAAGTCGGCAATTACGCTAATTCATGAGATATGAATGTGAGAGTAGGTTAAGAATATTAGATCATATGGGACTGTTAACGACTTTTGTGAAAAAGTTGCTGAAACAAGTCGTTAGTTGCCTTCCGAACATGTAATAAAAAACCATTCTGTGGGTCTGCTTGTTTTTCTCAAATACTTAAGATGGATGAAGCTGAAAAAGTTAGTTCTACCATATGTTGGAAAACATATGCAGTCCAGTTTCCAAATCTCTGAAGCTAAAGATATGTTTCATTTATCGTTAAAAATATATAGATTTTCAAGAATTGACTAATCATGACAGTTATAGGTGAAATAAAGTTTTTGATTCAAGATTTGAGCAAGTAATAATATATTACTCCAATAATACAAGGAAAACTATATACCAGCGCTCTTAAAAATAAATTTTGGTTCCCAGTATCTGCTTCAAGTTAGTCGTAAAAGCAAATTACCAGTCAGCCATTTTCATTTCTGATACGCAACAAGATTTTCAAGCCAAATTCAACTAAAAAAAAAATTGGCTTCATTGGGCCCTGTACTTAACTATTAAGATGTTCACAAATATTGTGAAAAAGAAATGTAAAATCATCTAACATTGTTTGACTTTCACAAAATTATTATTGTTATTCCATTTGTCATTCCAATGAACGAGTTCGAACTTTTTAAGTTTGATTGTGTTTGCAAACAGGGGCGCACAAAATTTTCTTATGGATGAGCAAACACCAATGCATTTAAATATTTTAAACTCTGATTTCGAAGGATTCAGTCCGTGTGAGACCAATGTTATATCTATGGAAAATAATGTAAGACTACACCCACTCCCGCCTCCAAACCAATATATTTCAAAGTGCAAATCGATAAGACTATATATCTCCCGCAATTTTAGTCACAAAACTTCAAACACAAATTCCTGGAACGTCCTACAAAGATCTCAGATTCTATAAATTTCTACGCCCAACCCAAGTCTTCACAATCTACTCCACTACTAAAAATACAAAAAGTTAGTAAATCTTCCGCAGTTTTTGAGCTATAGTCACATAATTCTGCTGGAATGTTACCGGGAAGTCTCCTTAAAGATACCTCACACAATCATCCTAAAATATATGACACCTACTTACTTTGATAACATTTTAGACTGCTCGTAAGGGCTTTCTGATTGCTCCACAGTACAAAGTTTCTGAACTCGGTATTGATTATCCCGAGCGTCCTGCAGTGTCGTCAACGATTCAAGAATGTTTCCAGATTTCTCATGGACACGAGCCAGTAGTAACAGTTGCTTTGTTCGTAGTTGTAGATCTGTAAAGCTGAAATCGTTACTAAAAAAAAAGAATGGTCAATTATATATTAAAGTAAAGGGTCAATATATTTACGTTTTATCCTTATGACCATCAGTTAATATTTTCACAGCATTCTGAAATTGCTTTAGTTGCAAAAATAACTCGGCCAAATCCAATTTTAAGGCACTGCACTCAGGATTTTGTATCACTTCATGGTAGTACTTTAAAGCCTTGGCATAGTGATGACTTTTAACGTAAGCTCTTCCAAGTTTTCTGATTAAGAGTGTGTTTGAAGGACAAATATTGCATGCTTTTCTATATGCATCAATGGCCAAGTCTGTCTCTATAAAACAAAAAAAAAAATAACGTAATAAGGCGTTATGTATTATTAAAATCCATTTAGTGCCCACCTTGTATTGATAAATATGCCTCTCCTAACATCAAAAAGCTTTTAGACTCCGGTCGAGCTTCAACTAATTCCTTAAAGCACTTGGAGAATGCGGAACGATCCTTTTGGTGTCGTAGGTAAATGTTGGCCAAATGTGTCTTGGCCTGAAGTAAAAAGTCAATAATGATTTATAAAGTTTTGTTTTTTTTTTGTTTGAAGTTATGATTTATTAACGGTTATTTATAGTGTATATTGGAAGTGAAATACTTATATTTTGATTAATGGAAAATATTTATTAATTAATTGGATAGTGTTGGATTTCGTGGGACAGGAGGAGCTTGCTTAACAGTATGAGTTTGGTTGGGTAATTCGCACCACCGTGCTTTCAGTTACATGAAAGAAAACATGTTTAACCTGAGATAACCTGCTCACAAGTAGATTTAATTATTAATCTTAAAGCTGACTGATTGTGGGGACTTAGCAATATGAGAGGAATATTATAGCACGCGTAACTAGTAATCCTCTAAATCAAATATTTGTTCCTAAGAGATCTCAAATTTCGTCAGATTGTTTTATTGTGAGTTGTACAGGATGTGATTGCGCTGTCAAACAATTTATGAAATGAAAAACTGATGTTAATAATTTTTCTTCCAAGAATTTTGAAAGTATAAATAGCACTCGAATCTTTGGACGGAATATCTTGGCAGAAAAATTGAAACAGAAATGCAGAATATATACGGAATATATTGACTCGGTTTTCCAAGTTGACTACCTATATGAGTATACAATAATATTAAAAGAAAACACTAGCTGATCGCTGGGATCACAAGTAATCAGATAGAATAAAAGATTTTAATCAAATGTTAAAACAAAATTGAGAACTGCTATTTTTATTTTTGAAAGGAATAACTAAATATCTATGCCTCAACCTGCAAAAATAATGTATAAATTCTTAGAACATGCATTATGCATATTATGTAAATATCCACTCTAATAATTAAACTATGTGCTCTTGCATTTGACAAATAACAGTCGCTTCGTGGAGAGCTTTCCTTTCTCGAATATAGTAAGAAGTCAGATTTTCACAAGTTACTTATAAAGTAAGAACACTTTTTTTGGCCAAATTAAAGATATGTATATATGAACAAATATTGCTATACATGTCCAACATATCTGTATAAAATATGAGATGTAACTTACAATGAAAATAAGAGAAACTAATAAGAAGAATAAGAAAAACTTACCTGAATAAAGTATGGTTGGTCTGGCTTAATTGTGGAGAGCAGACTTATTGCTTCGCTAACATTGCACTTCTCAAGCATTAGCTGCGAGTGTGCGATAACTAAACGGCCAATCTCGGGGGTATCACTAAATTCCTCCGCAGCATATTGTAAAATTCTTTCGCTCTCGAAAATGCCTTGTGTATCTCCAATATCGCGAAGAACATAGATTAGCTCAATGTATAATGTCATTTTATCGGAACTGGATAAAGTGTTATCAGTTTGCGCAACAAAATCATGGAGCTGGAGACTTGTGGACATCCCTCCAAGTAACTGCAACGCGTAAAGAAAGCACTGATGTGCCTCTGATAGTTTATTTTGATGCTTCAGTATGATGCCCTTTAGAAGATGGTACATGGGTCGTTCACGGACTGTAAAGGTTTGTGCCAGGGACAGTTCTAGATACTCTAATGCCTTGGGATACTGCTTTGTCTCTACTAGTATTTGAGCCAAGAGTAGATGAGCTTCAGTGAAAGTATCTCCAAACAATTTAATAATTTGCTGTAGACGACTTATGGCCTTTGAATATTCGCCACATAGAAAATCAACCTTTGCTCGCAAAAAGAGGGCCTATACAAAGGTGAAAAAGTAGTATTACTATTAATATAATAGAGATTTTATTCAAAATTATATACCCCTTGATGTCCGGGACATATATTTAATATGATTTCCAGTATGTTGAGACTATGCTTGAGGGTAATGTGTAATGATTCATGACCCAGGTCCAGTTCCTGGTGAGATTCCCTTATTGGAGCAGGAGTGTAACGAATGAGTTCCCCACATAGCAGAAGCATAAAATCCGGATTCATGGTACATACGTATTCAACACCAAAAGGAAACACACTAAATTTTTTTAAATGTAGATCAGCTGCTTTCACCAACAACTGCACTGACGAAGATTGCGGCTGCTTCGGCTCGGTCAACAAAGCCGACATATACATAACCATAGGCTCAGGTTTATTATCAGTAAGTTGTGTGAGATATGCTAACTGCTGTCGTATCTGTGGCATGCTTTCTACATCTCCAAGTGTTTTCAGTTTGCACAAAGTTAAGCCACAGAGGGCATCAAAGTTGCTGCTATCAATATTACAAGCAGAACGAAATGCTACCTCAGCATCGGCAACATTATTTAGCAGTAATTTTTGATGACCCAATTCGGTTAAAAGGCTCACATTGCCAGGGTTCTGATCAATCACTTTTTCGACGCATCGCATAGTCATTTGGAGCAATTCCAAATTTCTTGAGCAAATACGAGAAAATAATTGACATATTTCAATGAGAAGTGTATGATTGCCGGGCTCAATGCGCTCTATAGAAATAAGTAGTTGTTGCAGAGTCGTTGTGCCAGCTTTTAAATTGCTTTCCCTTACAATATGCAACAATCCCTTAGTGCGCAGCGCTGCCACATTAAAGGGCTCCATATTGATTACGCGAATGGCAGTATCCAGCGAGTAATCCCAGTCCAGTGCAGCCATCTGGGTTTCCATTTTCTCAATGAGCGGTATACTTATGTCGGGAAACCGTATGCTCAGCTTATTGATTAGTAGCAGCGACGCTTCGAATTGCCGACGTTTTTGAAAGAAACGCACAAGTGCTAGCGTGGCGTCAATATTCTTTCCATTGCTGCGAGCAATACACCCTTCGAGCATGTTTTGCAATTTTCCATTGGCAGACCGATCCGAACTCGAAGACAGTTCGGTCCATGCTTTTAAGACTAACGCCGCATCGAAATTTGCATCTATTTTCATAGCCCTACCTATATAATCGAAAGTCGAGTCGAAATCGCCAATTAAAAAGAGGAATACAGCTATATAGTAGCATGAAGAGGCGCTGATTGTGCTATTTCCATCCTCTATTCGATGCTCTAGTGCTTGCAATGCTTCAAGATCTTTTAGACGGCAATGTTTGTGAGCGTATATAAGTGTCATTGTAGCCGCCAAACCCAATTCCGATTCACTTTTCAGTGGGTTCAATTCACGAATACACTCCTGCATTCGATTTCCCAAGGCAAGTGCAATGCCATTAAACAATCTAAATTCCGATTGTATTGGGAATTTTGCTAATCCGTCTAATGCAATTTTCTGCATTGAATTATAAAAACGTAGTCTTCCATAGTAAAGTACTAAGCTCTTATAGTCGTTAGAGTCCATATTTATAGTCATTGGGTTTATTAATCGATTACACAGTTATTAAGAGACATATTTCAGATAACGTGGTTCATGTTCGTTAATGTAATATCCAACGAAATCACAAGATATTTTAAGACGCAGGTCATGTTGTACTGCAAAATGCAATGCTTCCTGAAAAGAGATTGAGATTGATATTTATATTGATATATTTATATGTAAATATATAATTTCTATCGCGTGTACATTAACTTTCACTTAAGCGTACAATCTTAATTAAGAGCACAAACTATTTTACGGTTGATGTACAAGAACCGTATTCTTATTCACTTAGGTATGAACATATTTTTATATGTGAGCTTCGAATGTATGCATATCCATATGTAAAAGTTGTTTGTTGGCTAGCAACCAGATTGCATGGCAACTGTTTTAACATTTTGGTTGAAGTTCTACGCATTTTGTATTTGTAATGGACAAATACCTTAGCCAATAGCTTGCCCAGACCATGTCCGCCCAATTTTTTAGGAACTTCTGTGTGTATCATTTCCATAACTCCATCGACAACGTCGTATTTTAACTCAGCAACTGTTCCGTCCATTTCAATGTAAAATCTGTTATCATCCTGTTTTATTGCGATTGATGTCCCCATGCCCCTATAATGGGTAATCAGTTTTGAGCTTCGAAATGTCGCTGGCTTTTTTAAAATATTAACACGCTGTGTTTCAATTTGTAAATGGGAGAATTCAACACAATTTGTTTTTGGTAAAATATGTCCCGTTACACATTTTATGCTGCTGCGCAATACCCTTGACATGGAAAACATATTATGTATCTATATTGAGGAAAATATCAAAATAAAAGTGTATATTACAAACAAAAATATTCTGAAACAATACTTATTAATGCCGAAATATAATTAAAAGCTTTTAAAACCTTTACATATTGTGGAGAAATCTATCGATAGTAAAAATAGCGATGGCATATTTCTCTATTAAATTTCGGATTATTTCCACCGCACGCGTTTCGTTTATCAATTCATTCTACTAATAGAACAAGTAAAAAAATGGAAAAGGATTTCCCTTTTTGAAGATCGTTTACTATTTCTCATAAATAAAGTGTGATTTATGCAAAAGAAGGCTAAAAGAATAATGTTTGAAAATATGTAGATTTATTAACTGTCCCTGTTATGCTTTTTTTTGGCTGGTTAATAGATAAGGTTTTAGTGCGTTTAATTTATATAATAATTCGATTAA
This sequence comes from Drosophila engyochracea, assembly GCA_035042385.1. Lineage (NCBI taxonomy): Eukaryota > Metazoa > Arthropoda > Insecta > Diptera > Drosophilidae > Drosophila > Drosophila engyochracea. Next base: position 355,296 of record JAWNLK010000172.1, read on the forward strand.
GGAAATAGTTTAATACTGTGTTATAAAAAACTTTTTAATATATAAGAGTGAGAATATAGAGAATTAAAGCATTAATCATAAATTTTCATAATACTCCATAAGCATTTGCCATGGCAGTAAATTCACAATAATTTAGGCATCATTTCTGCATCATAAATAATTTTCCTAAATGTTTCTAAATCATTTTGTTGCGCTCAATAAACGGTAAATTAAAAATTAAAAATATTTAATGTAAGCAAACTCAGTGCAAATAATTCAAATTAGAACTTGAAAAAATGACCGACAACAATGCTAAATATAAATAAAATATTATTTTCAAGTTTAATATATTTAATTACATGTATTTTAAATGAAGAGTATTTATGGTAACTGGGAGTTTCTCAGACTCTAGATTTCCAAACACATAAGAAAGAATTGCAACTAACGAAAACGGGTTCCAAACAAACTTAATACCAAACATAATTTAATTTCTTAAATTCAACCTATGAATAAGCCATTTGGCTTAAAATGTTATTCATAATTATGTATTTTAATTTAGAGGCAGCCCAATGGTCAAATATATATTCCACAAGTCATTTTACTTCGCCTTAAATTAATTTCATAATTAAATTTTATTGATCAACAATTTTGGTATTATATGCTGGTGTTGCCAATCCTGCGAGAAATTGCAATGCAAAAGTAAAGTATCACTTTGGATGGGTGCACACCCATTCCGCATCTCTAGGGGATTTAATAACTTATTTTGTAGCGTTCAATATACTGTCAGTGTTTTTCGATAGATTCCGTCCACCTAGATTAAATTACAATTTCAAAATAGTCGACCATAAAGAATGTGAGAATAATATATTATTTTCAAGTCTTTAATTTTAAATATATATATATATTTTTTTTTTAAGCAACAGGTTTCACTGGACTTCGTATTTGCAAATTAACGATTTCGGCTAGTGAAGCAAGGTTGCTCTGTGAGATACAGACTCCGATATCCTTTACATTTATGTATATGTAAAACCCCAAAACCAACTCTAACTTAACTTTTAATGTTAAGCCCATGAAAGCCTAAAAAAATGATTAACTTGAATTGCCAAATAATCCAATGGTCTAATGCATTTTCCACAACTCGCACACAGTTAGCTACATCTGTACATTTACTCTGCATGTCTCTTTTAGTCTCTCCTTATTACAATTCCTATTTCGTGATGACATGGGCAAAAAGTTCAGACTAAGTGTAAGTAGAATTAGCTGGGACTGCTTATGGATCGAAAGCTGTTGTTGCACATACATGTTAACCAACTCTGCGTCAGACTGAGTGCCCCCTTGCAAGAAGCTTGACTGGCTATTTGGAAGCAGTAATCTGCTGCATAAGAGCTGTAAAGTGGTGGTGTATAAGCAGTTAATGGCCCAGTTTGGCAGTATGACTTTTCAATTTGGGGTGCACTAGTATCGAACAGATGCGACGCATTGAGTCTACCCAAAGTGTCATTCTACGTCAAGTTGTCAAAGCCAATCGATACACCAGGAACCATTAATTAGAGACACATAAAACATCAAATCGGCCGAGGAAGTATTTCAAGTGGCCAGTGGTCGGTTCGGTCATTTATTGAGCACACATCTGAATGTGAAAGCCCTCAAGTTGCTATTTCAGCCGTTTGTGTTTGCGGTCTAGGTACACAGCAGTTGAAGCAGCACATCCTGCCACCATACCCAAGCGTACACTTCAGAATATTGGAGGTTTCAAGGAGGCATCTGTCAAATCTGATAATATATTCACTTTAGATGGTTGGTTTTGGTCCCATCAGTAAATCCTATGTGGCCACCTGTTCCTGTGGCGCCAAAACTATCTTCTAACAAGGCCAACTGATCAGAATATGATATTACCAAGTAGGGGTCGTCTGATTTGGAAGGAAACAATTAATGAAGATGATGATTACACTACTGTTGATGGCACTGATTCTGAAAGGATGTTTGTCTGTCACTAAGCGTCACAAGACGTATAAACCGGTTGTTGCAAGTGGGAGTAGGATGAAGCATGGGCCATGTACTGATTTTACTAACTCCAAAAGTGCCAATAGGTTAGCGAAAAGCTAGCTCATGGACTTAACAGCGTAGTCCGAGGAAGCGGAATCGAACGTCGAGTCCCTATGTCAGACGTCCGAAAGAGCGAAGTCCGAGAACAGGTCTAGGTGAATATCAGACTAGGGCTGAGGAGTATGGATATTGCCCTACTGATACTATCGGTAGTCATAGACGACTTAGTTTTCGGATGGTATTTGGCGGCATTTGAGATATAAAAGGAACATCGCCTATAACTGATCATCGAATTGTCATGAGTGACGATCGACCAATTAAACAGCGATACTTTCTTAAGAATCTCAAGCCGAGATAAACAAACAGGTGGATGAACTGTTGGCCAAAGGATGCATAGAGCCCTCAAAAAGCGCACACAGCGCACCAATCGTAATTGTGAAGAAGGAAACAGGAAAATGCCGCGTCTGGACTTTCGGCAGCTAAATAGCAAATCGATAAAAGATGCCGAGAGTTCACCATATCAGTCCACCTTAATGATGTGTACTGGCCGATCCCAATGGAAGAGGAGAGTCGACCGATGATGGCATTCACAATCCCAGGGAAAGGACTGTTCCAATGGAAAGTAATGCCATTTGTACTTCATTCCGCATGCTTTCGGATATTTGGATGACATCAATATGAGCGGAAAAAACGCGAGGAACACATTGACAGCTTGAGAGAAATTTTCATATGGTTGAGAGCAGCGAATCCGAGGATCAATGTGGGCAAGTGCGACATCTTCAAGAAGGAGCTTAAATACCTTGGCCATCAGGTAACCGTAGTAGCTGCTATCACCGAATTGAAGCCCCCTAGAAACGTCAAGGATCTACGGCATTACCTGGGAATGGCATCAAGATACAGGCATTTCGTACCAGATTTCGCCACCACAGTACACCCATTAAACACACTATTGAAAAACGGTACAAAATGGGAATGGACTGGAGAACACCAAGAAGCTTTCGAGAAGGTCAAAGCTAAGCTGACACACAAATTTCGTTGCGATAATCTGGGGCATAAGGAAGCTAAGACCGTATTTGGAAAAATAGCACTACACTGTCTTTACGGATCACATGGCACTGAAGTGGCTGAACTTCATCGAAAGTCCATCAGACATGATGGTGGGCACGGTGGGCACTGGAAGGCAAACTTTAATGTGGTTCCCCTATCCCGACAACCTCTGAAGGATACATCTCTAAGAGATGGACCAGGCAAACAAAAATTGTAGCTGAATCCAAAAGATGCAGACAGATATATCTAAAAATCCCAGGAAGTTGGATACTTATGTAGGCACATCCCGCATAGAGCTGGATGTGGCTGCCTGGAAAGTCCTAAGAGAAAACACAACAATGCAAAATATGTCAACAGTATAGGCCGAGTCAAATGACCGCGGCAGAACAATTGCTGACTCAGATCCCGTTGGAACCCTAGAGCACAATATGTGGTGACCTCGACCCATGGAAACGCAATTTTGTTGTTCTACACAGACCGCATCTCGAAATGGACCAACAACGGAACACAATTTACGAGTAGAGCATTTAAAAAATTCCTAGAGGATATTGGAGTCAGCCATTAATTCACAGCGTCCTACACTTTGCAAGAAAACCCCACGGAATGCGCGAATCGCACAGTAAAAAGACGTTGGGATTAGGCATTACCCGAACTGAAACTTGCAATCAACACCAGCGTCTCAAGATCTATAGGGCACAGCGTTGCCTTCATCACAGAAGGTTGAGCGCCGAGGCTATCAAAAGCGTTGTTCTACGAAGTGACAGTCTGGCCAAGTAGTTCAAACACTGTCCGACAACGAAAAGAAGCTAAACGAAATATTCGAAATTGTGAAATCAAGACACTACAACATTCGTCGCAGACCATGGAAACCTAATATCGGAGACGGTGGGTGAAACTGCACCATCTGTCAAATGCACCTGAAGGATTCGCGGCGAAGCTAGCACCGAGATACGGAGGCCCACATCAGATTGGGGATTTTACATCACTCGTAATCTGCAAAATAAAGAGCATAACGGACAAGCGGATAAGGATAGCACACGTGAATGACCTAATCTACATAAAAAAAATAAGATGGCATTTATACTAAAAAAAATAATAGTATATATATAAATATATAAAAATATATATAAAACCCAAAGAAAAAGGGTATACATAATACGCATAAATAATGAATACCCAAAAAGTATAGGGTATCTAAAATAATTATGTATAGCTGAAACCTGAAAGAAAGGGCATATGAAAATAAATTCATTAAATAGAATAAAATATAAACACAAACCAGCGCACCAAGGCGGGCCCGGAATCTAAAATCAAAGACGGCCCTGAACAAGGCGAAAAACAGAGAAAGAGTATGTTGCTCAGCTCGCGATGGGAGCAGGAGAGACAACATGCAAAAAGAGAACGCATAACCATAACCTACACTTGACCGCGCACGTGCAAGCTAAAGTTCAACGGCCGCCAAAATACTTTGCTCATCAACACGCTTGCGCATTAAAAGTGCAGCAACAAAATTTCAGCGAGTGCAGATGGTCGTGCAATGAAAAGTTCAACGCCCAAAAACTTTGCTGAGCCACACGCTTGCGCTGTTGGTTAGTCACCCACACTTGTGCAGATGCATGTATACAAAGTGCACCTTTGGGTACTCACTGTCACTAGTGCAGATGCGTGAGCAAACGAGAGCAACAACAACTCACATTAGTGCAGTGGCGTTATCACTTCTACTGGTACAAAAGGCGCAGGCGGCCCCGCGCGCAGCTTTTGGAAATTATTATCTAGCAAGAGAAAACAAAATTTTTAACAACATGAACCAGAACGAGACGCACGTCAGAAGCAAATCCGCGAGACAGTCCAATGGGCGCCGGCAGAGGCGGCCGAGCGCGACGAGGCCATGTCTTTTGCCTCAGAAGAGGAAGCCGAAGACCCAAGGACGCCGAGCGAGCACGACGGCAACGAGGACGAGACCATCAACGTATCATCAACAGAGGAGGAGGAGGCAGAGGAGGGGAGATGACGTGGACCAGAGCCATCGGTGAATCCAGACGACGAGGACACATATCATTTGATGACGAGGATGACGAAGACCGACGAGGCGATGAAGGACGTACCCAGGGGCGGGACGAGACACAGCAGTTGCAGCCACCCACATTGACCGCGATAAGCGGACCTTCGCTACGGGCCGGTGACAAAACACCGTCACTTTGGCGCGAGTGTGTGGGAGGAGGATGTGGGGTTGCCACCAACATGGCAGCTAGAAGAAGAACGGTCACCAGCATGCCTGGCCACCCAACAGCCGATCCCGAGGGCAGCCACACGCGTGGTGGAGTCATCACCACCACCACCACCAGAATGTAACCGGCCACCTTTTATGCGCTAATCGTCGTATCCAGAGGCGAGGCCCAGACAACCCAGGCCGACGCTCTAGCATCGAAGCTCAACACCGGCAGTCGAGGCTGGTTGGCAGGAATTGCCACCGTCGGCTTGGCCACCTGGCGTAATGGATGTGGCCGATGCATATCCGGGGTCAAGCCTGTGTGGATCAAGAATCGTTTGGCATCAAGAATACCGCTATAGGGTAAAACATCTCTGCGAGGCACGCGGCAATGAAATAATATATACCGAAAAATAGAAACGGAAAATAGAAAATACAAATAGAAAAAACGTGGAAAAAGATATAGTTGTGAACACTTACCTAGGGACGCATTTTATATATTTTCAGCGCAATCATTTAGAAAGTGGAAGTTTTCCTCTGCCAAAGAGAGAGTAAACTGTGAGGAGCCATGTATCCATTGCAGATATGTGGTATAATTACTATTATCCCAAGTTAAGAGTTACACCCCGCGTTTAAGTCGGTCCTATACCACTTGAGCGATATTTAAAATAATTGATGTTCCCGGCAATAATTGAGTTTTTCGGTCTGTTACTATTTAAATTGGGTAATATACACTCTTTTATAGTTTTTGTAGTAAATTCTATTTACAAGTCTGATATGTTTATCATACCTGCTGTGTTTATCATACCTGCAAATCATACCTGCGGTGCTAGGCCTTAGGAAAAGCCTTTATTAATTTTTCAGTCTGGATTTCGATTTTTCGCGTTCCTATTATAAAACCTACATTACCAAAATTTTATTTTACTATGGCTGAGAAGTAGCGCAGAAGATTTAAGATTTGCCACCTCTAATGAGCCTATGATATGTATAATTTGTAATGATTTTAGTTCAGAAAGTGATCGAAAGACTTTTTTCTTTGAGCAATGCTGCAGCTAATTTCTTCTAAAATCTAAACTATCTTCTATCGGCAAGAAAAAACTGAGCCAATCGTTTTACCTTCTTGAGGATATGGATCGAAAAGTGTTTGAAAATTTTCACGCAAAAGACATTTGATAGCTAACATTTTCTATTCACATCCCATTTGATTTTGATTTCATTTTTTGTAGCTCTTATCTTTGTCTAATAGACGAAGATCAGACTTGTGGCGTAATGGTGCGAATATTTAGTACCCAAATATAGTTTAATTGAGGCATGCATATGTTGATGGCAGCGTGTGTAAAGGCATGTATTTATTGACAAATACATGTTATTTCGGCCTCGAGCAGCTGCCTTATGCGTGCTTTCATAGAGCTTTTAGTTCTCGAAAGTGCGCTTGCACTCTGAAAAAGAAATACACGGGAAAAAATGGAATCACAAAAAAAATTACTGTAACCAAAAACTATAAATGCGATGGGCAAATGACAAAATAAAAACTTAAAAGAAGTGAAATAAAAAAAGAAGAGAAGAATTGTTAGGTTTAACTAATATTCGATTTGGGTTTGCTTATACCCTGTACTCGAACAAAAGTGAAATTTTTAATATTTACAGAGTATTTCATAATTGGAATTACATCTCGTGGTTGTATTCGTCGTTTGCCATTTAAATACTATAGATGTAACATTTTCGGGAAAATATACGTCCACAAAAATGTATATCTTATGCTAAAGTAGCTGATGATCCTGTATGATATACAGGTATATAAAATATATATTATGATGATTAAGATACTACTATGACGGTTGGCAAAATTAACTCAACTGAACCCCAAACGAGGGTGCCGACTGGTAATATCATCACAGACATATGCTTGGTAAAGGGACATATCATGATTCGAGGTAAGGCCAGATTAAAGAGTAACGCGACCCGTGCCGATAGTCAGCTTGGCTGGAGCCGTAAATAGTCCAGTCGCTCACGGAGCTTATCGTATACCTCGCGACCTCCGATATTAATAAGCCTTACCTGCAGAGTGCGGATCTCATTTTCGCCGGCGGACATTTTTTTTCCGCAACTCGTGGGATTCAAATGGATTAACTAAATAACAGACGGAAGGGATAAATCTCAAACACTCAGCAGAGGTAGTGGCTTCAAAGCCTGGAAAAAAGTTATCCTATGGCCAAAGTGGTTAAAGAACCTCTTAGTCAAGCAATAAAGCTGAAGAGAATCTGCTGCTTCTTAGCTCCAGTTTCCTAATTTTTTGCTAGGCGAGGTTCAGGAGCAAGAAGACGTATCTCGCCACTTTAAAAATACAAAAAAATGAAACTCAACTGGTGGCTGAAGCCATCTAGCAAACTCAGCTTGAACAACGAGCTGCTGGTGTACAGGAGCATCATCGTGCCTACTTAGACATATATAATTCCATTTTGGGGCACATCTGCGAAATATTGGATAAACCAAATTTAAGTCTTGCAGAAAAAGGAGCTCTCGGCACAACCGGTTGCACAACCACGTCAACCCTTTGGGGTTGAAGCGCCTCCACACCAGCGACCTCTGGACTGTTGGGTGTTAAATTCATGTTCTATATCTACTAAAACCATTTCAGTGTTTACGTTATCGATTTTAATTCACTGTTATTATTTATTCATACCTTTACAAATCAATGTCTTATAGCCATTCAATAGGTTGAATAATGTTTAAAAATAATTGCTATATAAAAAAATAAAAAAATTGTCTGATAATGATTTGAGAGATTTGTGTGAAATTTTGTCGGATATTCGAGGAGTACGGACAAAGTATCCTTGACGCTAAGTGTTGACAGTAACATCGGTTTATCATTTTACACGGGAATTTACAAGAGAATTGCCTGTAAAATCAATAGCTCATTTAAAAAATTCCCCAAGGAATGTGTTTGTAGTTAACGACGTTTTTTTTATTATTATTTCATTTCCATTTTATTTTTCGATTGCCAAAAATGACAAAAAGAAAATTTATTTTATTAATATGCCGTTACAGCATAGTTTTATTAACCATTTGTGGTGAGACCATGTCGGATACACAACCTTGTTGTATCACTTCGTGCCAAAATATTTTCCATAAACAATATATTGACAATAGACTAGATAACAAAGCGGAATGTCCAATACGTGCAGCCGATCTGAAAAGAGTAGTGGGAAATTGCTCACCTGCCAAACGATCGCTGCCTAAATCTACTCGTCCCGTCACAAGAGCTGTTGGAAAAGCGAGAACTGATGTTCTACACCCAGAAGAATCAGATCTTCTAGGAGCTCAATCGAATTGTGAATTTAGCAGCGGGAGATGTGAACCTTAGCACACATCACGCCGAAGGTCGACAACGACGACAACAACCGGAATTGAAAATTGGTAATAGACCACAGCGAAAACAAGGCCGTCCACGTTGCCAACCTCCAGCATTTGTAATTAATCTACAAAGCGTACAGGATATTGTAGAGCAAACGGTTAGCAGATCGTTAGCAAATATGCCAAGGTCATTAAATGCTGATCGCTTAGTATCTGCAGAGGAGATGCCTACCCCTCCAAGCAACCTTGGTAGTTCCTTCAATAGTCGTCAGGGTTTCCTGCAACATAAAGTTGCAGACGTGATTCAAAAGTGGGGTATACATTTTAATGGAATCTCACAAGGATTGTCTGTAGAAGTTTTTATATCGGATTAAAATATTGATCCAAGAAAACTTGCAAGGCGATTTCGAATCTTTAGGGCGTAATAACCATTTGCATTTAATCGGAAAGGCCAGGGATTGGTACAGGTGCTACCACAAGCAAGCGGGAAAACGGAATTGGACTGAGCCATACGAGCGCAATACAGAGAGAGTCGTCGTAATAATGAAATTCGCGAGCAAATTCGAGCTTGTAAACAAACGCCAGGCGAAAATTTTGAAAGTTTCTATGAAAGCATTTGCACCAGCCCCAATGAAACCCCGAGAACCAGGTGGTTATCGTATCTATTCCCTGGAAGAACCAGAAAAAGAAAATGATGCTGAGCCTGAAGAAATAGAGGAAGTTGCAGCTTTAGACAGAGGTAACTCGAAAATAGTCTGTTGGAATTGTGAGACATAAGGTTACAGATGGGAAGATTGTTTTGCGGATAGACGTGTGTTTTGTTACAGTTGTGATACCCCAATTTTTTAAAAGCCACCGTGTCAAATATGCCAACGGTTTTTGGAAAACCGAATCAAGTACTTGGAGCATTATTAGTGCATATGGTCTATAATGGGCAAGAAAAGTTAATCGAATTATACATTATACCTTTTATCGTGCACTTAATATAAATACTTAATATTAGGAATTGATTTTTGTCGAATTTTCAATCTAGGACGCACCTCTCTAATCAAGTATCATATTGAAGTAGGGGATGCAAAACCAATTAAACAACGATATTATCCGATTAGTCCTGCAGTTGAGAAGTTTATATACGAAGTGATAGAGTTAGGAGTGATTGAGCCTTCAAAAATTCCTTGGAGCTCGCCAATGCGATTGGCCAAATAAATTTTGATTGTATTTAGATGCTTGCAAAGTGAATGATGTTACGAAAAAGAATGCATATCCTTTGCAGAACGTCGACGGTATTTTTGCTAGAAAGCTAACCTAATTACCAAATTATATTTGAAAGACGGCTATTGGCAAATTAAACTGTCAGAGGATTCAAAGCCTCTATTTGTCTTTAAAGTGCCAGAAAAATCACTTTACCAGTTTATGGAAATACCATTTGGGCTATGCAATGGTCCATCTACAATGTGTGGCCTGGTGGACGATCTCATTTTCCCTGATCTGTGTTATTGTGTGTTTGGCTACATTGATGACCTGTGTATAGTTTCGGAAACTTGATCGGAACATCGCTCAGTATTGGTAAGATTAGCAGTGCAGTTTAGAAAAGCTAATCTAACATTAAACCTCTCAAAGAGTCAGTTTTGTGTTACAAAAATCAGCTATCTAGGATTTGGAATAGGTTGTGGTGGAGTATCTACAGACCGTTCAAAAATTTTATGCTTTCTTAGTTAGCCAACTCCCAAAAACCTAAATCAAGTACATATGGGGATCTGCAATCGCAATTACCCTTGCAGGTCATGGTCGGGTCGGGTGCAGAAGGTGAGCGTCGAATGACACCTAGACCACACCGCCGTCGTGGCTACCAACGTATACTTGGTTTCCTCCCCCTTTATTTTTTCCTTTTCTCCTTAATTTCCATTTATCCCATTCCCCTCTTTTTTATTTTTATCTTGAATATTCTTTTGGATATCTTCGCTTTGAATTCGGATTGACCGGAATGGTCAATTCATTTAAGTATTACCCAACATGGCATTTAGGGAACCTATAACTAAAATTTACGTTGTGTGCCGAGATTTGAAACCCCGCCCATATTCCCGAACAGAGCTAGTTTCCGATATATGAATGGAGAATTTAGTCAAGCATTTTCAAGTTTCTTCTAATATTTTTTTTAAATGTGTACGACATTACAATAAGTACCTCGTTGTCGAGAAACAACTGTATATTAGTATTTTTCTGCTCAATACTTTTAACAACGGCGACAACACCGCAGTAAGCCTGGAGCTACAGCCAGTTCCAATAAGGCTGTGATGCCAAAGCTCACCACTCCCCATTCATCGTTAATACTAATCTTCTGATCTGTAAAATGTGAAATGATCCCACTTTCAATAGTAAAAATCGTAGAGGTCCCTGACCCTCGTTTCATATACCATTAACGATCAGTTAAAAGTGTGGAGAGTCTCAGACGAACACTGCTTTTCTGATTACAGGTATTTTGAGTATGAGCTTTGTCTAAGGCCACCAAAACCGGTCAACTTCTTAAATCGAAAGAAGACGAACTGGGATACTTATAAAAGAAAACTAGATCGAACCCTGTCGGAACATACCTCGATAGACCCAGATCCTCTAAAACATCTGTCTGAACTCACAGACACATTCACAAGGGTGTGCGAAAGTACATTAAAGACAGCCTGTCCCATTAGCAGGTAGGACAGCAAAATAGACCGGGATCTCTATACCCAGCTACGGGTTACAGTACTATGTGTCAGTAGTACAACTCAATAGGCGCAAAGTATCCTACAATGATTTCTGCAGAAGCTGCAGAGACGAAGAGGAGGTAGAATCTCCGGAACACTCTCTGTGCTTCTGCAGTGCACTAGGCAGGAGAGGATGCGCCATACTAGGAAGTTACTTCCTATCAAATCTAACACATTTAGATTCTCTAGGACCAACAAGAATTACGAAATTCATAAATGCAGCTGGCTGATTTACGCCTTGACTCATGTTCACACGTTATCACAACGGGCAAAAAATTGCCAAAGTGTATCGACCTTGTTCGGAAATCAATGACGAGATTTAAATGCAAACAGGTGGACTAACGTATGCAATTTGTCACTATGTAGTAGAGGTGTTTCTTGTTTTTTTTATTATTATTTTTGGTGTTGGCAGACATTTATTTTCGTGATTTGTATTTACACCTGGCAAATAGCGAGAAATCCAACAGAAATACAAATTGAAAACCAAATAAAAAGTTCAACCGACACAAGACATAATAAAAAATTAAATGAAACACAATCTAAGACCACAAATTCCTCACACGAACGTCGTTAAATATGCCTGCAATGAGCTGAAGTTCAAATGTACCTATTAGTTACCAAATAAAACACAGTCTACTCTTTAACTCGTTTCGAATTACCCGTTTCAACTCATCATTTAAAGTTACTCCTTGCAACTACTTGCCAAGCGTTTACTCTTTACAAATACTGGTTAAGAGTTATTCGTTATAACTACTCGTTTAGAGTTATTGCAATTACTCATTAGTTAGTGGATTGTACTACTCGTTAAAAGCTACTCGTTAATAGTTACTTGTCGAAAGTTAGTCGATAAAGAGTATGTTTTTAAAAGTTACTCATTAAAACTAGTAGTTAATAGTTACTCGATACAACATTTGGTTTACTTTTGACAGTTACTATTTAAATATTTATGTTTCTTCTTTTTATTTCTTTCTAGTTTTGAGGCATGAGCTAATTTCGTGGGTGTTTCTCTCTAAGAGAGCGAAAGAGGTAGAAAGAGAGAGCGAGCAAGTGAGAGTCGGATAAGTGGTGAAAACTTTGGTATTCTCTGATTGAATGTGGCTATTGATATTTAGTTATCAATATCAATTAAAAATAACGTGACTGCTGTCAAACTGTAAAAATTAACTGATTGAAATTAAGAAACGGAACTAATCGAATCACTATATCCAACAGCTATTATAGGAATGATCGTTTGACAAACATTTGTTCCCAGTCTTCAAGCTGTGGATAATCTTCGGTGTGCCCAAGAAAATCTATTTCTTTAATTTTTTCTTCAAATTATTTTCGAGATACCTCTTCGTATTTTTCATACTGTTCAACACACAACTTTGATAACTTTAATTTTTTTTTTAAACTTTAGGGAAATTTTGACGGCAATTTGTTTCGAGTTTATTTTTAGTTTTGTTCTCTTACGAACATTGGGATCAACTGACGACTGTAAAATGTAGCCGCCAACATAGCAACCTTAAAATATAGCTGACATGTCATTGACAAATAGGGAAAGCCAACTCTGAACATGATGTTCAGCTTCCATCCCACTGACTGCTACACTGCTCCTGCAGATGGGGTGACACCACGAAAAACGTCCATGGAGGACCATCCAAAAGCAAAACTGTTGCAAACACTGCACTGCTCCTGTAGCTGAAGTGGCATCGCGCAAAAAGTAATTCTCGCCGAAAAAGATGTATAATGAAGATCGAAAAGTCAATTGAGGCCGAAATATCGCCATAAGAGACCATTGAGGATGCTAAGCACGAAGAAATCCAGATTGAAACGGATACTGCGCTGGTCGATGAAATACCCTTAAGTGCAGACTCCTCAATTGAAAGCCGACATTCCAGAGCTAGTTGACGTTGGCAATGTAGAAATAGAAACATTAGGTGAGAGAATAACTACTGAAAATGTTTGCGAGGGAAAACAAAGAATTGTCTGAAGAACAGATAGCACCAACCAAACCAGTCAGTGAGGAGTCAGTCTTTTGTTTCTGTTCCGTGCATGTGAACGCATGCTGGGGCCGACGGGAACTGAAAGCAAACTGTCGTTTTACAACGGTAGCAGCAAACAGTCACCCAACAGCCTACTTTATTTATGTATATTACTTTATCTGTAGCAACCTTATAAAGCTGAGATGTTATGTGGCAGCTCTGTATGTTACGTAGCATACGTATGCTAAATAGCTACACCGTATACTGCGTAACATACAGTAGGAGTGAAGAAATAGTGTGCGATGTGGCGTGTTTACTGAAGTGTAATGTGTTGATTTGATAAATGTATTAATGGACATCATTCTGTCAAAGTGTCGATTTCCGCTATATGCCAGACTCTCAAGTCCATCGACGTGTTGAGTTTTAATGTAATTTCCACTGGCGTTGCCATGACAGTGGAGTTAGGTTAGTGTGTTCGCAGTTGCGGATGTAGTTTGAAGTTGCGTGGTTTGTGTGTTATTGGCGATGGACTCAACAAGCGAGAACAACATCTTAAGAGGTGTGTCCATCTTGCTGCTCAAGTCATCAATTGACAACACACTTTGCTGGAACGTTTATAGGAGAGAGTCCACATCCATCCGGCACTACTGTGTACATTTATATTGTTGCTGCCCCTGCATAGGGGGTTGAAGTTGCTGCTGTTAAATTTGAAGTTGATTCTAGAACTGCTGTATGTGTTGCTCAGCTGGATCGTGCACACAGGCAGAAGCACTCTTCCCATGTGTGACCTGGCTATATGTCAGCTTGCCTGCACACTGATGGAGCGAGACCCGCTGCAGCTGTTGCTGCTCTCCCTTACGTTGTATGATGCTCGACCCTTGTTGGATAGCTGCTGCTGGGGCTGATTCAGCGTATGTTTTTGTTGTTGCCGCTGAGTTTGATGCTGTTGCTGCATGGATTGCGCAACCGCAAGATCTAGAGGGCGTACGCCTTAGATCCGCCAGGGGACCGGGTGAGTTGAATGCGCAGTCTTGTAGGTTATATTACAGTCTTTCTTTTCAGGTGTTACTGGGCGAGTGAACGTCAAATGCTCAGGGTCGCCGATGGGCCAGGTGAGTTATATATGCAGCAGCGTGTAAATTTGTTATGTTTACTTTCATGGTTAAAAACCTAACACTATATAGATTTTTGGTTTCCGTGAGAGACTGCATGTAGGCGTCGTTGGACCAGCCTGGATGCGTGCAGCCATTCTGGATTTGTACTTCTCAATGCTCGACGCAATTGGTAACAGGAATGGATGGAATGATGTTGACCTGAAATGGTGGTTTTCGGTTGATTAATTAAATGTATACTTCCCGTCAGGTTCATTAGAATTGTGTTTTTGTGGTTCGATGAGGTTTCGAAACGGCTACTAGATGTATGGAACGCTTCCTCTACTGGGATCAAGCGGTAAGTCTCTCTGAGGGTTGAGTTCTTTTTAGTGCACGTTGCATTTACTGATATTCTAATAATTATATTTTGCAGTTTTTTAATTCTTAGTAGCCGAGAGCCCAATAAGAGAGCTCCCCAGACTGAAATTCTATGTTTCCAAAGGAGCATGATGAGCTGTTGAATGATCAGCGCCTTGATTACAAGGTCCAATAAGTCACTCCAGCTTAATTGCTCTTGCTTTTATTCTAATTCATAATCGCGTCATGTACGGTTTGAGGGTGACCTTGCGATCCAGTATGACACTCAGTTATGTTTAGGAGGAGTTGCATGTCAATTAATGGCGTCCTTTCTCCGTCTTCCTGCCTTAGTTATCACATGGCCCGTTTTGCATGCATTAATGGAGATGGACCACCTCTTTGCCCATTTTTTTCAAATTACGAATGCACCTTTGGTTTTCCCGAATCGCAATCTCTGTGGTATTGGCGGCGCACATAATCACCGTGTTGTATGATATCTATATATCTTGTGTGTCAATACCTTCAAACAGCTTATTAATGTTTTTCAGGTTAGTAATCTTTTTTCTTCAGCCTATTTTGGGCAGATCTGTATTGCTATCTTGCCACTGTGGTGTGCGTGAGCAAGTTCCAGGCCACATACAGGCCTCATCTCATTCTTAAATGCTATTCGTTTTCCCATAAGCTCGATGGAAAATATGTGTAATAAGGTATATAGGGCATCGTCTGGAGTAATCCGCTGATTTCCTGTGTTATAAACACAATGATCCATTTACTGCGTTACTACGTTCCATTATAAGGATGAGAGATTTCTCGATAGTAGTTTTCTCTTATGTAGTGCTGTCTCGGTGGATTTATCTTTCTGATAAGCATGTTGGGATAGTCATTGGGTTTATTAATCAATTACACAGTTAATACAAGACATATTTCAGATAACGTGGTTCATATTCGTTAATGTAATATCGAACGAATTTACAAGATATTTTAAGAAGCAGGTCATGTTGTACTGCAAAATGCAATGCTTCCTGAAAAGAGATTAACTTGCACATTATAATAAGTATGTATATAAACGTAAACCAAAGTGATTTACTTATAAAATTTGTATGGTGTACAACATTAACTAGAGCACAACATTTTGTACAAAGTTTACCGAATTTTTTATTTGTAATGACCAAATACCTTAGCTAATAACTTTCCCAGGCCATGTCCGGCCATTTTTTTAGGAACTCTTGTGCTTGTAATTTCCATAACTCCATCGACAATGTTGTATTTTAACTCAGCAACTTTTCCGTCAATTTCAATGTAGAATTTGGTACTATCCAGTCTTATTACGATTAAAGTCCCCATGCTCCTATAACGGGTGAGCAGTTTTGAGCTTTGAAATGTTGCTTGATTTTTAAAAATATTACAACGCTGTGCTTTACGTTGTAAGTGGGAAAAATCAACACGATTTGCTTTTGGTAAATAATACATTCCTAGAATACATTTTATGCTGTGGCGCAATACCCTTGACATTGAAAACATATTGTTTTCCTATATTGAGGAAAATCTCAAAATAAAAGTGTATATTTTAAACAAAAAATTTTAATCTGCTACAATACTTATTAATGCCGAAATAGAATTAAATACTTTTGAAACTTTCACATTTTGTGGAAACATCTATCGATAGTAAATATAGCGATGAAATAAACATTTTTAAAGTTTGAATATTACCGCACGCATTTCCATTAGCAATTATCCTAACTCATAAATGTTAATCTTTCATGAATGAAAAAAAAAATTTATGGAGTTCGTTTACTTATTTTCATAAAATATGATCTTTTGTTTGTTTTCTTTTAGCTATGGTCTATCCAGTCTAATAGGTTTCAGTGAGTTTAATATATAATAATTAAATTAACAAAATATTTTACTTGTGTTGCTGTGCTTGCATTCTGTGCTTTTAACGTTTTTGGTGTAATGCAATAAAACGATATAAAATACATATACATATAATATAATACATACATAACATATGCATAAATCTAAACCAATTTTTAGCTTATTGCAAAACTTTTTTTTTATGGATTATGATGCTTCATAAGCGTTTGTTTTGGCGAAAGTTTAGCATCAACAGTGGATGTTCCTAATCTTGTCGTTCCACTCAATAAATTACATTTGCATTTCGATAGTTCCGGTCCATCACTAAAAAAATTTGACATTCATTCTGAAATGTAAACAAACCCATAAATATATTCCCAAAGTAACGGACAAATAAGATAAATAAGAATAAATTTATTTTTCAAAATAATTCTATATAATTACATGTAATTTAAATTAACATTATTTATGGAAACAGGAAGTTGCATTGATGAGAATTCAGATTTTGAGAAACACGAGAATGAATTTCAACCAGCGAAGGTTTCCAAGCAATGCTGCTTCAATTGCAGTATATATATATATATATATATAATATAATTAATAATAATTTTATTTTTTTAATAAAGCCCATGAATGCTTTAAAATATAATTAACTTAAATTGGAAAGTAACCCAATGGTCTAATACGTTTTCCACAGCTCGCACGTAGCAACAGCTGTACATTTACTGCGTATATCTTTGAGTCGCCAATTACCTGCAAATATATAATCAGTTCTTGGGAATAATGCAAAGCCACCCTAAATTTAAGTCACAGAGCTCCTAGGTTGAATATCAGAGAGTTCCGACATGTTTAAAAAGAAAGGGGTTCCAAAAAAGGCTTGCTTTCCTATTATGTCACTTCACTTCTACAGTAGTCGATATGATGAACGGGCAACCTGGATGCATGATTTCAGCACCCAGGAATCGTTTCTCCGATCGGCACGGCCAGATCATATGCGAGGTTTGGGTGGTAAGCGTAAGTAAGTAATTGGAGATTCTGAAGGAACTATTTAATCGATTACGCTTGGTATATTGGAAAGACCAAAGTCTAATGGCTAATGACATTCACGAATTCCATATTTAAATGCTTCTTGTTTTCCCGTAAGATTGATGGAAAATTTGAACAATAAGGTATCTAGGGCATCGCCTTGAGTAATCCGCAGATTTCCTGTGATGCAGAGTTTAGCCATGTGTTTGGTTTTCTAAAGTTCCAGTGGAGCCTGATAGCAGCGATGCTGACAAGGACACGCCCTCTACTGTGCATACAGAACGTAAACGTGTCGATATGGTGAAGCAGCAGCTAACCATTACGAAACAAGCTTCCGAAGCGGCTGTGACGCAAAAGTGCCACTCCTCCAAGCGCCGATGATAATGCTCCCGAATATGGTCAACCCTGCTACTTTATACAACTTGATGGACAGCTTTTAAAAAGCCAATACCTACTCAATCAGATGACTGCGCAATATAGTGCAGCAGTCTTGATGGCTACAGACCGGTGACTTGACACTTTCGCGAAAAGAGACATATGTTCCACCATCAGGACAGTTGACTACACACCACGCAATAGGGTCACTCTGTTGCCTCTGAGCATGAGATTTGTTGATCTCAAGACGGCTGAGAACAAGAATCTGGTGAAAAATATAATTCTCGTCTGAAGACACAAGATTTGCCACGAAAGTAGGCAGCACCCGTTCAATGAAAGATATGCCAAAGGAATAGACACACCAAGACGTACGGAATGACGGATAATCGTCCACCTCCATCCGTCAGCAGTAGTCCTAATGCAATAGACCTTCGACAGATTGGACAAGATGATATCCATTGTAGAGACTTTTGGCTCATAAGTTCGCAATGACCGTGCCTAAAACGGCAGCATTGGACGCTAACAGAGTCATCTCGAAAGTCAATGAGATTATCTTCTTCATTGAGCTTAAAATTTTTTGAAATTTTTGTCTTGCCACGGAGACGCAGACAGAAATGTTTATAGGACATCCCTCAGAATCCAGGTTTCACCCTGCACACAGCCAAAAATGCGACGGTCCCGACGAGGCCAACCATTTTTCATCGACCGGCCATATCGTACTGTGAGGATCATATCCAGGCAGCCACTATCTGAGTCACAGCCAGCAGAGGCCATTTTCTGCCCTCGGAACGAGGTTGATTTCGCATCATTCATGGCCCAACTTGGATCGAAGTTCCTCGCAGCTGGCGATTGAAACGCTACGTACGTCGATATATACGTCGATTGTTTCACAAACAGCATGGCGTGCTACTCCTCTACCAATCATGCCAATTCATGCCACTGCTTGTCCTGAAAGGCATCTTAAAAGGATGCACTTACGCACAGATGACCCTGCCACAATGCAAGAGCTTGCACGCGTCGTCAACAGCATCGGCTGCAAACCGGAAAGCAAATCCAAACAACTTACTGGAGGGAACTGCTCCAGACAACAACAGCGACTTCTCTATATGGAAGCTGACTAGGCCTCTGCTCGTGTCCCACATTTTGAGGCATTGTGACCTCTGGCTCAGGACGGACGATGATAAGGCACACGTATTCACAGAGCATCTTTGGTAAACTCTTATGCCCTTCCCTACAGATAATTCCCATTAGGAAAAAGTTGTAAGCATCCTATAAGCTCCACATCAATTGTCTCGCGCTATCAACTGCATTACGTTACTGGAGGTGTCGTTACAGCTAAAGGGGCTGGAGTTGAAAAAGGCGCCAGCCGAGCTGCCAAGTCCAGGCCGCACAAAGGCATAAATTTTAACGCAATGCTTAGGATTGGTCATTTCAAACGGCAGTACAACCATGCCCGGATTGTAATGATTCCAAAATTTGGCATGCCCTCAATGTACATTGTCGTGTGGCGTTCCTAACGGCTGGTAAGCCGTCTGGTCGTCCCTGCGGACTGTCACTATCGATGTACTGGATGGATGGAATATTTGAGCGGTGGACCGGCATTATCCCAAACTACTACCTGGGGGTCCACTTGAGTAGCATGATTATTTTGCGAGCCCACATCTTTATAGTATACAACAGTCCAGGTGCTGACAATAATATCCGAGGCATGGTTGTCCTTAAGTTGTCAAGTGGTGAAATTACTGACATATTATAAAAATCGACTGTGTTTCTAATGAGGACACAATTGAAGAACAAAGTCCAAGTATTTCGCCTAACTAATTTAACAAAGCAAATTACGAAGATGTTCTCTCTTCGCACATTGGAAGTCCGACGTATTTGAGAAATTAACTCCTTCCGCTACAGGGCCTGATTTAAGGATGTGTTAGCACTTTTTTAAACTGAACGCTCAAAAGCGTCTCCGGTCATTCTTGGTGAAGAAGTACTGCTTAAACTGCCTCGCTCATGAGCACTCGCTCCTGTAAAGTGTGCTCTTGGGAACCGCCGGGCATATCCCACCAGTACCACACACCTTTAGTCCCGTGCCATAGTTTCTCCGACGTCGTTCTCTTCTTTAAGAAGAAAGGCTTATAAAGTAAGTGATCAGATGTCTCCACGAGTCGCATTCGTGGTCACGATGGCCATCCGGTACAGGTGAATATTTTATAATACTGCAAAGGGGCGATATATTCATGCTTAATAGTTGACTCGGGACCAGGAACTGTATATCCCATCATACGCAACCGTCTATCACCCTTTGCCAAAATGGACGATTTTTAGCGTAGTTAGTCAAAAACCGTATTTCTCAAAAAGTAAAAGAACTCGTAGTTCTCTTTGATAACCACCTAAGCTTTCCATTTGCCCACAATAATTGGTCAAGGCAAGTGGAATGATGACTGGTTTAATTGTAAAATTCTTCCATTTAAATATTTAAGTTCAATGTTTATTTTATTATAATCGGATAGCGGAGGTTAAGAGTATGTTGATTTTGTGCGATATCCGTCATGCAGTCTGTTCCCATGTCTGAGCGCAGCTTTTTTCAACACCATTGAAGTTAGACACTTAAAGCTTCGGTTGGTAAGTCCATAGGGCCTAATAATAATATCCGAAAATTATATATTTCGCTATCCCAAATTGGGAAGATACTTTTACCGGTAACCTTCATGTATCGAAAAAAAGGTTGGTAGCCCCCAATCTCTCCCACAGAACCGCATTAACTGATGGCGTAAATCGATAAAACCGCATTTCCTACTCAAGCTTGCAGATTCACCAAATTTGAATGGTATATTATTATTCAGATAGACTTACCTTGAATTAAGTTAAGTATGCAATGAATCATTAAGCTGCACGGACTTGATTCGGTTTATTTAACTATTTATATTGAAACTTTAACATATATAATATAATATATATACATATATATATCTACATACATATATACATATATATAATTATTTGTACTTAGTATCATATTATAGATCTAGATAAATTATTTTTGTTGCAGATAGCGCTGCACACAAACTTAAAAAGCTGGCGGTGCTTATTACTGCTGTAGTGGTTCCAGAAAGTTTTACGATCACGCCCATGCACAGTGATAGAATAAATTGTGCTAAGAAAACCATACTGCTTACTATGGCAACATCTGTACCCAAGCCTCGCACTCCAGATTCCAGTTTAGCGCATCCACTGCCGTCCACTTCAAACTAAAACAGATTTAAAAGGAATATATTTTGAGTAATTTAAATGTATGATTTAAATTAGATTCTCTGTCTTATGCCTGTGAGTGTTGCCTGTTCAACGCCTTCTAATTCCAGACATGGAATGTCTAACAAGCCGTATAGTGTCTCATTTGGTGTGGTGCGCAGATCACCTGAGTTGCATAGTCAGCAATACGCCGAACCCTGCTAAGCTGATTCTGAGTGGTTTGCCTTTTCAGACATGGTCATCATACTATGACTCCATCTAGTCTAATAATTGATATGACAATATTAATGGACATACCACATACCACATTAGGCGACTGTTGGATATTAAGAATCCTATCCAATTTCAGACCCAGAAGTTGGCACTGTTACTGAAGGAAAGGCTTGTGTTGTTTCGTCTGGAGGGACCAGAATAGGAGTTTTATATTTCCTTGAGAAGAGAACTAGCTCTAGCTTTAGTTTATAATTAATCCGCAGTTGTTAGCCAAGGATGACATTATTTTTAGTTCACTTGTCATTAGGTCACATAGGGTTTGAGGATAATTTCCTCTGAAGGCAAAAAAAAAACTCCTGAACTCCTGCGTGTGCGTTGATAACCCAACGCTAAAGATCTTGTCGAATCGTCTTACCCGATACACCCCTTTTTTTATTAATAGATACGACTTTTTGTAGATATTACAGAAACGCTCAAAGTAGCTGATTCCACAACACACAATTCAAACGAAGCAGTGGTCAGTGTGCAGGAAGACAATCTTCCGCCCCACTTATGACTGATTGGCCACCTTCTATTGATTGGAATAGTCGTTGTCAATCAGCGGAGAATGTGAATATAGATCCGATACCCTTATGGGTATGACTTTTTCGACAAGGTCCAAAATCCTAAGGACTTATGAACGTGTGCTAGTGAAGATAGCAGGAACAATCTATCCTTGTCTTTAAGTATGCAAGCTGGGATTAGATTTATACTTTTTAAGCGTCCGATGTATCCTTTTACAGTGTAGAATGACTTAAATTTTAATAAGGTTTGGGACTGCAAACCGCGAAATGTTTAGTGCACCGCCTATATGTTTTGTATGCTATGTGGTTGTATGTAAAAGCTGTTGTACATATGTATATATTTTTGTTTATAAATTATAGTTTTATACTTACTGTGCCCATGGAATGATAATGTGCCACTAACAAGTAAGGCATGGTGAAGAGGGTGGAGTACATGACACCTGCCGTCCAACTAAAAACTATAACACTAAATTTACTGCGAGTAAGTGCCATTAATGTCATGCCAGTACAGTAGAAAAGAAGTCCTCCCACATAAACAGATTTAGCCCTTAAAGAAAAATATAATACGCTTAAATAAGTTTGATAAGGTATACTAATTTCAAATAGAATTTGAGCATAATTTTTGCTTCAATAAACAAATGTTCCGAACGAAAATAATGTTATGGAGTTTTAATATGATCCAATTTTAGTTGAAAAGAGTTCCATGTGATGGTGAGTGTATGACATCATTGCTACACCTGAAAGCTTCGAAAAGCATATCAGAGGCTTCTTTAACCAAATGTGGAGAAAAGCACATAATTTTCGTATTGCCAAACTTTGCCCACAATATACAGAAGGCAAAGACAGAGAGCGATTATATATTGTGATCACAATTTAAGTATTCTGCGACAATGAAGACATTCCTTGTGATATCAAGAGTGGACTGATGACTTGGATATTTTTTTTCATACCGAGAAATTGACAATCCCTACGTTACTAAAACTTTTTATTTGTCACTTGGTCGTTCAACTGAATATATCTTTCGTTGCCTCCTGGTTTTGTAAATTAACAATCCCGTGCTTGGTGTCATGGGCCACTTGAGGTTCCTGCTTGTTGGTATGACACATTTTCAGGGTATGCTTCTGTTCTGATATCCACTGTGTCAGGAATATGGAGATAAATCCATTTTCGGCAGCCAAAAAGGGTATATGTGTGTCGGTCGTCTAATCTTCGTCTTAATCGAACCTAACTTAACCTTGTCTAACAAGTTTGCCTGTCTGTTTTCTTGCGACTGGCAACCCCTATATTCCCTGTACTGAGAAGAAAAATTCAGTTCCTATCTCTTTTTGGACAATCCGCGAGCATAAAGATATATCACTAAATATAGATTGACTGAATGATGGGTTTGAATCAGATGTAAGCGGTTAGACTGAGTACTACAATATCTACTACAATCTGAAGTGAAATCATTGGTGTGTCGACATTAGTTATTATTTCTTTAAGTATACTTATATAATATAATAATAAAATTTCTCTAGATTTTAGGTAGGCTTAGAACAATTGTGTTTACCTGAATCGTTGAATAAGCTTATCAATAACCAGTGAGTAACAGGCACAGGAAAGCGAGTACATGGCCATACCCCAGCATCCAAAGCGAACACCCTCTTCATATTTTCGTTGTGATATTGATCCTTCCATAGCTCTTGGATCTCCATTAAATACAGCTTCCCCGACAAAGTCGGTAAAATAAAGCGAGTAGCATACATGCGCCATCCAGCAAAAGAGATTCGTTAGACAAACTATGCGCAGAGAATATGGCATGTACACGATAGAAAGCAAATAATGCGATAGAGACTGTATTTCCACATTGCCTTCAGGTTCATTTGCAGCATTCACAGGCTCTTGGTTTTCGATGAACGAAGTTTCATCAAAGTTCTCCTTCTCAGCGCTTAAATTTTCCGATGCCACAGCGGGCGTCATCTGTATGAAAGTAACGAATTAATTGATATTCACAATTATTATAATAAGTAATAAGTAATAAGTAATAATAAGTACAACTTTGATTTGAAAGAGTGTGGTATTGGCACAAAGAACTTTAAGTGAAAACCACCTGCAATTCTCATCTTCTAAAACGTTTTTGTTCGATGTGAGTTTTTTTTTTTGCCGTAAGCTAGCTAATAGATAGGGACAATCACGGGTAACTTGCCGTAACCTTCTATACAGCTGGTTGTACGGCTGGAATCAGATCGTGATACGGTTTATTTGTTTTCATGCTGGTGAATAGTAGTCAGGCGGAAAGGAGAAAACTATTACATATGTCGAGTGTGACTTTCCTCTTTAAGTCTACTCTATACTACTATATCACTAAAGGGTATACAACTTGCAAGAGCACAGAGTGAGCAAAATAGGCAGAAATTGCCCAAACAACGAACATTGGTCTGACGACGCGCACCGATGATTAAGTCTCACTAAAAATTTAAGAATGTGTAATCACTTAAATATCACAAGAGTAAATCAAAGTAACAGAGCACAAAAAAGAATGTCAATTACAGCTGAAACCTCTATTCCTAATATTTCATCTAACGGTGGCAACCAGTACCCTTGTGTCGATTTTCTTTCAATTAATATTTTGTATTTTTATCGAATACATTTAAAAAAAACGTTTAAGATCAAAAGTGCACATGAAGTCACAAGAAAGTCACAGAAAAGTACGTTGCAGAGCTTTGATTATAAGTTTTCTCAATTTCAAATAAGCATTTCACTTATTTTGGTTTTAAAACGGCCTCTAATAATTTGTTTACTATTAATTAATAAATATTTTTGTTAAATGAAATTATGTTAAATATAGAACAAATTTGCTCACTTCGTCATAATTTTCGTGGTTTTTAATGTCATCATCGCTATGAATAGAACCGTAATTTATGGAGCCGCTGTCTAACGGACGCTTTTCCTTTGGTCGTGAGGGGGAAGAGAGTGCCCAAAGTGGAATTTCAGTAAAGCTGGTTATTGTAAATGTCACGCAGGCAATGAAAATGAATGTAATTATGGTAAATACTGCTTTGACATGTCCTCCCAAACGTCTTCCTGCGTGTATAAGTATTATTTAGTGTCTAATATTTTTAAGTATAAAATAACTTACCAATTTCAGTTTCATCCCAGTTTAAGCCACCCATTGAGTAACCAAAAAAACCTCCAAGGCCAGCCATTATTGTGAATGTAGAAAGACCTTTGGCATGATCTTCTGGAATACACACATCCAAAAGGTATGCTCTAGATGGACTTTGACAAGCATCTGCATCAAAGTCAAGTAGTACAGTTCCTAGCACAGTGAAAAATATTCCCCACGGATGTGAAATTTTTGTATAATTTTTTATCTCTGACGTCGTGGCTGTCGATCTATGTGGTACTATATTTAAATAGTTATACGTTGTGTTATACGTCGTATTCATTGCAGCAGCCTGTAAATGTGGGTCTACATCACCAAACCAATACCCCAAGTTTTCTCCATTCGGAACCAATATCAACCCTACACAAGTATCAAAAATTAAAAATAATATTTTTATGAACAACATTAAAATTTTTTATATACCAAAAAAAACTCCAATTGACAATAGGATTATGAAGGGTCGTCGTCGTCCTATATTTAATTTGCAGCGATCTGAAAAAGACCCCAAAATGGGGCAGAGAAAAAATCCAACTAAAGGTGACAGAGCCCAAACCAGTGTCATATGCTGATGTTCCACTCCAATTTTAAGCAAAGTTGGTGACACGAAAGCTGTTTCTGCAGCATATGAAAATTCAATGCCCATCACCGCAGCGGATACTCGAATCAACTCCGCACGTGTTTTGTATCTGTAAAAAAATCCATATAATGAGCGTGCTGTCCAAAATTCACAGCATGAAATTACGAATATTAGATTTACCCTACATAATATTCCAACGATTTTAGAAATGCTTGGATACAATTATTAAAGGGTTAGCAGCGTCAGCTAAGAACTTGCAATTGCTAGGCATAAAATGTTCCACGCTGAGAGAGCACTAGCTTAATGCTTTTTTTAACCGATCAAATAGTTTTAATTCTTCAGTTTTATAACGCGGCGTTAGCTGCCGTAATAGATTTTTAGGACAAACTGCAGCCCATACCCAATATGCCTGTATTCTTTTACCCTAGTAACCCTAGCCTATTTTGCCCCTCTACCCTCTTGCAATTTTGTACCCTCAATAACAGTAAAAGTATGTTAGTAACAGACGAATAGATATCCGACCTCATAAAAATATATATTTAATTATTGGCGATATTCGATAGCAATCTATTTAAGATTGCAATAAAAAACACAATTTTAAAGGTATAGTCCTTGATAGTATGACACATAAATATTTCGAATAATACACACCCAAGTAATAGAAAATTGGAGTGTTCCCACATTTTGTTTCATATATGGTACCGTAAAAGTCAAGGTAAAAATCAAATATAGTATTGTAAAAAAATTTGGGAAAATACGGTAATTTTATTATAAAATTATTACAAGACCGATTAGTACAATTATAAGACCACCATATCGATTTTACCAAAAATCTTTTTTGGCTCAATCAAGTCGAAAAATGCGCTAAAAATTTTAATAATGTAAAAAAATTGGAAAATCTGCGTAGCCAAAGGCTCAGCGTTGAAAAACGCGCAGTGTTGTTCGGGTTTTTATATTTTCTACTGGGTATATTCGCCACTGCAGTTTTTTTTTAAAATCTTTTTTACTTGAATGTCAAATTTTACAAAATCTATTTCGAACTTAAACTAGATGAATTTGTGATAAAAAATTAAAAATGTTTGCCTAAATAGAACTGCAAGGGTTATTGTGTCAAAATTATTAAATATATTTGTGTAGTGGATCAGAGTTGTCAGCCGACTGGGTCCGTCCAACACTTGAGCTCCTCCAGCCGAGCGCCCAGCACAAGGGGCTCCACCGATATGCGATCCGGGGAACAAGTCTCCACACTTTCTTCGCTCCCTCATTTTCCCAACAAATCAGTCTGTTGGCCAATGCACTTCTCTGTACATATCCGCCGCCGTTTGTGCTGGAAAAGCTGAAGTGCATCGTCGCGTCTCTTCGACAGCATGGCCAGTCTCATACTCATACATATAAATGACGATGGCGTTTTTTATGGCGATTCACACGTAAGGGCGATCATTCAGATGATAAGCTGGGCACGAAATTCTCGGTCATTGACCTACGACACATTTGACAATCGCAAGCTGCGCGACGATCTGTACTTCCTGTGGCAGCTCTTCCGGTCTTATGGCACCACTGTGCAGCAACTGTGCGTTGTGCTAAGGCGTCGTGGACAACCAGGCACTCTGCGTATTTGTGCTGGTTGAGCTGAAGAAGCGAATCAAACGCAGGGAACCATCCTACAACAGTAACTGCATCGCGATTGCTTCGTTCGGTAGATATTTAAATATGTAATTATATAGGTAGTCTTTTAGAGTGGGAAAACTTGTGCCATGTACTTATGTGTACCAGAACGAGTTTTAATTGAAACAGAATACTTTCGGTATCAAAATGTAAAAATTGCAAGAAACTTTCTGCAAAACGAGGAAAAAAATTAGGAAAGCTAAGAAGATAAAGTGCTGATAACCTGACTCAAAGATTAAATAAAAATTTGCTTTCAAATCCTGTGAAGCCAGTGATGATGTACTAGAATTGCTACTTCCGTTTTTAGCAAAATTTTTCTAAAATTTACAGAGTTATTGTGTTGAACAGAAATTCCTTGTTGAAATGGTTCTGTTTGCAATGTAATAATACATGGCATATATCGTATGCTCAGTGGTCTTCTTGAGAAAATTGTATCTAAAACTTTTGACATGGATTTAAAAATGTACAAAGAATCTCCTTCTAGGAGAAGAAGGAGCTTGTGAGTTTCGAATATTGTTTGGTCGGCAATTTCTCCCCCCCCCCCCCCCCCCCCGATCTGTTAATATAAATTACAAATTTGGTGATTGTAGCCGCAAAAGTGTTCCATTCTGAATCAATTACGCTCTAAACCTTCTGCACATTTATTTGTTATCATTATTAAAATTTCTTCTCACATATCACAAAGTTAAGGGCTGTTAAAGCTTTATATGAAACCATGTTATAATTTCAGTGTTTTGGGAAATAGTCGTGTTAACGATTCTTGGATTATATATAATTTTGACCTTACCTATAAATATGTGAATAGTCCACGTTAGCACTTGCGTTACCTTTAAGTTGGTCAAGAGCACTACTTTTCGCCTTTTCTACAAAGTTTGTCGGATTTACATCACTGTATTTTTCTTTAATGTTATCCCTCCATTGGTGAAGACGACCCGTTAGCCCTTGATATTCATTTAATTTTTCCATACTGGTATATTGATTAGTTTTTTAAAATTTAATTCGTTACGAAATGTAATTTAAGCCGTTTCGTTTAATATTGCCAAGCCAAAAATTTATATGGCTTCGCAACTTGCAGAACCAAATAGTAAAACAAGACTCAACATTCGCCAAACTTTGCATTCAAAGCATAAATAAATTTAGATTTTACAAATAAGCTAGCGAATACCCAATTGGAACGAAAACCATTTCGTATCGGGTACAAACAATTCCATTGAAATTCATCGAGCATGCGTTGGCATTTTCTATTTATTTTAGTTTTCCAGCAAAGCTTTCAGAACGAACAAGTTTAATGGCATGAGCTCGACTATGTTATATCCTCTAGGTCGTAAGTATATAGAATGCTAATACTAATAGAGTATTGATTTATATATATATATGTTTGATTTATAATGGCATTTTAATTAGATTTGTAAATATTTTAACTCATCTGCAATTAAATATGAGTATGAACAATGTATGAACAAAGCGACGTAAGTTCAAAGTTATACCCGAAAAGGGGTGGAACAAATGTGATTGGAAAAGGGTTACTCTTGGTATTGGAATGCAGCATTATTTTAATGAGCGCAGCCTAGCTATAAAGCCGATAAGATAAGTCGGTATAGCTTTGCCTATTTTCATGTACGTATGTGACTTAAACAAATGACAAAGAAAGTCAGCTCGAACAAATTGGCGTTTACAGAAGCTCGAGGTTTACTTCATTTTCCGTATTATACTGAGCTGCTACCAAATTATACCCTTGTAGAGGATAATACAATTTTGTCGTCAATTTGGAACCCATTGAAGGAGACGCCATTCGCTATTCTTGATCAGTGTTACTATCCAAGTCTATATTACCATGTCTGTTTGTCTGTCTGTCCGTCTGTAGGTACACTAAACATGCCATTTTATGCAAAAGCGGCTTGTCCCAGATATTTGTCTTATATATAGTCTTTTGGAATTATAATGGTTATTTGAAACTTTTATTTTATTGGAGCCATTTTCTAATTAATTGCCGGAATGTCCATGCAAAATCTTTAATTTCTTAAAATGTTACTGCTGTAGAGTATAATGTATTTAAAATGTATTGACAATAAATTTTAACGATAGATTGATAGATTAAACATATCTATGTCTTTTGTAGTTTACAAATTACGTAGGAGGTAATTTAAGCACATTTCAGCCTTTTCTCGCTAAACTAGCGGGCTTTCCTTAATTATCTCAATTTTTAACAGACTGCTTCTTCATTTCATTTTGTGAAGGTCACAAAAAATCTAATATTTGAATGATAAAAAATGTTTTGTTTATTTTATAATTCTGCCTTATGCACAAATATACAATAATAATTTACTGCGAAAGTTGAAATTTCGCTTAAGCTAGTTTTCTTAATATTTAATTTTTAATATTACAAGTTTTAATAACACTAATACTAACAATTAATTATAAGTTTAATATGAACTACCTTAAGATGTATATTAATAACATATTTTTTAATGAATAATTTGATTATCCCTAAGAATTTATCAGATAATAATCTAGAGATATTCAACAATTTTGCACATAAACCCATCTGCGAACGGTGTTTAAAGCAACTTTCAGTTTATGTTACGTACGTTTTAGCAATTAATAGTCTATTTTTTATTGTCGACTTGTGTGGGTAACTACAAACTCTACACACTTAGGGACATTCACCATTAAAAAATTACACCAACTCTTTTAAACCTCTACGTTTTTTTTAATATCGTGAATAATGCCTTTTTGTCCTTATTAAAGTACAAAATAAATAATTCGAATTAATTCAAATTTGGTTCCAAAATTTTTTTCCGTGGACTTTAACAATATAGATTCAAAGTTGTTGTGATTTATTTGTGCCATTAATAGGCATACCAGTCTATGAAGAAATTATAATTGTGATGAGTTGATGATTAATTTTGTACTTTTGTATATTAATATCATATTAAGCTATTATATTCTCTAAACTCTTTAATTAATCTAGGTAGTATGGGTTGAAGAATTAGTGTTGTCCTTTTGAAGAGCATTACTTAGTTTATATTAAATAACTATGAAATAACAACCGTAACTTAACTAATTCGTTTTTCAATTATTTCGGTTTTGTTATTGACTTGTTTTGTATCTTATTTTAATTTTTTATTTATTTTTGTGACACAATCTTTTGAGCATTATAAACAATAATAATGTCTCTTTATTAAAAAGCTATTGATTTTCGTGCCCAATCCCAATCTTTTCAACCTACACAAGAATTTTTTGTGTAAAATTCGAAGTTTGAGAGTTATTTCAGTGTTTGTTTATCCTCTACTACATACGTTCTTCTGCTTTGCGTTCTCACAACGTAATTTCGGAATTTTTTGTTTGGCTGACTCTAGTTGTCAATATTTCGTGCAGCAAGAAAGCATTTAAGCTGATTGAAAATTCTGGGATTTGTTAATTGTTGAGTGCATGCAAAATGCATCGTGCCCTATGAGCATCTTTATACAATTTAATTTCTCGCAAATGTATAGTTCCGTGAGGAGACTATTTTTATATACTGAATCCATTAAAAATGGTTGTAACATGCAGAAGGAAGCATCTCCGACCCCAGTATCTATATTCTTGATCAAGACCAAGAGCCCAGGCGATATGACCATGCCCGTCTGTCTGTCCGTCTTTCTGTATGAACACAGGTTCTCGTATACCAGGCGCAGATCAAGTTTGCTTTATTCTTATCGATAACTGCCTCCGTTTCTCGAACATCGATACGTTTCGATTTCCGATAACAATAAATGCTAAATTTTTTAAGGTAGAATTCCCAAATAAATACACAATATGTATATGCATATTATTGATCAGCTGCCAAAATTTCATCAATATCTGATAAGAAACACCCAAGTTATAGTCGAAAATATATTCTAATATTAAGCGTGTATATATTTTGTGTGTAGATTTTGTGGACCTGCTCAGATTTGTGTGCAAAATTTTTTAAAGGGAAATTTTTCAATAAACCTAGAATATATTTAATAACTGGATTCAGGATATATCATAGTCGAGCTTACAGCATTTTTACTTATTTCGAAACTGCAAAAGTAGAAAAGCATCTCGCAAGTTATTTTAAGACATGCAGCGAGTGGTTGAATCAGTATAAATTTGAGACACCACCCAATCGACGGTTAGAGCCTCCAATTGATAGTCAAAACGATCCCAAACACGAGTGTGTATTTTGCAGCGCGTTGCAGCACCACGATATGCGAGTGTACACACACACACACACACCCAGAAAATGTATAGACACGCGTTTGTCGCTAGCAGGTGCGCTGCCTTAGTTTTTATACCCATTGAAAGTGGGTAAAAAGGGTATAATGGTTTTATGCACATTTATGTAACAGGCAGAAGGACGAATCTTCGACTCCATAAAGTACATATTTTATCGATAAGGATCAACAGCCGAGTCTATATAACCATCTCCGTCTGTCCATTCGTCCGTCTATTTATATATAGATATATACATATGTATTAATATTAATATTTTAACTTTTAAAATGCCACGCAAAAATTTAAAAGGAAATTCGTTAATAAAACAGTTGGGTTCAGGTAGACTCACTCGGCTACAGTGTTCTTACTTGCTGTTTTACCCTTTGATACCTGTACATTGGAAAGTAGAGCTCTATTCATTTATTTTTTAGTGTGAAATAAAACTAGAACAACATTTAATTAGTATAGCTTGTAAAAAACCCTCTTTAATTGATAATTTTTACTTAATTTTTCTTTTTTAAGATTTTAAATTTAAATGTTTAAGATATGGTTATGCCAACTAAATGGTTGAGTTCAGATCGGATTTGCTTTTTTTTATTTATACAATTGGTTCAGTTTGGTTCAGATACATATTTTTGTGCTTCAACCGAACTGGTTAGCAGCCTTTATTTATTAAGATGTACGTGGATATGTGCAAGAGCACAAGCTGCTCAATAACACTTAAACACAAATTGAGCCGTTAAGATGTTCATAGCCGTGTTTTGGGTGCGGCCTCTTGTTTAAATTTGTTTAATACATTTACATGCTTATGTAACTAAATACTTTAGCATTTGTATACCCTGTAACCAATAAAAATTTAAGAAAGGGTATAGAAAGCTTGTTAAAATTTAAGTAAAATTAAAGATTAGACATCATCTCCCCCAACAAATACATATATTCAAGGCCTTGTCGGTCATTCTCTCTGTATCAGGTCGTCGATATCAAAAGTCGATTCTACGTTGCCTAATACAATATCTGTAAATCAAGGTTTTTATTTATTATAATATAATTTATATTTTACTATATGAAACTATTTTTGCACAAATAAGAAAATATAAATATGCAGATATGACATGTGAACATGATGTACCTTAGTCGAGCAATACCGACTAGAATCATCTTTTCATATATATGATGTTGAATTTTCACACCTAATTGACAAAATACACATAAAAAGTATGAAATTGGGCAGCAGTCATCTTGCTAACTGTTAATTGAATTGGTAATATGTTAATCTGTTTTTTCTCAAATACTTTGATAATCTTACATACGTACTTACTTAAATGAAGTGGCACGTCTAAACTGGTTAAATAGTAGAAAATCATTAACACTTCTTAAATAAACAAACAAATTGTCGGAATGTTAATAAGCTATATATGCTTGCATATACATTTATGCATATAGGTCTAAATTCGAGCCAAAACAATTCTTAAAGACATGAATGAAAACGTCTTGGTCCATGATTGGTCATTTTGTGCAGGCTATCGGGATTGTCGTTCTCAGTACACCGAAGCAGAGGCTTTGAAGCCAATGTGCTAATATCTGGGCGGAGTCAGAAACGATGCTGTGGACAATTCACACCTGCGCTCAAATAAATTGATGGGAAGAAAAAATAATAAAAAATTTAAGACTTTAGTCATGGGCAAATCATGTGAAGCTGTAAACGGTTAAAATGTATCGGCAGTACATCAATTCTAGATCGTACAGAACAACTCATAATGAGAATGCAATGAGAAACAAATGTAATTTTGGATCAAGTGAAATATTGTGCAGTTCTTCAAATAAAGCTAATAACGGTGCAGCCTCCAAGGAGATTTCTAATAAGCATAAAAAAACCGTCTCTTTTAGTATTGAAAATATCTTGTGTACCAATAATGACTCGCAATTAGATGGTAGAAAACAATATAATACCCATCTAAAAAATATAACACAAACAGTGAACACTTCGGACACTACTATTGTGAAAGGTAAGCAACCTCAGAAGGCTTCTGAATTAAATTTTAGGCTTACAGTTACTAGGTCGCCTTCAAATTTAATTAATTATTACACCCTAAACTCAATAAAAATTGACACAAAGGGTATATTGCAGTTGTGGAAAAGTATGTAACAGTCGAGTCGATTTAATCTGTCCCTCTAAATGATTTCAGAATTTGGAATATAAGCTCTCTTACGCTCAGATCCAATTTATTTTATATGATCGATAACTGTCAGTGTTTCGCGAATATCGATACACTTAGATTTACGAAAGAAGAAAAAGTTCCAAAGGATTGGGCTTCCGATTGAGACTTAGTGTACATAGCTTTTAAAGATCAATTTGGAAATAAAACAAGAGTAATATATTTATTTAATATATTTAATCGCTGTGTTTAGTATCTTGTAGTTAATTTCATTCGCTATTTTGATTACGGATTTATCCTGTGGCATTATGTAGTAGACGGATAATATACATTTTTACCTAATGGGAATAATGCGTTCCATTCATAAGTAAATATTGACAG
The DNA here is from genome assembly GCA_035042385.1 of Drosophila engyochracea. NCBI lineage: Eukaryota > Metazoa > Arthropoda > Insecta > Diptera > Drosophilidae > Drosophila > Drosophila engyochracea. Next base: position 389,503 of record JAWNLK010000172.1, read on the forward strand.
AAAAATAATGTTGGGGAAATTCCTGGTAATCTACCTTCCAAGTTTGGAAAGTTTGGTCTGCAGCTCTTAAATATCGTGTGATATCGACTTTTATCGGTTTTGGGGAGCGGGAGTGGTCGTGGCATATGCTGATCTTTGAAAGTTATCGCCAATAACTTACCAACCAAGTTTGGTGACTGCATCTTTAAAATTGAGGGAGATATGTGGCTTTATCGATTTGCAACTATTGATTTTATCGATCTCCTAGCCTCCCAGTGCACGTACCACTCCAACTTTTACACTTTGACACAGAACACATAATTCAATATACTATGCCACTTTCGAATAGTATAATTAGAGATAGGTTTGTTTAGAAATAGACATTGTGACGGTCAGACTTACGGACAGAAGGAGATATCGTCTACGCCCATATTGATTCCGCAAATTAAATTACTTATTTCAGCCGATTGTTCCAACGCAGCTATATTATATAATGGTCTGACGATCTTTTGGTCTGCATATATTGATAAATTAAATTTTTATTTTAATTTTTTTTTTATGTATTTATATTTTCCTATTTTTATTTTACTTGTCATTTGGAATTCTAGTCTGGATTTCACAATCTTGCATATGAGCAATTGATTGACCAATCCCACGAATCGAGCGTCAACCTTTAGGGTCATCACGGCTACGGCCATCGGTTCTGAAATGACATTGATGAAATCACCTTTAATGTCTAGGAAGATTATTAAGGTGTAATCTTTGAGACATAGAGAGTTCCTTCTTTAGAGAGTGAAGCCAAGGGGGTGAAATCTGAACACACGCTCTAAGACATTTTGTTAGATAATAGGGGGCGGAGTGTAGGAGTAGTTTTGGATTGGATTTTCCTCAGCTTCGCTTTTGAGGTAGACTCAATTCCAAAGCAAAATATTTTCAATGATTTCCTCTTAGCTTGCCTGGTGGCTTTTTTGTTAATTGACAGGCTAGACTTATAATGGCACCAATCGGTATTGAGCGATTTCACTGTGCTAAAGATGTTCCTACAATAGCCAATATTGAGGATGTTTAGTTGTGCAATCCACCAAGGTGGCTTTTTCTTATGAGTGGGCCTACTAATAGGGCATGCTTTTTTGAAAACTTTTTACATACAACTGTAAATGTGCGCGCGAGAGAACAGAGGTTTTCGATCAAGTCTGAGCCTTCAGAGGGTTATGTCCGATGGGTTCGAGCAATGCTATTTTTGAAATTTTAGAGTTTGTTCTTTTTTGATTAAGAACCTAGCTGGTCTATTAGTGCTTGGAGAAAGTTCAAATTCAATATACTAGTGATGATAAGTGATCATTCCCTATTGCAAATTATCAAATTTGTGTTTAGTATGAAATTTGGGAGTGACTTTCCACTTGATTCGTACTTCGCCGTATTTCTTGCTCTTCCTAATGAGATCTCTTGTAAGATTTTATGGAGGTGGGCCCATGTTATCACAGACCATGTAGGCTGACAGCAGACGGGAGCTTTAGGCCCATTTTTTGTTGCTAAAATGCATGTTTTGTATCTAACTTCCTGGTGAGGTGTTAGGAACTTGCAACTTTCAGAACATGGCCCGTAAACCTTATTTTCGTACCCAAGGTTTTTGGACTGGTACAATGTCAGCCACCACAGACGAAGCATGAGGGGAGCGATTGCTACTCTACTGCGGAGAGGTATTATCTGCAGAGGCGTGAGAGACATTTACAGACTTCAACCCACATTCCAATTATTATCCGCCTCTTCGGACAACGAGAAATCATTCTCATTCAGTTCGCAGTTCACCACACTTCAATAACGGGTTGGATGAGGAGGGATGCATCGTTTCAGCACCTTAGAATTTCCTTGATACTAGCCAATATCTTTGTATCTAGAAGTTTATCAGCACAAATGCCAGGCTTTCCTCTCTCAGGTGGATTTCTTGCGAAATTTCTCCCGGCCTCCTTTGTAGTTTTTTTTAGTTATTGAATTTAAAATCCAACGAATAGCGGAAATACAATTTCATTTTACAAGAATATGCAGTGTTGAACAGGTAAGGCTTCATAACATGGGTGGAATCCTTTAACGGGAAACCTTTACCCGTGCTTAATGGTGCTTAATTTGTGTAACCTCTTTAAATTTTATGGACTTTAGAATGTATAAATTAAACTCTAAATTGCAATTTATTTCGATCAATCTTTAGTATCTGAAAATTTTAGAGATTACTGTGTTAGAAAAACAACTAGGAAGTTTCTGAAACAGTTTCTAGTTTGATGTGAACTATTAATGAGTAATTTTCTATTCTTGTGTAAGTTAAGTTTCGATTTTTAAAGATACTCTTCCTTGTCTTTTTTTTACATTTGCAGGTGAAATCGGAGAATGCTGGGCCAATGGAAGCAGTGTACTTACACATTCGATTCCATATATGCAAGGCGTAGATTTCATTACAGCAGATATTTTGCCGAGCCCTTTTACAGCATCATTTCAAAACTCACCGCCAAATTTGCAATGTTTGACCAAGTTACCAACGCCTCCTTATTTACATCACTTAATTAGTGTTCAAGGTAAATATTAATCTCATGACATCAGGCAAAAAGCTAATTCATTTTAATTATTCTGTAATGCAATTTTTTACTTTGGAAAAATATGGTTAATATAATATATTTTAGAGTGACTTGGTCTTGGTCTACTCAATTGAAAACCACTGTTTTCAAAATAAAAGCTAATAGCAATTAAAGAAATCGTTTTGGGAGAAATAATTTTTGCTTTTTTTTTAATTTTTGAGAGTAAATTTAATTTTATTGATATGTCTCCCAAGATATTTACAACTAATTGGATAACTTCCACATGATATATGAAATTCCATTAAAAATGGATGGAATATATATTTGTATAAAGTTGTGCATTGTTACTAACTATATCTAGCCATGTTGTAAATATTACAAGTCAGAAAAGGCAAATTAATAAGTAAAAAAACACCCATATATTATTGAACAATTTTTCTTGTTGGGTAAACCATATTTTTGTGAAAGTACATTGATATATTGTTGCCTACTGTAATTAACTTGTTAACAAATTTATAATGATTTTATTTAGGAAAGCGTTTTAGAAAACAAGGTACTGAAAGAAAGCCTCGACAGGCATATAGTGCAATACAGCTGGAACGTTTAGAAAATGAGTTTAAGGTGGACAAATACCTTAGCGTCAATAAGCGTACCGAACTCTCAAAATCACTGTCTCTGACAGAAGTGCAAATCAAAACTTGGTTCCAAAATCGTCGAACAAAGTGGAAGAAGCAGCTGACTTCACGACGTAAAATAGCCCAACGGCATGGATTATATAAATTTGACATGTACTTTTCAACGGTTTCATCCACTGCATCCAAACCATCTACTTATTCAAATCTTTATCCCACCTTTTATTCTGATCCCCAATTGTGCTTCCTACAACCCTTTCAATAGTAACTCATTCAAATAAATGTGTATTAAATAATAATAATGTAAAGAACTAGCTAAAATAAATTTAAATAAATCACATAGCTTAGAATTTTTGATTTCGAAATTATTTTTTTTCACATTTCTAGTGCGCATGGATCACCAAATTAAAAACTAAATTGAAATATTCTTTTTTTTTTTTTGCAATTTAAGAATATTTATAAATATAAATGAAAGTGGTAGTTATAAACTTACCGAATCAGAAGGGTCGATTGCTGGCAACCCCTTTCAGAAAGCCGCACATGCAGGAGCTGTATTCCAATTTTTGAATTTTTCTAAATTAATTACAATGTTTAAAATAAAAGCCAATAAATGTATGTATATGTACATATGTCTACAGAATGTGCATTTTTTTTTTGCAATAATATTGGTAATATTACCACTCACAGGTAAACGACAACGGAGACTCATCTTGATCAACATTAAGATGAGTGCCAACACAGCTAAGTACGTCCCACTGTCGGGGTTCCATCGATAAAAGCTGGACACGCCGAATAATATCGATGCCAGACGATCTTGTCGAGTATGCCGAGTATGGAAACTTGCTGACTGGGTTTACTTTTCATTGTTCCATCGGTTTCATTAGGTTAGGCGTCTCAACAGCGGTTTGTGTTACTCATCGTCAGAGGATGCCAATTTCTTTCCAGACAGCTAACAGGGTGTGCTATCAGAACGTGCATGTGAGGTTTCTTCTGGAGTAAGTACCGGATACTCCTGCTGTTGAGATTGATGTAATTTAGCGACCACCGGTTCGGATGACAGGTTTGACTGCTATACGACAAGGATGTATAGCGCCATTTGTTACTTGAAATACATTTAATATGCTCTCTTAAGATAAGCTTTTGGTTGGATTCTTTGCTTTAACAAAGCCACTAAACTAGGACTATGAATAAGATGATATATATATATATATATATATCTATATATATATATATATAAGTATATATGTATATATATAAGTATATATGTATATATATAAGTATATATGTATATATATTGAGTCCAATGGCCTTCCTACCAGTGTAAAGTGCAAGTGGTGCCTTTTGGAAGGTAGATCACTAAGATCGTCCTCCACGCCAACTACTGACCTGATAATTTACAAAAACCTATATCTACAGCAACTTGGCAAACTTGAAGGATAGATTACTAAAAATCTCCTTCAAGGATCGGTATTTCTTGGCTACAGAGTGGATCTGTTCTGTTGCACCTGTTATCAGATGGTATTACTTACGGTATCATAGTATTTGACAGTCGGATACGCCCGATTAGTAATTTTCTCTGTTTAATTTAGCATTTCTATAGGAGATATTGAAAGACTTTAACATTAATTTAACAAGGAATAAAGAATTATATAACAGCTTAAAGTCTATAACATAAACATAGACATTTTACATTTTGCAGCTACGTCCCGAACGTAGCAGGATGATGCTCCTATAGGGCAGCAGCTTGTTACATATGCTGAGTTTGACTTCAGCAACCAGTAGACTTTCTCCATGAAGTGTTTACGACACGTAAGTTTCCTGTCCAGATATGGGTATATAACCCAGGATGCAAAAATTATTCTCTTGTGGAATGCCCATGTTGTGGAGTCGGACGATTGGACAGTTACCATTCTTGATCGTAAACGTGCAGTGCTGATACTTGCTCCCATTGACGCAGATGGTTCGCCGATTAGCCCAAGAACAGAAACCATCCAAGAACCTTTGTGTAATCGCAGCTGCTCTTCAAGCACTCGTGGAGTTGGTAAGGAACACTGTGTCATCTGCACGTGTGGCAAACAGCGAGCTTCTGGCTACTAGAATCGGCAAGTCCGCGGTTTACAATGTATGCAGGGCAAGTTTAAGGACACTACCCTTAAATGACGACCAAGCAGGTAAGAACTGAGAAGTAAATACTACGTCGATCGTATTAGGAAGATTAAGCTTAAAAACCGGGCTATCATGCCATGCGCCATCAAACACTTGCTGGATATCCAGGTAGGCAGTAGAGCTGTACTGTGTACGGTGAGCTTGCTCTGGTGTAGCATGGTGATGCCGAAAGCTAAACTGGTGGTCTTCCAAGAAATATTTTTTCACATATTTTGGAGATATTGGACAGCAAGCTTATTAATCGATATTGCGAGACAAGATTCTTCGGCTTGACAGGTTTGGAAATTATCGCAATCGCTGCACACATCCGCGGAGTCATGGATGCAAACCATGGAGTTGAAAAGCATCACTCCCTTTTCTCTGAGAGGCTTAGCAACTCAGATTTAGGATTTAGCAAAGACGCTTTAGTGGACCTTAGCCTGCGAATCTACAAGCGGACCTCATCAGCAGCGATAGGTGTGATCGCTTGTACGGGGTCAAGATCTGCATTTAAAAATGAATCAGTTTTCTGTATTTGGCTGGGTGACGCAAGCGCAAAAGACGTGAACCGGCTCAGTAGCTCATTCGGATTCGGTCGCATTCCATCATCATTCCCAAATCCGTGACTGCCACTTGACACAACGTGTTGCCTTCTACAAATTTAATCTATGATTTCTGTAGGGATCGTCTTTGCGGAGTTTATCTTGCAAATATTGACTCTTAGTGTCAAACAAAATCTTTCTCAGTTGTAGTGCAGCCCGCTTGAAGCCCGCCTCAGATTCAGCGGATTGCGTAAGCGCATATACCGGCGACGCAGTTCTCTCTTGTGTCTTACCAGTTCCAGAATCGCAGGTTTAAGAATAGGCTGAGCTGGACTAGGGGAACGTCCCTGTGCCTCCCCTCAACTTCTCAAAAGCTCATATCTTCCGCAATTTTAGAGGTAAAGCTGCCAAACTTGTAAAGTAAATTACCAGGATTGTTGTTGTTATTTCTTGGCTACACCCACTCGTCACCTGTTATCAGATGAGATTACTTATTGGTATCACTTATCAAAAAAATCTTTTTACTATATCAGACGTCAGCTGAGTTTTTTTGAATTTCTTCACGCTGTGGTCAAGCTGTGTAAATCGGACGATTTTATAAATAGCCGTTGCAGCTCGTTGGAGAGTGTTGGTGGAATGCCATGCACCGAGCACATTTACCACCCACGCTCTCTCTTAATAGTGCTCTCTCCCTCTTGGTTGCTCATTTGCCTCCCCACCTAGCAAGGCTCACACCCCGTTGCAACACAATGAGCTTTTAAGAAAGGTTATCACAGATTTTGTTAAGCGCATAATTTCGCCAGTTCAAATATACGACACAATCGAGTCCAATTTGTTAGCAATAAATATAAGAATAATGTATAAAAACAATTAAAAGGCAAATAAAATGTTATGAAACTTATTAAAACATGTTTTAATTTTATTGCAATATAAAAAGTCCATTAAGCCCATTATAAAATTATATTTTATATAATTCGTGTAAATATATTTTTTTTTTACTTCAAAGTTCTGTTACTATCACATTCATATCTTTATAATTGAGGATATCATTAAGTACAGACTTCTAAGACTTGAGCGATGTGTTTAATTGGTGAGAAGTAGTCGTCGGATACACGTGATGCAAGCCAACTTGATCCCAAACTGTTTAAATAAAATAGATTGCAAACATTATAACTGTAAATAATAAGTAGAGGTGAAGCTATATTTCTAAACTAAATATTTACTGCACAACCCCCCATCCACCCCTCCCCCCCCACCACCCACCACACAACGTCCCTGCTTGTCGATTTATTAAATATTTAAAACAAGTAAAAACGGTTACATTAAGGACGCGGAGGGTATACCCTCATAGACCGGAGTTAGTCTGTTGACATTTCAATCCGAAGTTCGAAATGTCATGTTTTTGTACATTTATTTAATTATATATATCTCGATCTCATAGCTTAAAGCATATCTTCGACCGATTGTTTCAGTAATATTGTGGTCTGATCCGGTTGGCACGATGGTACAATTGACCGAATTAAAAATGAACTGAAGAAATTTTTGTTATATGATTATCAAATATCTTCATTAATAAAGGAGATATGATCTTTAGATCAAAAACAGAAGGCGCAAAAGACAAAAGATTTTGCTACAAAAGTTTCTAATCGAGTTCTCTATATTAGAGAACGCATACCTCCTTTTTATGCTAGCTGCTTTAAATTGCAAAGGTCAATTTCTGAAAATTTTTTGAATATTGTTCTTATTGTATAACTTAGACTAGACTACGAACCTATAAAGCGTTGTCCATAATTTTTGGTTATTTGTTGCTTCAGTGCTAGAAGAGGCATATCCGCAAAAAAGTTTGAAATAATATTTCATATTCGTACTCTTATTTTCATATAAATAAAAGTTATCTATTATCATCAGTAGATTTTGAGTCAGCTGATTTATCTGCAAAATCAAAAAATATTTTTAAGTCAATTAAAAATCAATAATTAATAAGTAGCAGCCGGGAATGACCGAGAGCTTGGTAACCATATTCGCTTTTTCAATTTCTGTCGTAATATGACTCGTATTTCTGCTGAGCCTGCACTATTTGGACTATTGATCCTTCTCGCATCACCGATCTCTTTTAGTAAAAATCTGCCAACATATTCGGCTTCAGAACACCTACAATTTTTTGGCCGATCTTGTTGTGCATTTAAACTCGAGACAAGAGTTGAACCTGCGTCTTTTTAAAAGTGTGACAATAGTTCTTCACCAAAATAGTTTGCGGGGTAGGTACTGGAAGTTGCAAGCCACTAACAGAACACAAGCATAGGAAAACCAGAACCTTAAGTTTAGCAAATATACTCCTCAGTATTTTCATTATTCACAATTTTAGCAATGGCAACCATAACTATCCTCCATCAGAATAATGTTTTTGGAGAGATCACATCTCCCCAATCTATTCTGTGTTAAGTGCGCAGGCATGTAATATATATTATATAATAATATATGAATATTACCTATGAGAAATAAGAACATAATTATCAAAAAACGATGAGATCTATTCTACAAATGACAGTGCAAAATAAATTTCTTATATATTTTTGTCGTTTGCAATCGTGTGAGATAGGGAACAGGGTGAGCGTGGCTGAAAATGTTCTAACCATTCTTAGGAGGAGATTCAAAGTAAGCTACTCTCCAAGAGTGGTAATTCCACCTCATAAGCTGGAGAGATAAGCTCTAGCAAATTTTTTTTGACCGAATAGATGTACAAGTCGATCCTTGCAAGGTGCTGCTAATAACATACATTTTGAATTTGGTAACTTTAGCTTTCAAATTGTAGGAAGAATGTGATTTTATCGAATATCATAGCCGTCTGTTGGATATAGCCCTCAAGATTTAAAAAAACTGGTCTGATGTGGGCACATGTTCCCAGTTTCAAGTCTTTAGCTTACGGGTGTAGACAAAATGTGCGCTCATTCGGGGACGGCTGGCGGACGGACGAAGAATCAGCGTATTATACAAATTAAGAATTCTCTAATCAGAGTGGTCGAATTTAATAGGTGTGTGTAATATATATTTTTAAATATAAATAAAGTGGCTGTTCTGGATTCATTTTGTAGGTGTAATGGTGTAATTAATATTCCATGCATGCTTTCTCAACTTTATTATTATTACAATACACACCCCAATTAACATCGCCGGATTTTGTTGGATAGACCGTTTTCTTCGCCGTATTTCTTCAGTGCCATCATTTGTTTCAACTGGTTCCGTTGCTTCCATAGGTAGCATCATTAAACTGTTTCCTTCATCTTTACTCTTGAACCAAAAAACATCAGTCAAAAGAACATGTGAGTAAGAATGAGATGGTGTGATGGAATGGGTGTGGCGCGGGTGGGTGTGGTTGATGCCGTTTTTTAAGGACATCTACTTGCTTGCATAATATGGCACGATAAATATGTTAGTAGGGACAATTTGGTGATCTCTCTCCAAGCCAATTGAATTCATATTTACCTTATGTCGCTAAAGTATAACACAAATACTTCATCGTAAAATACGATTGTCAAAAGAAGTTTGGTAAAAAACAAAGAGCATCGCTGGCCGTTGGCGATTTACAATTGTCAAGGAAAAGTTGGCTCTCAATTAAACAAAATTAGTATCGTGATAAATTGTCTTCCAATGTTTTCAGCTACTTTTTACATTGTCGTTCCCTCTTAAGTTTCCGTGTTGTGATTGTCGCTTGCTTCTTCTTTAAGTCTTGTTCTCTCTAAAAGGCGTGCTTGTGAACGTTGTTCACTGAGTGGGATCCATAGTACGTGTTGCTCCAAACTGAGCTCAGTTGTAAAAAGGTATTTATAATTTTTCTCTATTAGCTAGTGTTCGATTGCGCTGAACAAACTGGTACCTTCATATGGCCAGTTATCGATTAAACTTAACGTATATACCCAATAATACATTTTTGGATTGAAGTTGAGTCAAACGGATCGAAAGAATGACGCTGATCAAGAATTTGTTTGATATATACCCAACATCGTCATAGGTTTTTACTCATTCTAAGGGTAATTAAAAAAAAGAATACTTACCATAGTTATGCACATAAGAACTTGTAAAATAAACATTCCAAAAGACAAAAATGCTAGTGTAGTCAAGGCAATATCTGTTATATCTTTAATGTTTATTTCCTTAATTTGCTTGATTGGGTGGGCCTCAACACTTGAGTGTACTGGTGGGGTGTCATGGATCCCATAATCATCAATTGAATTTTCATAACCTAAAAAGTGACTTTAAGTAAGTAAATATATCATATCCACATTTATTCTAAAGAATCTTACCGTTTTTGCTAATTTGCCTCATTTTAACACCAAAATTTGGATTTCTTAAGGAAAACCGTGGCATCTGTGTAACTTTGTGTGGAAAAACCTATAAAAATAAATTTTAATCGTGTTTAGATTTTTTTTTTTTTTTTTTTTTTTTTGTACATAACCCGCTTAGCAACGTTATTTAAAAGTCACGAGAATAACATTAAGATCACGACATTTAAATTTAAAATGTTAAGTAATATGCTAATATATTAAATACAATTAGTCTAAGAACAATGGAGCCCTGCTTCAGCGTGTGGAGTAAAACTACAAATGCGTTCATTATCCTCTATCGTTCCTCTCTCAACGCAATGTTCGACATAAACAACACAGTTGTTGCCACAGCATGGTTAAGCGCTTAGCAGTCAACCAACGGATGCACAGCGGGAAGTACGGGTTTGGCCAGGTTGCCTTTGGGTGGCTTTCCTGCCTACTCGTCTCAACTCTTAAAAATACAAAACACAGGGCTACAAAAAAGGATGGACAGATTCAATCCCTCAATCACAGAGCCTATCTTTAGATCACGCACCAACCGACCCCGACTCGAGGTCATGAATTCGGGTGGATGAACTACTGCAAACCAAGTAAGGTGGTAGGTGTTAAGTTAATGAGTGGGGCAAAATCCCGCAGACTCTCTGGGATCATTTGACTAATAGTTTATGAATATTATCCTAATGGTCCAGCAGATCAAGTCTTAGTGTTAGTATTACTTCCCTTGTACTCTAAATTCAGTAATAAGACCAAGATGCATAGCAAGTTTGACTGGCTGACTTGAACAGTCGAAAGTGGACAAAAGGTCAATGTTGCACTCTACTCTTCAGGAAATCCATTAAAATTAGGGATGTCTCCATAATTGGTTCGGTCGTTATATACGATCATCATCCGTCCGAACCGGCTTTGAAGTATCAGTTTTGTGGGCTGCCCTTGAGAAACGAAAGTCTTAAAAGGTAGTCTGCGGACTCCTGGCGATGCCTTATATATACTACATAATCTATCGATTCACCTGATGAGAAAGCAACAATCCTCGCAGCGCAACTTACAACTGGATCCAACCATAAAGTTTTTTCTGAACAGCTCCTTTCTTGTTTTAGTGATTGAGCTTTGTGGATAGTTCTGTGATTGGGATTTCCGATTCCGGAGTGCGCTCTGTGTTGACAAATCGTTCATTGCAAGATTACGCTGGTGGCAGCAGAGGAACTATGTAGGGCTGTAGTTAAAAAAGTGACACAAGGTATTGCAAGATTTACAAATAACACGAACAGGACTGTGAAAAGTTTAGGAGGAGAATTTAAAAGGAGAGTCTATATCGACATTTATTAACTTTTGGAGGAGAACAGCACTGAGCATTGTTTTTTACTGTTAATCAACGACGTAATTTGGAATACGAGTTATAGCGAAAGGCAAAAAAAAAAAACGAATTGATTCTGAACACACTACATTATTTATACAGAGACCAAGTACAACAAAAGTATTCAGATAACATTAATGTTTCTCGCTTCAAGGGTACAACCTATAAAACCTATAGATGATGTATGAGAAAACCTGTCCCGTTAAGATGTGTGGTTGATCCAAACAATGGCTGAGTCGATGTCCAGCAAGATAATGCTCCTTATATACATTACAATATAAAATAAGTGAGAACATTGCAGTCGGATGTAACCGACTGGAAAATACTCTGATATCAATGTAATGCGGTTGATAACAGCTGAAGAAGAACAAGCTCATAAATTGCGAGAGGTATAGACGACAGATTAGTTTTTAAATTGTGTGTCATAATATGATTCTATTGATTTACACTATCAAGTATATCGGTCTTGGGCGCCGGAGTGGGCGTGGCCAGCCAATTTCTTATCGATCCTTGCAGAGCCGGTAACGTGCTTTTATAATGTTTTTGACCGTTGCTTACAAATTGTGGAAGAAACTGGTCATTTCAGATGTATAGGGTCGGAGTGCCGTGAGGCGTTGGGGTATGCTTTATCCGAAATATATATTTAGATGTTTTAAGTAGGTTATCAGCAAACTACGCCCCAAGTTTGCTGACTATATCTTTAAAATAGTACGGGGAGTACGATTTTATCGATACTTTCAGATATATCGATTATTGCGATTATGTGAGCAGGAGACGGACGGACGACAGACTGACAGACATCATGATGGACCTTGCCCTAAACCAATATACTCTTATACCTTCGCTATCAGAGTATTAAAATATATAAACAAAGAGCCAATAATGTTAAGCAATGTAGACACATAGAAACTTAATTTAATTTTGCCGAGTACATTTAAGTTCAGTGTTTAAATTTGTGAGAGTAATATAAGTGATTTCTTTGCATTTGTATTGATTACATCTGATGATTTGACTCTATAATTATTACTTACATTATGGTAATTGCTGTCATTATGTGAACCATCATATGCATATCCAGTTATTTCGCCGTAATCGATATCTTCTCCTCCATAGTAGTCCATCATAGTTGAATTCGCAGCTGGGTTCAAAATTTGCCTTCGATTTGGAATCTGGTTATTTTTTAAATGCTTATTCAGCTGTTGTTGAATATCATCTAGTGTTGTTGTTCTATTAAATTGAAATTGTAAGTTAGTGTCAATAATTGTAGATTCACTGCCAGCTAAGTCAATCCTCATACATTAACAAATTGTGTGTGTCAAGTTTTATGCGGTTAAGATATTTTATTTTTAAAACTGAGCGACTGTGGAGATGGAAATACACACATGTACATGGCTATGGCGACTCGGCTAGTGATGATATAAACACATATATACTTTATGGGGTTCTAAGCGACTTTT